>CAJVRN010000120.1:0-75532 GCA_911728415.1 Lagocephalus sceleratus
AGGATAATGTACCCAGGAGGCGACAGGTCTGAATGTTGTACAATAAAAAATTATTTTAAAGATTAGATTAGATTAGATATACCAATCAGTCTTTGATTTGATGACTTTGATTCTAATTCAAATGATTTCTCATCATTATGTCATCATGATAACATCAGCAACTATTTACTGGAGATGTGATTGATAATCAGCACACCAGATGGAGGGAGGGGTGACTGGGGCATGTTGGCCTCAAGAGAAGCTCCTGGACTGTGACTGGAGACAGGGACTTCTGGAGGGACTCCGGTTTCAGAGCATCACCTCACAAGGTCGAGGGGTTCTTTGTGTTCTTCATATGAACAGTTTTCTGCAGAAACAGTAAAAGATGTCAAATCTGAGTCCAACCTTCCTGTCTACTCCAGTTAGATTCAGGCATGGTGGGTGTTGCTGTTCCTCCTTAAAGTCAACACTGACTCACCAGTTTTCAGGTTTACATTGAGGGCATCAACATCCGTGTCTTTAAGATTGCGATGGTCCCTCCACCGCTCTGTTGATTCTTTCTTGACCCTGGGTGTGGACTTTTTAACTGTTCTCCTCACAAGGGGAAGAAGCTCAGGTTGATCCCTTTGGAAGTCGGGGTAGTAATAATGGTGCATGATGCTCCTGACTATAGAAACCCTTGGTTTTCACAAAGCCATACAAATTAAGCTGACATGTGAAAATTGATAAACCAGAGCTTCTGAAGATCCTTAATGTCAACAACTCCTTCTCTAATAGATTTGTATTGATGATGATGCCATCACCTGGAACGACCAGGGTCATGGTCATTGACCAATTGCCACAATTTGGTAGGGAACATGTTTGTATTTAGTGAAATTACATTTTCTGTTGTGAATTCCATTTTCTGTTGTGTAGAGAGGAAGACAGTCCCAATGTTACTCCTGGTCTAGCTTTATGTACATTAACTGGATTTGCCTTAAAGAGTATATTAGAATATGTTTTTTAAAAACATATTTTAGTCTGTGCACGTCTTTTTTTTTTTACTTTCAGGTTTATTAAACTGGTATTTAAGTCTGATTACATTTTAGAGGCTGAGCACATTTGGATAAATAGAAAATGGAAATTATTGCGAGGCTTGATAAACAAAGGGCATCACATCAACACGTGTCTCAATGCTGAGGTGTTGAGCTAAAAAAATAAACATTACATACCTGATGAATAAAATAGCCCCCCGTGATAAGAGGGGCTCAGTTGTATGGTGGAATATGTGATAGCTCCTCCCCTCAGATCCCTTCACGGCTGTAACTAGTCCCACTATTCCTGGACGTCACGTTGCTTCTTGAAGAAACTGACGCTGATCACAGGGAGTTACTTGACAGTTCTAATGTCCGCTGGTTAAGTTTGGGAAAAGTATGCCAACGTGTGTGGGAGCTCAAACAGGAGATTATTTCATGTTTGGAGCTACTTGAGAATAATGACAATTTTCCTGAGCTGATGACACAGATTGGCTTTGTGATTTATCTTTTACTGTGGACATACTGACACACATGAACGAGCTGAATGTGAAGCTACAAGGGAAAAAACAGCTTGTGTGTGAAATGCAAGCAAATGTCAGAGCCTTCAAAACCAAGCTGCTTTTATTTTTGAAGCAAATGTCAGACGTCATTTGGTCACTTCACTGTCGTGTCCTTTCTCACAAGACCCACAAACGGAGCCACCGGAGTTGCAGTAGGAACTGACTGATCTCCAAAGTGACATGGTGTTAAAGGAGAAGCTCAACTCCCTGAAACTGGGTGAGTTTTATGCTTCATCAAGTTCAGCCAAAATTTCCAAACATCCAGAAGACGGCACAGAGGATGCCGGTGTTGTTTGGCTCTACATGATGTGCGTGAACAGAACTCATTTTGTGGATCAGCAAAACATATGAATTGAACTTGAATTAGAATTTGAAAGAAATCCTATTTTATTGTTCAATAAAGAAGGATTTGGTGAATGCATATATGAAACTGGTGGGGTTCAGTACCCAGTTTTCTTGATGACTTCCAACCCCCTCTGTCTGCAGAGAAGCAGTGTTGGAACACGCTGTGGTACCAGACCTCATGAGCATCAGGTGAACAGTATTGTCCTGCACAAGTCCTGTGTTGACACAAAAATGGAAGAAAAAGGCAATTACCAATGGAAGAGAGAGAGCCGAGGGGCTCCGCCCTGTCCAGAACGGTGGTCACGACAGATGCCAGCCTGAAGGGTTGGGGTGGAGTGCACCAAGGCTGGTCTGTGAGAGGCCTTTGGAGAGCGGCACTCCGGTGCTCTCACATACATTTTTGGAACTTTTACTATTTATTTGTACAAAAGGCGTTTTTACTTGAGGACAGGTTGGGTAGCGTTGGCCCGTCTAAAAATAGCAGCAAAAAGTCCCAGTTGAGTTGATCCAGAGCTTCTCTGAGCTGTTTTAGGGAGGAAGAGGAACTGTGCCACGTCTCTGAGGTCTGACAGCCTGTCCAGTGTGAAGAGCAGCAGGAAACAGTCAGTACTCAAGCGGCCAACACACATGAGAGTTGTGGTTGTGCTGGTGTCAAACCAGTGTAGGAGCCAGCCTGCTGGTAGCAGTCATCTTCCTCAGGAACATCTTCTAGATCAGCGGTCGGCAACCTTTGACACCGAAAGAGCCATTTGAACCCGGTTTCCACGGAAAAGAAAACACTGGGAGCCGCACATCTAAAATGAAAAAAAAAAACTTCTACTACTTTACCGCAGCATGTTTCTTATGAAATCCACGTGCTACAGAGAAAATTACATTTTATTCATTTAATGAACACATTTTGAACATTTTGAATTCTTGAAAAATAATAACAATGAATGTCTCTTTCAAATAAATTAAAAAGCTGAATTTAAATTGTCCATGTAGCAAACGAAAGCAGAAAAATGCCATGAGGCGTCATCCCTATATTTTCTTGAGATATTTTTCTTTTCTTACATTTCTCCATTGGCTTTGCCGGGGTTGAAAGTCGCTCAAAATAGACGGCGTTTCAGCGGGTATACCAGCTTCCGCAGTGTGACGTCTATTTTGAGCGACGAAAAATAATATCAAATAATTTAATTAATATTTTAATATTTCAAGATCACAATAATCTTCAAATTTAGAACTAAAATAATATAAAAACTAACACAAATAAAACACACTTCAATTAAATACAAAAAAAAAATTTTTAGTAATTTATTTTCCCAAGCCAATCAGAGCCGCATTATAAGGATGAAAGAGCCGCATGAGGCTCCGGAGCCGCGGGTTGCCGACTGCTGTTCTAGATGATGTTTAGATGATGGTGGCTCCAGCATGAAGACACCAACACACAATACAAGATCTTTGTGATTTAGTTTCAGCAGCTAGTGTGTGTGTGTGTGTGTGTGTGTGTGTGTGTGTGTGTGTGTTCATCTCTTTCTGTTCCTGCCTGTATGAAAAGTGTCTCCTAACCAAAGTGTGATGTCCTGGTTGATGAGCAGAAGCAGCTTGGAGGCGGTAGAGCTGCTCAAGAACCTGATCAAGCAGATGAAGGAGGCGGCTCAGGTTGGTGCCACCGTTGTTCTCTCTCTGAGCTCTCAGTGTGCTTCTGTGTGTGCTGCTGACCTCTGACCTCCTGTGACCTCCTGTGTTTGGCTGACAGGAGGATCAGGTCCTGACCACCATGAAGGCGACAGAAGATGCGTCTGCTTCCACGAGTCCTCAGGCACCTGAAGAAGTGAGAAGAGGCCGTGTTCAGCCTGCAGCTCTGCTCCAATCATCTCTAACCTGTTGTTTCCCCACAGCCCAGACCTGCTGGACGTCCTCCTGCAGGGTGGCGTGATGGAGGTGATGGCAGAGTGGATGAGCCCTCTCCCAGATGGGTCCCTCCCAGCTCTGCAGATCAGGACGGAGCTGCTGAAGGTCCTGATGGAGGTGAGTTCTAGTCTGAAGGGGGGGGCGCGCTGAGCTCAGCCTGGATTCACACTGGGATTTTCTTTCTTCCCTGCAGCTGCCCGATCTGAGCTCCCTCAGCGTCAGCTACAGTGGGATCGGACACGCCGTCACCACCCTGAAGAACCACCTGAAAGAGACCCAGTTCAACAAGGACCGGGCTCTCCATCTGACTGGTGAGAAGTGCATCCTTGTCCTGCAGCCGTGTGTCTGTGGGACATTTGTGGAGCATTTGAACAAGTGAAACAACAGAAAATGAAGCAGCCTCATGGCAGCATACCGAAAACCAACAACTTGCTCACTTTCTACCGCTTGCTCCTCCACTGAGGGTCATGGGGGGACTGGAGCCTATCCCAGTACAATGGACGGAGGCGGTGTACACCCTGGACTGGACGCCAGTCAATCGCAGGGCTCCAACAACTCCAGTCACTTCCGCTTGTCTCCTTACCTCCTTCTGTCTCACAGCGCCTCCTAGTGGCCTAACTACAAGCAGGAATAACATTGTGAACACAACTGAAGTGAAAGTTGCTGGTGAATGTGGGCTTAGCTACAGAGGCCACCGTCATGAAGCTGCATTTGACTTAGACAACATGGCTGTCAACCAAAACCCAAAACCTAAAGATCAGTCCTCCCAACTCCCCTCCAGCACCTCAGCAAGGGTAAAGAGCTGATCTGTGGTTCCACGACCAGGGCGAAACCCACATTGTTCCTCCTCGATACTCTGGACTGCTGTTTGGTGCATAAGCACAGACAACAGCCAGAACCCGTTGCCCAACCCAAAGGCACAGGGAACCAACCCTTTCACTCAACTGAGAGAACCTCAACGTACAACCAGAGAGTCTAGGGGCAAGCAAAACTCCCTGAGGACAGAGCTTGAAAATAAAGCCCTTGTGGACCATCAGCAGGGACAACAGTGGCCAGACGATATGATGTCATCAAAGTTGACAAAACCACCATGTGCCAGTACCTTGTACTCTTGTTGCCTTTTTCCAGAGCAGGACCAATGCTACCGGAGGATCCACCACAATGCTCCTGCTAAAGCCTCCATAACAGCCACAATATGGACTAGACAAGCAGTCAATTCTCCTTTGTTGTTCAAAACTCCTTACACCCTCAAATGTAAGTTTTTGGAGGAAACATTCTTCAAAGGAAGTAGAAGGAGCTCTATGATGCTGAAGGAGACCTTTCACGGTTTTTGACTGAACATAAATTGTTGGCGGTCCACGTTTTATTTACCAACAGATGGTTCAGGACTTGTAGATTTATAAACCTCCAAACAGCAGAAAATCATTATTCACTCAAAGGACATCCCTCACTCAAGTCCTCCTTTAGCATTCCTTTAATGAGAATACATCATTTGTTCTTTTTGTTAGGGTCTGGGCACCTCCTTCCCCATAGGGGGCGCCAAACCCTGACATGGGACCAGCGGGAGGTCGCGCACCTGAGCTGCATCCCGCAATTACCTCCCCTTCTTAGGGCCCGGGTCCGACAGTGGAAGCTGTCGGATCGTACTGAACTGTCGTACTGTCGCACTGAACTGCACTGTGGACTGGACTGTTTGGACCACATCGGTATGGTTACCGTCGTCTTTGCCTGGCTGTCTCGTCTGGCTGGTCTGTTCCCCGTCAGACTCCCGTCCAGAACCCCGTGCCCGTCTACCCGGATCCCCCGCTTGTCCGTTCCCCAGGCATCCCGGTTCGTGGGGAGGTAGAGGTTCGTTGGTTGTGACTTTTCCCCGTGCGGGTGTTTTTGTGTTGGCCCGAGAGCCCTTGTTCCCTCCCGTCGTGAAGCGTTTTGTGTTTAACCCCTGAAAATAAACCTTTGTTCTCCCCACGTAACCCTGTGCCTGCATTTGGGTCCAGACCGCAACGTCGTTTCATAACAGAATGATCCGACCAGAAATGGACCCAGCAGGCACCCCTCAGATTTGGACGAATTGTGAGGCCGTCCTCCGGCGTCAGGAGCAAACCCTCCTGAACCTCAATCAAAGTCTCGACGCGTTCTCACGCCGCACTGGCACCTTAACCCAGACCCCCGGCGGAGCTCCTCAGGCCCCCAGCACAACTCCCTCAGTGTTTGCCGCTGCGTCTGAGAGACGTGTGCGGCTCTGGATCTGCCATGTATGTCGGGTGGCGAACAGATTTGATGCGGTGAGGTGCACGGCCTGTGCCACAGCCAAGCCCGGATCAGGGCTCAACACCCCACCGGCTGTTCCGTCCGCCTGTTCCGCCATTAAGGCGGAACCCACCCCTGCACCCACCACAGACCGGCAGAAGCAGGATGATCTCCAGCACCTCAACGACCGCCTGGCCAACTACATCCAGCGGGTCCATAAGCTGGAGAGCGAGTGCTCGTCCATGTTGGAGCAGCTGGAGGGGCTGCAGACCGACTGCAGGGACATCGGCGATGAGAGGGAGAGACTCCAATTCCGGTGCCACAAGGTGGAGGGTGATCCGGCCAACGCCCTGGCCCAGTGGCGGAACGTCGAGTCAGCGCTAATGGCCAAGGACTTAGAGCAGGGTAAGCTTCTGTCCGAGAACAGGAACCTCAGCGACGCCCTCGCTGGCCTCGCCCACCTTGAGCCACATTCAATGAAGAAGTCAAGGTCCACAGAGCCTTGATTGGATCTATCTTGGGCACCAGGGGATCCAACGTTATGGAGGCTTCCAAGGTGCCTGGAATCATCAGCATCAAGCTGAATCAGGATCCAGGAACGCTGACCATTTGTGCAGTCTGAAAAAGCCCTTAAGTTGGCCCAGCAGGACAGAGACACAGGACAAAAGTATGGCTGTGGACCTGAACACCTTGCTGGCTACATACTTGGACAGAATGGAGCAGGAGTGAAAGCTGGGGAACACTCGTCCGTCAAAGATGGGGAAGAAAGGGGGAGAAGGAAAAAGAGAGAAAAAAGAGAAAAAGAGGGAAAAAAAGAAAAGAAGAGAGAAAGGGGGCTTTCGTGCCCATATTTATATATTCCTGGCTGTCTGATGAGAAATATGCATTTTTAATATGTGTTTTAATTATTTGCACGACCGCGGGAGGGATTTGAACCGGTGACCTTGGAAACATCAGCATACTGTAAAAAAACAAACACTTTTGGTTGGCAGGAGTTTTATTTCGATCACTCTGCCCTGGTACTGGCTGTGGCCGGTTTCAGCGTTGCGGAACTCCCCGCATCTTTTGCACTTATTTCCGCTGACTGTACGCTTATATGACCTCTTTGACGGAAGACTGGTGGCAGAACCTGGAGTGATGACGGGACCCTGCATAAAGGTCACCGGTAGAACCCATTGAAGCACCCCAGCTGGTGACAAAAGCTGAGGTACCACAAAAGGTGTGGGTGCAGGTGCAGGCGCAGGTGCTGGTGCTGGGGCTGGTGCTGGTGCTGGGGCTATAGCAAAGAGCTTCCTTTTTGCTCTTTGCTGTGCCTGGCCTGCCGTACTGCGAGGCAGCTGGTACTGGTGCTCCTCCCGTGCCTGCATGGGCTCCGCAGGGAGCACTCTTGCCTCCTGAAGAGGCTGTGCGGACACTGGGAGGGCTGCAGGCAGGACACTGCCCTGCAGCCTCACAGAGAGCTCCAGTGCTTTTTGCCTTCGGTTGTGCCACTGGATGAGGGTGTTCTGGTTCACCTCAACCAGTTGAATGTCGGTTCTCTGCATCACAAGCGCATTGCCTGTGACAATCTGTCTGATTCGATGGTAGTCCCTAAGAATTAAAGACCACCTCGAATCAGTCTTCTTGCCACGTTTCAATGGGCTTGGATGCAGGTTGCACAACCTCAGGAAAATGTTCTCAACCAGCCTGCAGCAGTCAGGCCACTGAGCTGGAACACTACGTGCCCCCAGCATACAGCGAGTGGTGCTCTCCACACCAGGGGTTGTTGAGGGCTTCTTCGGTGTTCTAAATCGGCCGCTCAACAATCTGCCCTGGTGCCGTGCAGCTGAACAGCCTCTGGTAATTGCTGTTCACACAGTGAAGCAGGTCACCAGAGTAACTGGGAGAGCAGATGACCCAGAGGAGAGGGCTGCAGCACCACGGTCCTGGTTCCACCTGTGCAGCCCTTCCAACAGGTACATTTGAAAGTTCACGCTGTTGGCAGAGGTCCCTGGAAATGCATGGCAAAAAAAGGTGAAAAGACTCCAGAGATGTGGAGCCCCTTGCACATCTGTAGATGAGGAGAACAACTCCTCCCTTTGACAGCTCCCCTGTCTTGATGTACAGAGCAACACCTGGCAGATCCTGAATGCACTTTACGTGCTTCTTCTGGACCCTCCAGATGTGCTCCATCCTTTTGCTATCAAGCAGGGGAACTCCTAGGGAGTCGTTGCCTCTGCTTCCCATCAACACCTGCAGAAGCTCCTCCAGCAGCTGGATGGTGGTCTCCTCCCCACGTGTCCTCCTCCAACAATGCAGAGCCAGCTCCTCCCTCGACAGATGCTTGTGGATGCCGCCAGTCGGGACAGACAAGCCCTGCGCCCTGAACTGCTGCTCTTTAGCTTCACACAACCGAGCTAAATCAGCTGCATCCCACTCAAAAATGCACGCCGATAGACGTGACATAAAAAGTGGATACAGCTGATGAGCGTCGGTTGTGCAGCCCACAGCCAGATGTCCAGCCTGATGGCAAGGTCTGGCCGTCCACTGAACCTGGCACTCAGCTTTGTCTCTCCCAACTCGGCGCAGCATCCACAATCAACGTAGAGGAGCGCAGGGTATCCACACCAGCCTCCTGGAATCTCTTCGTCAGACCTGTAGCCATCAGGTCCAGGCCTGCTCCCTCCTGAGCGGTCAGCACACTCATGAGCACCTGGCCATACTCATTGCCGACCGAAGTCAGCCCCAGTGCTGTCCCCTTTGCTGTCCCTGCCAACTTCTTTGTGATCTGAAACACATGAAATGTAGAGGACCTCCGTGATGATGATTGAGAAAAATGACATTGCGCTAATAGCAATTATAAAATATAATGTCAGCAGACACTTTTACAAATATTTTTATTAACCTTTTTGGTGGAATCCATTTTTAAAATGGACCCATAAACGGATGTGATCCGGGCCTGGATGTCCATCCTTGTCAGGATGTCCTGGCTGTAAGCTGACAGCAGCCATTTACAGCTAGGCACCACAGCAGGTTGTGGAGGCTCAGGGAAGACCATGGGCAACAGTCCTGGCCGCTGGAGGAAGTCCACACACTCCGTGGTGTACCGTGCCACTCGGTTCAGCCACTCCTCTGTGTGGTTCTCCCTCAGCTGTTTCAGGACACGAGTGGGACTGTTGCCCAGTCCTCTCTCCCCCAGAAGCCGGATCACCCTGACATCACAAGTGTACCTTGGATATAGATAGAAAACATATCGGTAAGAACATTGTACAAACTTGTGTGTAAGACATGGTGAGAGAAAGGAAATACTCACTTTTGTGTTAGGATGACCCTGAACTCTGACCGATGTGCCAGGTCCAGCTGTTTGAGCACAGTCTGGCTCCATGACACATGGGAGGATCTACATTTAGTGCAGATCAAGGTTTCTGCCACCATGTTGTAGATCCTGTCAACATCCAGAACCTGCCGTGCCCTTTTATGCAGGCCCGCACCGGTGAGTTGGTGCAGCCCACAGCCCTGGTTGGGACAGACCACCTTCACCTTCCACAACTTGTATGGCATCCAGACAAGAAGTGCATGGGCAAAAAAGCGGTCTGGACCTGGAGCCTGATTATAGACCCCACTGGGCTGAGGTGGGAAGTACCAGAGCTTCAGGTGGTCCTGAAGCTCCGGCTTTCCCTTGGGTCCAGTTCGGAAAAGCAGCCGAGAAATCCATTTATGGTCTTCGACCGGCAAGGTCTCTGACCATAAACGGGGCAGCTGATTTCCTGCTGGCGTCCCAAGAGTGGACACAAGAGGGCTGGGGGCAGCAGTCTATACAAAAGACAAAGCAGAACCAAATCAACAAAACATCAATACAGCTGACACTGTTAATAACCACATCTCATGCTCTACACAACATTAGCATTACTTACAGACACAGTGGCACACACTCTTGAAGAAGATGGGGAAGTGTGGACAGGAGCTGCTGGAGTCTGTAGACAAAAGGAAAAGAAGACACACATTTGTGTCAATCTGATTTACACTATGATCACATTTCCATTGAATCTGATGTTCAAGATATTAGCCTGCTCTGATTTTTCACAATTAGAGCAACAGTTGCACTTTGATTGCTCTGTATTTCTCTGTTTTATAGGTTTAGGTTTGCTTGAGTTGTATTTGAGAAGTGGTTTGTGTCGTGACTTACTGGGGCAGCGGTACTGGCTGGAGGTGGGGTCTGGCTGGTGCTGGCCTGTCCTGCGCCTGCAGTCACTTGTGTCTGTGAAGCAATACAGTCCATCTAAGTTTCTTCTGTTAAAGCTGCACATATTACTATTTCATTTAAAACCCTACGTACCTTTGTAAACTTCCATGCTGCGCTTAAATTTGTAGTTGCATCTGCAACATGTCTCCCTCCAAATTTTGACTTGTTGAACTGAATCAAATAAAGCAAAAGATGTCATACACTGTTTAACTAAAAGCAAACAAAATGCCAAATCATTATTGTCAATTTTTAAATGTGTATAACTATCCAAATGCCATTGCCAGGGTCAACACCGGGGTCCTTCGGACAGGGCTTTGCTGCAGGGCAGGAGCAGGGGCAGGAGCAGGAATGGGAGATGGGGCAGGAGCAGGAACAGGAGTAGGAACGGGAGATGGGGCAGGAGCAGGAACAGTTAGTAGGAACGGGAGATGGGGCAGGAGCAGGAATGGGAGATGGGGCAGGAGCAGGAACAGGAGTAGGAAGGAGATGGGGCAGGAACAGGAACAGGAGTAGGAACGGGAGATGGGGCAGGAGCAGGAACAGTTAGTAGGAACGGGAGATGGGGCAGGAGCAGGAACAGGAGCAGGAACAGGAACAGGAGCAGGAACAGGAGCAGGAGCTGCTGCAGCTGCTGTCTGCTTTGTTCAGATGGAGTAGACGTGAAACTAATTAGTTTGTGCAACTTTTAGTCAACAATACCAATGACCGAGTCAGCACTTGTTGCATCACATTTACCTTGCTGCCTGCTGGTGGACCCATGGCACCTGGAAGACCAGTCAGGTCCGTTGTTGAGGCGGGGGGTGGCTGTGGATTTGCTGCAGCTGGCTGTCCCTTCACGACAGAGCAGAAGCATCATTACTTGACTCATTGCATTAACTGCACTTTACAAGTAAACTAAACGTAAACTAACTCACACGCACGCACACACACATACACACTGTTACCTTCTGTACGTGGAACCCACAGACGCAATTTATCATATCCCCGAACAAGGATCTTTGTCCATGGGACATCTTTGGGCACTTCTCAATCTGAAAACAACAGTAATTTGCTTAAAGGTTTTTCCATACATCTTAAATGATTGCTTTTCTTTTTTAGTAATTACAAATTTACATGACATCATATTTATTCAACCTAGAAATGTAGTATTACTAGTTTAATTTATTAAGATATTTATAATTACATACCTTTTTATACAAATCAAACCATTTTTTTTGTCGGGGTGCCGGCCTGTTGCCCTCACTTGCAGGCCAGACCCCAGTGCTGGCAAACTGACGAAGGCGAGACATCCACTCTCTGTCTCCCATCGCCTTGTGGGATTTCTTTGCTGCTGCCTTTGATGACATAAATACGCGGACATTTTTTAAACGCATAAACGTATGAGCAGACATGAGGGGTCATGCCCTTAACCCACCGAGGGCATTTGCATGAGAGTGTGTGAACATTTGACGCTCAGATCAGCAGCACATGAGTAACAAAGGAGAGGAGGAAGTCATGTATTTAATTTTATGTAATGTAAGAGGGGCTGCAGCTTTTTCTACTGTATATAATTATTTATACATACTGTAATGTTACTGAACCGTTACTGCTAATAAAGTAATGAAACTACAGGATTGTGAGTAAAGTAAGTGTGAAGAAGACTTCCAACCCCCCTCCCCCATCAAAATGTCGCTCCACTGTAGCAGGTGGGGGTGGGTGTGGGGGATGGGGGAGTACAGGCCACAACAATGTAATACAGGTGTAAATACTCCACACCGCTAAGATGTCACAAACGCACACTTTAGCCGATGACTCGATTGTAGTTTTACAAAAAAACGTCGACTTATTAGCAATTAGCGGTGAGCGAAGACTCGCAAAATACGAACATGTAATGGATCATGTAAATGTCACGTATGAAGTCGTTGGTAAACAAACACGACAACAACATGACGACATCGAAAAAAACGCTAGTTCTCCCGAATGGCCATTTCGTATGTGTCGCTAAACGCTCACTATGTCGATATTGTTTATTTGCCGCCCTTTACTAAGCGATGTAAGAACAGCGGTTGCGCACAATTTCACGAGCAGAAAAAACCGAGGAGGCAGGACCACTGTCAAATGTCGAGCTCTGTCATTGGTGGGGGAGCTGGAATTTAGCTTGTATTTTGACGAAGGGGGAAGAATCCACCAATCATATTGAGGTCCGAAATTTGGAGCTGCGGTGATTGGATGATCCCGTCTAAATACTGTCAAAATCGTCCCGGACGATTCTTCGCCAGCTGGCGTTCAGGTCGCAGTCTCCACTGGAGACGTGGGTTCGAATCCCACTTCTGACAAGCCTTTTGTAAGTACGTTGTCTTTGGTGGTGTCAATTGCTATGATCAAAAGACTTCTGCTGAAACACAGTGATTGTGATGGACAAAGTGTGATTGGAAAAGAAGTTCAGCAACAAAACGCTATTGGTAGTTGGAGCAGTGAGTGGGTTCCTTGTATTCACACCCTTCAGGTCACTCTGGTTTTGCTCACGTGAGCGGAGTTGTGATCCAGAGTCAAGACAGTACGAAAAGGAGAGTCCAACTATCTCAAGAAAGTAAACCCTTCACACTAACTCTGACTCCCGAGCAAGTTGAAATCCCATGTCCCCATGGCCAGAATCATAGTCCAAGGGTGGGGTTGGCATATCCAAACTCGCCACAGAATTAATATGGCACCCGAAATGTCTGATCGCGGCCCGAGTTGTGATCCAGAGTCAAGACAGTACAAAAAGAAGAATCCAACTATCTCAAGAAAGTAAACCCTTCACACTAAGTCTAACTCCCTGGGCAAGTTGAAATCCCATGTCCCCATGGCCAGAGTCACTGTCCAAGGGTTGGGTAAGGGTGGGGTTGGCATATCCAAAACTGCCATGGAATTAAGATGGCACCAGAAATAATCTGATCGCGGGCCAATCGGGGGAGGGGGAGGGGCAAAACACGTCAGGATGGCCGAGCGGTCGAAGGCGCTGCGTTCAGGTCGCAGTCTCCACTGGAGGCGTGGGTTCGAATCCCACTTCTGACAAGTCTTTTGTAAGTACGTTGTCTTCGGTGGCGTCAATTGCAATAACCAACAGACTTCTGCTGAAACACAGTGACTGTGATGGACAAAGTGTGATTGGAAAAGAAGTTCAGCAACAAAACGCTATTGGTAGTGTGAGCAGTGAGTGGGTTCCTTGTATTCACACCCTTCAGGTCACTCTGGTTTTGCTCACATGAGCGGAGTTGTGATCCAGAGTCAAGACAGTACGAAAAGGAGAGTCCAACTATCTCAAGAAAGGAAACCGGTCACACTAACCCTGACTCCCCGAGCAAGTTGAAATCCCATGTCCCCATGGCCAGAATCATAGTCCAAGGGTGTGGTTGGCATATCCAAACTCGCCACAGAATTAATATGGCACCCGAAATGTCTGATCGCGGCCCGAGTTGTGATCCAGAGTCAAGACAGTACAAAAAGAAGAATCCAACTATCTCAAGAAAGTAAACCCTTCACACTAAGTCTAACTCCCTGAGCAAGTTGAAATCCCATGTCCCCATGGCCAGAGTCACTGTCCAAGGGTTGGGTAAGGGTGGGGTTGGCATATCCAAAACTGCCATGGAATGAAGATGGCACCAGAAACATCTGATCGCGGGCCAATCGGGGGAGGGGGAGGGGCAAAACACGTCAGGATGGCCGAGCGGTCGAAGGCGCTGCGTTCAGGTCGCAGTCTCCACTGGAGGCGTGGGTTCGAATCCCACTTCTGACAAGCCTTTTGTAAGTACGTTGTCTTCGGTGGCGTCAATTGCAATAACCAACAGACTTCTGCTGAAACACAGTGATTGTTGTGGAGTAAGTGTGATTGGAAAAGAAGTCCAGCAGTAGAACGCTATTGGTAGTGTGAGCAGAAAGTCTGTTCCTCTTATTCACACCCTTCAGGTCAATCTGTTGTTGCTCACGTGAGCGGAGTTGTGATCCAGAGTCAAGACAGTACGAAAAGGAGAATCCAACTATCTCAAGAAAGTATACCCTTCACACTAACTCTGACTCCCCGCGCAATTTGAAATGCCATGTCCCCATGGCCAGAAACGTAGTCCAAGGGTGGGGTTGGCATATCCAAACCCGCCACGGAATTTATATGGCACCAGAAACGTCTGATCACGGTCTGAGTTGTGATCCAGAGTCAAGAAAGTACGAAAATGAGAATCCAGCTATCTCAAGAAAGTGAACCCTTCGCACTTAAACTCCCAAAAGTAAGTTGAAATCCCATGTCCCCATGGCCAGAATCACTGTCCAAGGGTTAAGTAAGGGTGGGGTTGGCATATCCAAAACTGCCATGGAATTAAGATGGCACCAGAAACATCTGATCTGAAGTCCAGCAGTAGAAGGCTATTGGTAGTTGGAGCAGGGAGTCCGTTCCTCTTATTCACACCCTTCAGGTCACTCTGTTTTTGCTCACGTGAATGGAGTTGTGATCCAGAGTGAAGACAGTACGAAAAGGAGAATCCAACTATCTCAAGAAAGTAAACCCTTCACACTAACTCTGACTCCCCAAGCAAGTTGAAATCCCATGTCCCCATGGCCGGAATCATAGTCCAAGGTTGGGGTTGGCCATGGGGACATGGGATCCAAAACCACCACCGAATTAATATGGCACCAGAAATGTCTGATTGCGGCCTGAGTTGTGATCCAGAGTCAAGACAGTACAAAATGGAGAATCTAACTATCTCAAGAAAGTAAACCCTTCACACTAAGTCTAACTCCCTGAGCAAGTTGAAATCCCACGTCCCCATGGCCAGAGTCATAGTCCAAGGGTTGGGTAAGGGTGGGGTTGGCATATCCAAAACTGCCATGGAATTATTTGGCACCAGAAACATCTGATCGTGGGTCGATTGGGGGGAGGGGTGAAATACGTCAGGATGGCCGAGCGGTCGAAGGCGCTGTGTTAAGGTCACAGTCTCCACTGGAGGCGTGGGTTCAAATCCCACTTCTGACAAGCCTTTTGTAAGTACGTTGTCTTCGGTGGTGTCAATTGCAATAACCAACAGACTTCTGCTGAAACACAGTGATTGTTGTGGAGTAAGTGTGATTGGAAAAGAAGTCCAGCAGTAGAACACTATTGGTAGTGTGAGCAGAAAGTCTGTTCCTCTTATTCACACCCTTCAGGTCAATCTGTTGTTGTGATCCAGAGTCAAGACAGTACGAAAAAGAGAATCCAACTATCTCAAGAAAGAAAACCCTTCACACTAACTCTGACTCCCCGAGCAATTTGAAATGCCATGTCCCCATGGCCAGAATCATAGTCCAAGGTTGGGGTTGGCATATCCAAACCCGCCACTGAATTTATATGGCACCAGAAACGTCTGATCACGGTCCGAGTTGTGATCCAGAGTCAAGAAAGTACGAAAATGAGAATCCAGCTATCTCAAGAAAGTGAACCCTTCACACTTACTCTAACTCCCAAAAGTAAGTTGAAATCCCATGTCCCCATGGCCAGAATCACTGTCCAAGGGTTAAGTAAGGGTGGCGTTGGCATATCCAAAACTGCCATGGAATTAAGATGGCACCAGAAACATCTGATCACGGTCCGAGTTGTGATCCAGAGTCAAGACAGTACAAAATGGAGAATCCAACTATCTCAAGAAATTAAACCCTTCACACTAATTCTGACTCCCCGAGCAAGTTGAAATCCCATGTCCCCATGGGCATGGGTTCCAATCCCACCTCTGCCAAGCCTTTTGTAAGTACATTGTCTTCGGTGGTGTCAATTGCTTTGACCAACAGACTTCTGCTGAAACACAGTGATTGTGATGGACAAAGTGTGATTGGAAAAGAATTCCAGCAGTAGAACACTATTGGTAGTGTGAGCAGGGAGTCTGTTCCTCTTATTCACACCCTTCAGGTCAATCTGTTGTTGCTCACGTGAGCGGAGTTGTGATCCAGAGTCAAGAAAGTACGAAAATGTGAATCCAATTATCTGAAGAAAGTAAACCTTTCGCACTAACTCTGACTCACTGAGCAAGTTGAAGTCCCATGTCCCCATGGCCGGAGTGACTGTCCAAGGGTGGGGTTGGCATATCTAAAACCGCCATGGAATTAACATGGCACCAGAAACGTCTGATCATGGCCCAATGGGGGGGGGCAAAATACGTCAGGATGGCTGACGTAGGAGGTAAGTTATAACAATACACACAAAATTAAGAAGTTTTCATTGCTTCCAGAGATGAGCCTGTCTCTTTCCATGTCATCCACCCAACTGAAGGGGAATGGGAGCCCTTTGCTGCTGGCTCTGCAGACAGGAACTATTGCTGTGCTGGTACTACTTCTGCTGATCAGTAATCTCTACTTCAACACAAGTCATCTGACTATTGGTGTTGTGTAGTTACAGTGACACACACACACACACACACACACACACACACACACACACAGTGTACCATCACTCAGCTTCAAACAAAGTGTCCTTGAGGAACATACATGTGAGCCCCACTGGACCTGCTCTTTATTTATTTATCTGACCATATTTTATATCATCTGCAGCTGCACAGGTACCTGGCTGGATGCCCCTCCTTCAGAAATATTTGGACCACACATCTCCACCAGTCAGTGTTGGGATGAGGCCATGACAACCTCTCTCACCCAAAATGAGGATGTAGTGTCTGAAGCACCTGTATCAGGTTTCCGCAGGCCTCGGCTGCTGTACCGCTGTTTTAACATATACACTCAATTCCCATTCCATATAAGGACAAGTCAGCAGCTAAGATCTGCAGCCTGGGTATCGGTTCTCTGAAGGCCATGACCTCTGTAAGACCGTAGCTTGGTTTTCAGCTATCTTGGTACCATCTCTAACATGTTCCATATGTGTCCCGTCACCTGTGTTGATATGTGCCCGTGATTTAATGTCTTGTTTTTCCCCAATGGGGAAGCAGCTGTGAAGGAGTCCAGGGGTCCACAGGCTCCTGGGTCCTCTTCTAAAACAGACTGGACTCTATACCATTTGGTTGGATGAGATTATCAGAAAAAAACACTTAACCACTTAACCATATAAAAGGGGCTACAGAAGTAAGCACTTGGGTGGAGGAGATCTTCACCATCAGGTATGGTGGGAACCAGAGCTCCAAACCATCGGTGAGACTTAGATGCTTCATTAGTTTTCCATCAATAATACATTTGTTTTGTCTGCTTTCACTATTTCTATGTTTAATGTAACACAATCCTGGAGTCAAAATCTCTCTTTTGTGTTTAAACAGCTCTGGAGGAGAATTTTATCAGTGCTCTGTCCTTGTGTGATGACCAGAGAGAAGAAAACGTTGAGGTTTGTTCTTAGACTGTTTCTGTTATTCACCATGTGCCACAAATCAGATTAAACTGATTCTGAGTATTGAGTCAACTGTTGTGTCCTTCAGGTCAGACTGATATCAGAATCAAGGAGCCCCTGAAGTGACCTCTGACCTCATCACCATGCTCTTCATCTGTCAGTCAGCTGGCAGAAGCTTCAACATCAACGGTGCTCCTCTTCTTCACACTAAGACCTTCAGATACCACTGTCGGCCGAGCAGTCTTACAGAGGAGGTAGTTAGAGGTATGCATGACCCAGCCACAAGCACATTGAACAGTACGATGCCAGATGTCAGACAAAAATCCAGTGTCACCTTATAAAAGTGACTAGAGTCTCCATGCCCTCTGGTCGGAGTGGTCTTGTCCTCCATTCCTGGTGAGACGGTGTGCAGGCAGTGAATCAATGCTGTTAGCTTGTATGCGGGCAATTTAGTGAGATTAGTTTGTATGGCAATTGCTCATTTGCTTGAACTACCGTGGTGGGGCGTCAAGCTTGCTGCTATGCAAGGATTAGAGCTGTATTGAACAAAAGCTTTTGTGGACTTAAGATGTTTCTGCCTGGTTTTGAACCAGGGACCTTTCGCGTGTGAAGCGAACGTGATAACCACTACACCACAGAAACACACAGCACCTGAATAGAAGTCAGCACCTAGCTAATTCACAATATAGCTCAGCTTGCAGGTGACTCCCCAGAATTGCTGCTGGCTCTGCAGACAGGAACTATTGCTGTGCTGGTACTACTTCTGCTGATCAGTAATCTCTACTTCAACACAAGTCATCTGACTATTGGTGTTGTGTAGTTACAGTGACACACACACAGTTGTGTCTTTTTCTGTCTTTGTGAGGACATTCATAGACATAATGAATTACCCAGCTCCTCACCCTAACCTGTGGAGTGTAGTGTAGATGACAGGGAGGCATGCTCCAAAGATGGCGTGTCTTCAGCTGGACCTTTCTTGAGTAATTGTGTCTTGTGACACGTGGTCAAAATAGTGTAAGAGCTCAAGGCACACCAGGAAAATCCACCACGGGTGAAGTTAGTGGACTTTGGAGCAGCTTAGGAGACTGAGAACATGCCTCTGAAAAGTTTTTCTGCACCTCCAAGTACAGCTCTCCAGACCTGAGGTGGATGAAGCTCTGGACATGTGGTCTCTGGGAGCCACCGCTCTTGAACTGGCTGCAGGAACGGACCTGTTTCCTTTTGAAGAACCCCACAAGATTTTATGTTCTATTGTCAAGGTCTGTGGACAGATCCCAGATCATGTGCTGGACATGGGGCTGGAGACAGAGAGCTTCTTTAAGAGAAACACAGGAGGTCACCCAGGATGGAGGATGAAGACGGAGGAAAAGTTGGATATCCAGGGAACAGAGGACGGCTTCAAGTCTTTCCAGGACAGGAAGGACGTCCTGTCAAGTTGACACAGAGAGGACACTGACCTGGACCTGTTTCTTTTTCTGGACCTTCTGAAAAAGATGCTGTAGGTAGACCCCAACCGGCGTATCACGGCACTGGAGGGTCTACAGCATCCTTTCTTTTCTGGACAAGAGGAAGGAGAGGGTGAAGTAGACGACAGCACACAAGAGGCGTGGCTGCAGGACAGTCTGGACCTGGAGAACTCTGAAGGAAGCTCTAGAGGAGACCAGCTGGAGGGGATAGAGGAGGTCCAGACAGAGGAGAACACCAGGAGTCCTCTCAGCTTCATGGAGGACGTTCACTCATGCAGTGGTCCGTGCTGCAGAGACCATTAATTCAGTCTGGTTCCCTTATTCTTAATAAGAGAAGAAGAAGTGACCCAGAAGTTGTGGTGTTGGTGCTGGAGCAAGAATGTTTGAGAGAAGAAGAAAACAATGAAAATGGAATTAAGTGGAATTTGTTTTGTTGCTTTTGTGGAGTAAATATCATCAATCTTGTCCAGCTCTTTTTGCTCTTTTTGTGGACAGGTACTTGATTTTATAAATAATAAACTTAAACCTTAAATAACTTGTATTTAATATTTTGCTCTCCATAAAAATATCTTTATTATATTATATATATTTATTAAACAAGTTAGAAATATGAACATCTTAACATTAAAATAACATTTAAATGCCTATGTCACTGCGTATGAAAAATAAACTATTAAATATCTCAAAAGATTTTGATCTCCTTAAAATATCTCCTGTCAAAATTATAGAAGTTAGAAATCTGAACATGCTACAAAACCTGGAAATATACATAAAATGTGTGCTTTTCAGCAATAACAAATCAAATCATTCACTTTTCTTTGCTCTTATGACATCTGATTTTGCCGGCAATGTCAGTAAACATATAGTCAGCCTCCCACCGGTTATTAAAGGCTCTGGTTTCAGAAGCAACTTTTCTCTTCGGCATCGTGAGGGTTATCTTCGGCTAACGGCTGTCTTCGCAGTTATTCCCAGACTGACCAGGACCTCATCTCATGGTTGGAGTGCTTCCTCGAAGGCTCCTCAGAACCCACCATTTCTGATGAAGACAGTAAGCTGACCAAGAAGGATGCTCTGTTTCTGCCTCTGGAGTTAGAGTCTGGACTGTTTTGGCTTGGTTTTATGAACTGTGTCCTCCCTTATCCTCAGGAGAGCCCTCTGTTGCACTTTCTGTTCAATTATTGTGAAGACTTCAGTAAAATCATCACTAAACATCTGTAAAAATTATATACACACTAAGCAAGAATCACACCCGTAGGAGGAGTGTTGTGGTGGATCCTTTAGTAAGAGTGGGAGTTGTTCAGCAGTTGTCAAAGGCAACATTGATTTCATTCATGTTTTCTTCCAGTTGTAACTCTACATGGAGATTCATGGCACACAACTACATTTCTATACCTCCCTGTCGAGATGGGCTCGTCCGGGATTTGAACTCGGGACCTCTTGCACCCTAAGCAAGAATCATACCCCCAGACCAACGAGCCACATTTTGGGATTTAGAAGTTCTATAAACAGGAGGGAGGAGGTCAGGAGAGAGAGGATTACATGTATTACATAATAATACATGAAAAACAGGCTCAGGATTTGGGACACCCACTATTGTTGCTAGAAACAAGACAACACACACAAATTAAGGCTCCTTGGTTGAGGAGTAGGATTGTGGTAAATTTTCTTCTTCTGGTGGTCGAGAGGTGCTGATGTGAAAGGAAACTTCGTAGACACCGACTTGGATATAAAGATGTTTATTGGAGAGAACAGTCAGGTATCAATCGGACGTGGTCATCTCGCCCGAGGGAGGTTTCTTGGTCCTGATGGTGAAGATCTCCTCCTCCCAAGTGCTTACTTCGGTAGTCACTTTTATATGGTTAAGTGGTTAAGTGTTCTTTTCTGATGACCTCATCCAACCAAATGGTATAGAGTCCAGTCTGTTTTAGAAGAGGACCCAGGAGCCTGTGGACCCCTGGACTCCTTCACAGCTGCTTCCCCATTGGGGAAAAACAAGACATTAAATCACGGGCACATATCAACACAGGTGACGGGACACATATGGAACATGTTAGAGATGGTACCAAGATGGCTGAAAACCAAGTTACAGTCTTACAGAGGTCATGACCTTCAGAGAACCGATACCCAGGCTGCAGATCTTAGCTGCTGACTTGTCCTTATATGGAATGGGAATTGAGTGTATATGTTAAAACAGCGGTACAGCAGCCGAGGCCTGTGGAAACCTGATACAGGTGCTTCAGACACTACATCCTCATTTTGGGTGAGAGAGGTCGTGGATAAATCCAGGATGAGCCTTTAAGATGTTTGGGATGATCATGGTCTCATCCCAACACTGACTGGTGGAGATGTGTGGTCCAAATATTTATGAAGGAGGGGCATCCAGCCAGGTTCGTGTGGCTGCAGATGCCATAAAATATGGTCAGATAAATAAATAAATAGCAGGTCCAGTGGGGCTCACATGTATGTTCCTCAAGGACACTTTGTTTGAAGCTGAGTGATGGCTGATCTTTAAAAACACACCAACATGAACATCAGTGAAGTCTGTTATGACTGTGACTCTTTTTTCCAAGAAAACTACAGAAGATTATTGTCTGCCACTTGATATCCTGTGAGTGACACTCGGTGAATTCAAAAGTGTAAATTCTTACAAATGTCAAGGTCTGCAGAGAAAATATACTGATATTTTGTACTTATAAGAAATGTTATATGAAGATGCAGGTCCAGTGGGTCTCACATTTATGTTCCTCAAGGACACTTTGTTTGAAGCTGAGTGATGGCTGATCTTTAAAAACACACCAACATGAACATGAGTGAAGTCTGTTATTGCTGTTACTCCTTCTTTGTCCAAGTACAGGCAGATTCTTCAGTTCCATTAGCCAATAGGGCTTGAAGGAGTGATATCACCACCTCTGTAAGATCCAGATGTGGAAACAAGTTTGTTTATGTCAGAAAGTTTGAGTCATGGGAAGAACTGTTGTGTTGTTAGCTTCAATGCACGTTCACATGAGCATCAGGAACAAAAGCTTGAGGACAGACTCTTTTTATTCAGGACTTATTTGTGACTATTCAGTCTCTTTTGGGCACGATTCCTTCTGCTTGGTGTGGGGGTGTCTGCTGATGCTGTTCCAGTGTCTTCCTCTGTTGCTGCTGCTGGTGTGTTGTCACTTCTGTGTTCCACCTCACTAGTGATGTAACTGGTATCACTGGGTAAAATCCAGTACACTGGTGCATCTGTCCCAGTCTTTGTGCTGCAGATCCACATGGTCCAACCTGAGTGCAGGTCTCCACCATCCAGCTGCAGCAGGAACACTGAACCTTCCCAGCGCTGCTCATGATTGCCAAGGGCTTCAAAGGCAGCTCCCTTAGGTGCTGTGAGTCTAAAACCAAGTGTGTCAATAATATCAGTTCATGGAAAGATAGAACAAAAAGAACAGATGATGTATTCTCATTAAAGGAATGCTAAAGGAGGACTTGAGTGAGGGATGTCCTTTGAGTGAACAATGATTTTCTGCTGTTTGGAGGTTTATAAATCTACAAGTCCTGAACCATCTGTTGGTAAATTAAAGGTGGACCACCAACAACATATTTCAGTCAAAAACCCTGAAAGGTCTCCTTCAGCATCTCAGAGCTCCTTCAACTTCCTTTAAAGATTGTTTTGGGCTCATCTGGGACTTGAACCCAGGACCTCTTGCACCCAAAGCAAGAATCATACCCCTAGACCAATGAGCCCTCTGAGGGGACTGCAGTCTATCTCCACCTCATTCTTACGAGTCAGTACACCATCCTCAAGCACCAATATTGTTCTGTCAGGTCCTCCAAAAACTTACATTTGAGGGTGTAAGGAGTTTTGAACAACAAAGGAGAATTGACGGCTTGTCTAGTCCATATTGTGGCTGTTATGGAGGCTTTAGCAGGAGCATTGTGGTGGATCCTCCGGTAGCATTGGTCCTGCTCTGGAAAAAGGCAACAAGAGTACAAGGTACTGGCACATGGTGGTTTTGTCAACTTTGATGACATCATATCATCTGGCCACTGTTGTCCCTGCTGATGGTCCACAAGGGCTTTATTTTCAAGCTCTGTCCTCAGCGAGTTTTGCTTGCCCCTAGACTCTCTGGTTGTACGTTTAGGTTCTCTCAGTTGAGTGAAAGGGTTGGTTCCCTGTGCCTTTGGGTTGGGCAACGGGTTCTGGCTGTTGTCTGTGCTTATGCACCAAACAGCAGTCCAGAGTATCGAAGAGCCCGGTCCTTGTTGAACTGGGTCTCTTTCAGGTGGTTCTTCAGGGTGGTGACGGCGTGTCCGATCCCACTGTAGCTGACGCTGAGGGAGCTCAGATCGGGCAGCTGCAGGGAAGAAAGAAAATCCCAGTGTGAATCCAGGCTGAGCTCAGCGCGCCCCCCCTTCAGACTAGAACTCACCTCCATCAGGACCTTCAGCAGCTCCGTCCTGATCTGCAGAGCTGGGAGGGACCCATCTGGGAGAGGGCTCATCCACTCTGCCATCACCTCCATCACGCCACCCTGCAGGAGGACGTCCAGCAGGTCTGGGCTGTGGGGAAACAACAGGTTAGAGATGATTGGAGCAGAGCTGCAGGCTGAACACGGCCTCTTCTCACTTCTTCAGGTGCCTGAGGACTCGTGGAAGCAGACGCATCTTCTGTCGCCTTCATGGTGGTCAGGACCTGATACTCCTGTCAGCCAAACACAGGAGGTCACAGGAGGTCAGAGGTCAGCAGCACACACAGAAGCACACTGAGAGCTCAGAGAGAGAACAACGGTGGCACCAACCTGAGCCGCCTCCTTCATCTGCTTGATCAGGTTCTGTTCTAAAACAGCTCAGAGAAGCTCTGGATCAACTCAACTGGGACTTTTTGCTGCTATTTTTAGACGGGCCAACGCTACCCAACCTGTCCTCAAGTAAAAACGCCTTTTGTACAAATAAATAGTAAAAGTTCCAAAAATGTATGTGAGAGCGCCGGAGTGCCGCTCTCCAAAGGCCTCTCACAGACCGGCCTTGGTGCACTCCGCCCCAACCCTTCAGGCTGGCATCTGTCGTGACCACCGTTCTGGACAGGGCGGAGCCCCTCGGCTCTCTCTCTTCCATTGGTAATTGCCTTTTTCTTCCATTTTTGTGTCAACACAGGACTTGTGCAGGACAATACTGTTCACCTGATGCTCATGAGGTCTGGTACCACAGCGTGTTCCAACACTGCTTCTCTGCAGACAGAGGGGGTTGGAAGTCATCAAGAAAACTGGGTACTGAACCCCACCAGTTTCATATATGCATTCACCAAATCCTTCTTTATTGAACAATAAAATAGGATTTCTTTCAAATTCTAATTCAAGTTCAATTCATATGTTTTGCTGATCCACAAAATGAGTTCTGTTCACGCACATCATGTAGAGCCAAACAACACCGGCATCCTCTGTGCCGTCTTCTGGATGTTTGGAAATTTTGGCTGCACTTGATGAAGCATAAAACTCACCCAGTTTCAGGGAGTTGAGCTTCTCCTTTAACACCATGTCACTTTGGAGATCAGTCAGTTCCAACTGCAACTCCGGTGGCTCCGTTTGTGGGTCTTGTGAGAAAGGACACGACAGTGAAGTGACCAAATGACGTCTGACATTTGCTTCAAAAATAAAAGCAGCTTGGTTTTGAAGGCTCTGACGTTTGCTTGCATTTCACACACAAGCTGTTTTTTCCCTTGTAGCTTCACATTCAGCTCGTTCATGTGTGTCAGTATGTCCACAGTAAAAGATAAATCACAAAGCCAATCTGTGTCATCAGCTCAGGAAAATTGTCATTATTCTCAAGTAGCTCCAAACATGAAATAATCTCCTGTTTGAGCTCCCACACACGTTGGCATACTTTTCCCAAACTTAACCAGCGGACATTAGAACTGTCAAGTAACTCCCTGTGATCAGCGTCAGTTTCTTCAAGAAGCAACGTGACGTCCAGGAATAGTGGGACTAGTTACAGCCGTGGAGGGATCTGAGGGGAGGAGCTATCACATATTCCACCATACAACTGAGCCCCTCTTATCACGGGGGGGTATTTTATTCATCAGGTATGTAATGTTTATTTTTTTAGCTCAACACCTCAGCCTTGAGGTACGTGTTGATGTGATGCCCTTTGTTTATCAAGCCTCGCAATAATTTCCATTTTCTATTTATCCAAATGTGCTCAGCCTCTAAAATGTAATCAGACTTAAATATCAGTTTAATAAACCTGAAAGTAAAAAGAAAAGACGTGCACAGACTAAAATATGTTTTTAAAAAATATATTCTAATGTACTCTTTAAGGCAAATCCAGTTAATGTACATAAAGCTAGACCAGGAGTAACATTGTGACTGTCTTCCTCTCTACACAACAGAAAATGGAATTCACAACAGAAAATGTAATTTCACTAAATACAAACATGTTCCCTACCAAATTGTGGCAATTGGTCAATGACCATGACCCTGGTCGTTCCAGGTGATGGCATCATCATCAATACAAATCTATTAGAGAAGGAGTTGTTGACATTAAGGATCTTCAGAAGCTCTGGTTTATCAATTTTCACATGTCAGCTTAATTTGTATGGCTTTGTGAAAACCAAGGGTTTCTATAGTCAGGAGCATCATGCACCATTATTACTACCCCGACTTCCAAAGGGATCAACCTGAGCTTCTTCCCCTTGTGAGGAGAACAGTTAAAAAGTCCACACCCAGGGTCAAGAAAGAATCAACAGAGCGGTGGAGGGACCATCGCAATCTTAAAGACACAGATGTTGATGCCCTCAATGTAAACCTGAAAACTGGTGAGTCAGTGTTGACTTTAAGGAGGAGCAGTAACACCCACCATGCCTGAATCTAACTGTAGTAGACAGGAAGGTTGGACTCAGATTTGACATCTTTTACTGTTTCTGCAGAAAACTGTTCATATGAAGAACACAAAGAACCCCTCGACCTTGTGAGGTGATGCTCTGAAACCGGAGTCCCTCCAGAAGTCCCTGTCTCCAGTCACAGTCCAGGAGCTTCTCTTGAGGCCAACATGCCCCAGTCACCCCTCCCTCCATCTGGTGTGCTGATTATCAATCACATCTCCAGTAAAGAGTTGCTGATGTTATCATGATGACATAATGAGAAATAATTTGAATTAGAATCAAAGTCATCAAATCAAAGACTGATTGGTATATCTAATCTAATCTAATCTTTAAAATGTTTTTTTATTGTACAACATTCAGACCTGTCGCCTCCTGGGTACATTATCCTGGGGGGCACAGTCTAACTTGTAGAGTGTCGTTGAACCCTGGCTCGAGTCCTCAGAAGTGTATTCAGGCAGGTGCACCAACAAGGTTCACCAAAGGTTGAGACCAAACTTAGAAGTACTTTTGGACCTTGCAAGGGAGAGTCATCCCAAAGGCCCAAAATGACAATAGAAATACAGAAATATAAAAGCAGTCAGGAACTAGACTCAGAACTAGACAACGAGGCTCCTTGTCCCAGTTGGAATGAGTGCAGCTGTTATTAGATGCTGTGTGGAGGTTATTGTCAGTGTTTTGAAATACTCCTGTTTATGAATCCTGCAGATGAAAGTATCAAGAAGACCGTTTAGAGCCCCGTTATAAAGTGAAGAAAAGAAGATCCAGTTGAAGCCTTAATTTGTCTATTTATTTCGCTCACCATTTAGATAGTCACAATTAGCATTTGTATATTTTGTAAATAATAAATATATTGCACCTGAAAAAATCATATATTTTCTCTTCTGTTTCTTAAGAGAGTAGAGTAATTCATATAAACTTGTACAAGATGGTCACTTCAAGAACAACTCAGGATTAGAAAAATGAAGAAGTGGGTAGAGGAAAAGGAATCAACAGTTAAACCCCACCTTCCTTCAGGAAGTGGAAATCGACAAAGCCGTGATCAAATATGTGATCGGCAGTAACGGCTGCAACATAAAAGAAGCTCGAACAGTACCTGGTATCATCGAGATAACGTTGAACGAACAACGAGGCATTTGTAAGATCACTGGAAGGACAGCAAAGTCTGTTCAGTTGTCCAAATATTCCACACACATCCAACAAAAGTACGTCTGTGTTCCTGAGCATCTTGATCCATACTTAATCCACAGAAGTGGTAAAGCAGTTAAAAGCATCACTGAGGCCTCAGGAGTGATGAATATTATTTGTGATCCACAAGACTCAAAGAGTCTTCAGATGGAGGAACCAAGAAAAAGCCTGAAAATAAAAGGGAGAGAGTGTCTGAGAAGACATCAAATGGTCAGGACCCAGTAGGAGAAACAGGATTTTGGGGCTCAATATGTAGCAAGCACACACACACACACACACACACACACACACACACACACACACACACACACACACACACACACACACACACACACACAGATCAAACCAGCAACATGGTCCAGGGAGCAGGACAATAAAGCACAGAAACACTCTTCCAGTTCCTCCTGGTCACCAGTATAATATTGTGAACCTTGGAGAGTCCAAACAGGACACAGGACACCAAAAGTCTCTTTGTGGGTTGTACTTGCTCATGGTAGCAGGTGGGCATATGGACACACACACTCCCTCTAGATCACTGCTTCTTAACCTGGTTGGATCCAACCCTCGGGGGTTCGGTGAGTCAGTCTCAGGGTTCAGCGGAGGTCAAGACACACACCGACTCATATGATTTGTTCCAACATATCTTTGTGAACAATCCTTTTTGAGGATGCTGGACATAAAAAGGAAGAAAAGGAGCAGACTGTGCTGTGGAAATGACATGAGAGAGGCACTTGTCAAGGTGAAGACACACGTTTCTGAACTGGTCTCTCAAAGGCAACAGCAGAAGTCACCCTGGTTCAAGTAAGTGTTCATGATTGTAGCCTGATGGAAATGAGGTGATGGGTGTGTGTTGACGGGTTAAAAATAATAAATAGAACAGAAGATGATGCAACTGTTGATTTGTAGCTGTCAATCAAACAAATGATCAGCTTCAAAATCACCATGGAAACAACAGAAGAGAAGTTTGATGTTTCACATGTAGAAGACGTCAAACTGCTGCTGAAGATGTTGAAGGTAGAAGACTTGATTCAACTGTGTTGTCCTCTGTAGTCATGACAACACCACTGTTGGATCACATGATCAGGAGAGAGAAGTTTGGAAGACAATCAAATGTTCATGTTAGAGTTCAGAAAAGAGATGAGGAGAAACTGAAACATAAAACTGATGAATGTGTCGAACCTTTCACAGCTGTCATGGAGAAAAAACCTTCATCCACAAAGTGGTGGACAAACCTGTGAAGAAATGATGATCTAATGTCAGTAACATGTTTCTAGAAGCTTCTTGTGTGATGAATTAAAACTTAATGAAGTGTAAAACAGGAGCAGGTGGACGTGGACAAACATCAAGACTAAGAGGAACAGTTTGAAGTCAACAAGTAGTTTTGTGAATGTTGATCCTGAAGTGAGCTTCAAACATGTTGATGAGTTCTTGTCTTTGATTTAGGAGATCATCTGGTTTAAAGAGTGTGTGTGAGATCATTTAACATTCTACAGGTGAAAAGACAAAACAAGCTTGTGGACAAACGTGTCCACTGAAAACGCTCTCACGTGTCCCTCTTCTACTGTGGCTGCTGACTAACAGCAAATAAATGTGAAAGACAGTTTGATGTTTGGGACTCACCTGACCTCTCCTCTCCAGATTCATGAACTGGGTGATCATTTCTGGCCTCATCAAGAAGCTGAAGATCACTGGCTTCAGCCTCATCTGCACAAGAGAGAAAAACCTTCAGCACCAATATGGTCCACAATACTCTGAAGAAATGATGATCCAATGTCAGTAACATGTTTCTAGAAGCTTCTTGTGTGATGAATTAAAACTTAATGAAGTGTAAAACAGGAGCAGGTGGACGTGGACAAACATCAAGACTAAGAGGAACAGTTTGAAGTCAACAAGTAGTTTTGTGGATGTTTGATGGGACTCACCCATCTCCTCTCCAGATTCATGAACTGGGTGATCATTTCTGGCCTCATCAACAGGCTGAAGATCACTGGCTTCAGCCTCATCTGCACAAGAGGGTCAAAGGTGATATTTTGTTCATCCTGGGACATTTGAAGGACTTTGAATTCTTCTAGAATGCAGATTAAAGTCAGAGTCAGCTTTACTTACCCAGTGTCAGACTTGAGGTCTGACAGACAGCACTCAGCAAGAGTAAGAAGATGACCAGCTTCATGGTTCTGCAGGACAGGAAGCAGACAGACAGCAGAAGCAGTTGACTGATTAACGTCACATGATCAGAGTCTTTACTGACATCAAGAAGGAACCAAGTCAGCTGCTCCATTCTAAACACAGCTCCCCTTCCTGTCCCTGTGATCAGTATTCATCAGAACATCTCCCTCCAGGCCTCCACAGAGGGAAACAGCACTCACTGATGTCCAGTGTGTCCACTCACCTTCAGGAGCTGCTCTCTGCTCCCACGGCTCACATGTTTACACCTGTCTGATACACCCGTGTGTGTGTGTGTGTGTTGTGTGTGTGTGTGTGTGTGTGTGTGTGTGTGTGTGTGTGTGTGTGTGTGTGTGCGCATTCTAGATTCCAGACATCACCCTAAAGCGCCCTTATTCTTTTTCACTCCACTTTGGTTGTCATTTCTGAGTGTCCAAGCGTTACCATGGTAACAGGCACTTCAGGTGAGAGCAGGGCTCACCTGGGCCAGTGTGTGAGGGGTTCATGAGCTGTTGTGTAATCATGACACAAGTTGTGTAATCATGACACAAGTTGTGTAATCATGACACAAGCTGTGTAATCATGACACAAGTTGTGTAATCATGACACAAGTTGTGTAATCATGACACAAGTTGTGTAATCATTTGTAATCACTTGTTTTATTTCCTCCTCAAACCGACACACAACCCTTGATCTTCCTGATCAAAGGAACACGGCTCCACCCTCCTGCAGACCCCTGCTTTACTTGAGTTAAAGAATGACTCACAACTGGTTCAAAACTGCTTATTTAGGAATTGATTATTAAAATAAACAATCAAAGACCAAATAAAGTGGAACAATCTCAGCCAGTTCCTTGTTCAAAGCATCCTTCAGGAACATGAGCTCATGGATTCCTTTTGGATCTTTTGGGAATGTTCCTGGACATTTGAGTTTCCCTGTGGTGTGTTTGCCTTCTTCTTCTCTTTCTTTTGGATTTAGAAGACCATCTCATCCTCACCTGTCGGTCCAGAATAGGGATTATAATCTGGACCTTCTCTTAACAGGTGGAACACTATTTTCTGCCCTTCTTTTCTCTCCTCCTTTTTCCGTCCTTCCTGACTCTCTGGGCCGCTGCTTCAGGAGCAGGATCTTGTTTTGGAGACCATTTTTTCTTCTCCAGCGGACACTTTGTCAAGAGAAAAGTGACGTCCTCCTGAAGTAAAGCCAAGGCCTCCACGATTGTCTCCTCTCTGCCGATGCACAGAACCGGCACCATTCCCTCCACCTGAGGAATCCTGGCTTTATCGGGATCAAAGATGATTTTGATCGCTCCCCAGGTCTCAAGGATCTTCTTCACTCCTGCTCCATTCTGTCCAACCATGTAGCCAGCAAGGTGTTCAGGTCCACAGCCATACTTTTGTCCTGTGTCTCTGTCCTGCTGGGCCAACTTAAGGGCTTCTTCAGACTGCACAAATGGTCAGCGTTCCTGGATCCTGATTCAGCTTGATGCTGATGATTCCAGGCACCTTGGAAGCCTCCATAACGTTGGATCCCCTGGTGCCCAAGATAGATCCAATCAAGGCTCTGTGGACCTTGACTTCTTCATTGAATGTGGCTCAAGGGGTTGATTCCCCTTTACAACATGGTTCTTCATTGGAATAATCCTTAGGCCTTGGATCTCCTCATGATGTGACCCGGCCTCTTGCTCCTACATATTCTTCTTTCTCTGGATCACCTCCAGCTCTGAAGGAAACTCAGCCAGGTTCTTCTGCTTTTCCTCCCACTGCTGACACATGGAGGACAGCAGCTGCTCCCAGTTCTTTCTACTGTGGGAGAGCTCCTCCCTGAAGTTCTCCTCCTTTGCTTGGACCTCCTGCTGCCACATCTTTAGCTCAGACAACATCAGCACTGGTGAAGGACCCAACAGGAGAAACATGGAGGAGTGAAGTTCTCTAACTCTTGTTCATGATTACTGTTATATGAAGGCTGGTGCCTCCTACAGGTAGATGGATCAAAGACACTCACATTGTCCACCGTCCATGGAGCTGGTGATCTCCTGCAGAGCATCGAGGGCCTCCAGATGTTTCTGCTCATCGCTCAGGAACGCTTTCAGCAGTCCTGATCTCTGCAGCATCTCCTGGCTGTTGACCTTGGGAACGCCACCTGAGACCACAAACGCTTGTTCACACGACTGCAACACAACTCAGTGCATTGTGATTGGTCCAGAGACAGTCAGAAATAAAGAGTACAAATTAAACTTCCATGGTATTTCTTTGCTCCTGATGTTTGTGTAGAGCATCAACCAGTCACATTGGTCCTTCAGGTTCTGACCTGTTGCTTCATTCTCTTGGTGGTTCTTTGGATCTTCTCCACGTTGGCCTCCTGGTGGATCTTTCCTGGAACCCTCTTGTCCATGAAGGACTCAGTGTGATTGGAACAGAGACAGTCAAAAAGTAGAGAGTAGAAAAGGGTCTGCCATCAAAATGTTGAATCACAACTTGTTGGTGATTTTCTTTTGAATCCAGAAACTGGAGAAGTGACCATCTTGTACAACTTTATATGAATTACTCTACTCTCTTAAGAAACAAGAGAAAATAAATCTTTTTTTACATGCGATATATTTATTATGTGCAAAATACCAAAACAACAAAAAAACCAAACATACCTGGTGCTGATGGTGACTAAATGGTCAGTGAAAGAAATAAATTAAACTGGATCTTCTTTCCTTCTTTTCTTTGTTGGAGGCTCAAAGTCGTCTTCTTGATGCTTTCGTCTGCAGGATTCATAAACAGGAGTATTTCAAAAATATAAAATACATAAATGACCAAAGTAGAGAATAGGATCAGGGAATAAAATCCTACTTTGAGCTGTGTTCCTCCAGTTTGGGCCTCTTCCCCTCTGGCTCCAGACTGGTTGGAAAGGTCTTCTTTCTTTTCCTGGGATTCTACAGGAGAGGAAAAACAAACAAAAGTTTAACATATCATTTTCAACTCTACTGTCAAAAAGAAAGTGATTGAGACTAGATTGAGACTCTTTTGTGGCACCTCATCTTTCACTGGTCCCTGAACCAAAGGAAGCTTGAAGGGCTCCACAAGCCTCCTCCGTCCAGCAGCTGCATAGAGAGGAACGGGGACAAAGAGTCACAGGTCTGTTTGCTGATCAAACCTCATGTAGAACAAAGAAAACTACATCATACACACAGTAAACCACACCATCTCCCTCTTTGTACTCAACAGCTGCTCAGATTTAAACATCAACTTTCAGACTGCTGTCTTGTAGGCAGCTTTACTTATTAAATGAAAGGAGACATTTCCAGAGTGAACACAGATACTCACCACTTGAACTCCTCCTTCTCCAGCTCTGAATGAGGAACTCATCTTCTCTAATCTTTAAGATTTTCTTGATGACATTTGGCAAATGTCTGAAGGTCACACACCAGAACATCTAGCACACACCAGTCATCGTTCCAGAACTTCATGTTCTGTAATCTTCTGTACTTTACCTCACCTGCTTTGATTTTGTGGTCGTATTTGTAGATTTCTTCAGATGGTTTCTGCAAAATGTCATGTTTCATGTCTCGCGACACTGACATGCATTTGCATCTCTCATGTAAATGAGATTGGGGTGGCAGAAGACAATGTCTTCATTACCTTTTCCAACAAGACAATCTTCACTGTTGGTCTTGGAGGCAACTCAGTTACATCCGTGAGGTTGCAAAAAGCATCGTTGACATCCGGGTCTTCGTAGTGAAGCATGAAGTCATCCTGCAGACTGAGTCGTTTCTTCAACTCACTGATGAGGTCTTCCACATTGTCAGGCCTTTCTTGGAAAGTGACCTTCAGAACATCATTTTCATCCACCACGACTCTCACTGGCCAGGACTGCTCCATGATTGTGAAAGGACACGACATCAGCACAAAATGTAACGTTTCAGGGTAACCAGCAGCCTTTCACTCTGTTGGCAGAGAGCAGAACCATATCATTGAGCTCAGCTCACTGGGTTACAATCAGGGTTGAGCTACTCTTGCAGACTTCATCAGACCTGAGGTGTTCATGGAACCATGCAGTCATCTCTGTGCAGATGAACATTACATTGGTATTCACTATCAAAACCTGATGAATCTGCCTGAACTCTGGTCGGCCTGCACATGAACCACAGACACCAACATGTCATCTGCACACTTGATACCATCTATAATGACACATGGAGCTGCAAGGACTGTGCTTTGAGCTCCAGAGATTGTCAAGAAATGCTGTGTCACCCTGTGTGGTCTAATTCAGAGATTCTGCAGGTTCGATTCCCTCACAATGGGGTGTAGATGCTACAATTGGGGGCTTCCTGGTGCACCATGTGAAGCCGGAACCCGTCTCGTCTCACTCCAGCTTGGTCTTATCTTGGTTTCCAAACCTTCCAGAGTGAAAAGTCTCCTGTTTGAACCAGCCGGTGTGATCCAGCCCCCCCGGACCCCCCCGGACGGCCGCTCGGTGCTGGCTAATGCTACAATGATACACAACATTAATGAGAATTAGCGTCCACCACTTTTGAGGAGTGTCTAAATAGTTTGATTTTGACGTGTAAAATGGTGCAGCCTACAACAAAGGTGAACACTGAGGTGAGCTGAGAGATGTATTAAAGATGTTTAACCGACCTTGTGAGGAGAAACGCGTCCTCCAACATCAGCATCATGACTCAGCAGTTGTCTCCCGCTCGGCTCTACTGCGCATGCGCAGTCCTGAAGGCGACCGTTCAATCTCCGAGATAAAAAGTTTTGAGTCCAGTTTATTCAAAGTATTTAGTTGTACACTTTTTTAGATATAGACTTAGATAGATAGATAGATAGATAGATAGATAGATAGATAGATAGATAGATAGATAGATAGATAGATAGATAGATAGATAGATCGATAGATAGAAACCGGAAGTGCGTCATCACTCTCAATCAGCTCATTTGAATGACGACGCCCTGTCTGGCTCCAGAAAACCTGCTGCACATGGGGGCGGGCCTTAAACCACGTCTCAAAATCTGATTGGCTGACGATACCGTCACTCAACACACGTGGAAAAACAAAACAAACCAACAATCAAAAGAAACGACGTGATGAATCTGCCTTTTCTGGTCATTTTCATTCAAACCGGCAACCGTGTTTTCTTCCAGAACTGCAGACACCTTTATTTTTGAATAATATATGAAAGTAAAGGAGATCACGGAGAGATGATGCACTTGTGACAACTCTTTATTGTAAGTGTGCACATTTGTGTTGATGTGTGTTTTCACAATGTCAGGTGACCTTGGACCACCTTGACACATGATTGATCCACCTGTAGACACGCCCATTTGCTTTGATGTAGATGTTTAATGATATGCCCTTTGAATCAAAATCAAAGGTGACAACATAAAGACCTAAAGCTATATATATTGTCCCAAAACCAATAATAGTGCTACTACAGTACACACAATACAGTTTGACACTAACAAGACACACTGAAGTTATTGAGATGAAGCTGAAGATGAAGCAACAACAGGAGGAGCACAAAGAAGCCCTGAGCTCTGTGACAGAGCTTCAGGGAAGAAGTGGCACGTCTGAAGAACCTGCTGGCTGAAAAGGAGGAAAAAATAAAGCATGAAAATAAAAAGAGGCTGAAGAGAACGGAAGCTCAAGTGGAGACCCTCACCCTGATGGCCAGCACCGAGGATGAACTTGAGCAGACCAACCAGAGGATTGAAGAGTTGGAGAAGAAGCTGCTCCAAGGAGCCCACGGCAGCCATCAGGGTCCTGAGGGCGGAGACCACCTGGGAGGACAAGTGTCTGAGGACATGAGGAGACAAGAGGACTTCTCCAAGAGGAAAGAGGCTCAGAAGCTGCAGCTGGAGGAAGAAAAGCAGCAGCTGGAAGAGCAGACCAGGGAGAGACTCCTCAGAATGGAGGAAGACTTCCAGAAGAAGCTCTGGGAGATGGAGGAGAGGAAGAAGCCAGAGCAGATGGAGCGGGAGGAGATCCTGAGACGGCAGCTCCAGGACAAAGAAGAGAGCTTCCAAAGGCAGCTGTCCATGCTGTATGAGCGATGGGAGTCCAGAAGTCAGGACTGGCACAAGCAGCAGGTGGAGCTGATGGAAAGAGTGCAGAGACAGGAGAACCTGCACAAGCAGCAAATGGAGGCCAGCAAGAAGGAAGCACAGCGCCTCAAGGAGGAAATCCAGCAGCTTCAGGTGAGAAGATGCAGATCTGCTCTGTTGGTGAGTCAACAAGACTTTAAATGTGTGCATGTGGAAACTAAAACTCATTTCTCTTTTCAACAGCTGGAAGCTGAAAGGAAGAAGCAGAAGAAAGGATTCAGGTAGAGGATCAAGAACTTTTGGAAAAAGTGGAATCCTTTCTTCAGCTGCTGTTCCAGCCATTCCACTGAGTGACCTCCTCCACTCCAGCCCTCCTCTTTGGTTTGAACCTTTCAAATGGAAGGGGAAGAGGTGTGGTCTGGAAAAGGCCTAACAACCTAAACATGACAGAAGCCTCCCCTCAAGGGACGGCCCCCGATGTCCCAAAGCTAGGAGAGGTCAATGGAGGAAGATGAAGGGGGGGTAGAACTCTTGTGAGCACAAGGCCTCCATGTCCTCACTGTTGGGATCTTCATCTTCTCCTGATGCCTCCGACTCCTCCTTCAGCTCCCTGAGCTGCCCCGCTGCCCCTACCTGGGGTTAGAGGCCCTCCTGGCATTGTTCAAGGAGGATTGTCCCGGCTGTATCCCTCCCAATGGACCAGGTCCTGCAGGCCCCTGCCACGTGGTTGGGAGTGGATCAGGTGGTGAACAGCATATACAGGACCCCCTCCAGGAGTCAGGCTGTTTATAGTGGCCACAGATGGAGCAAGCCTTCACGTACTCCTGGACATCTCTGTCATGTGACGACCACCAGAACCACACACACACTCACATTCACACACACACGCACGTATGTTCAGATAGGTGAGACAGGTGGATTGGGGGTGACTCCTGAATATACAGTATCTGAGGGTTTCATCATAAACCTGATGTGGCAGGTGGGGGTGAGGCATGACGGGAGGAAGTTCTGTATCACGTGTTTATTTGGGCATTTTTGTTCACAGTGATCATGCAAAGTGAGCACAACATCTCTCCTCTCCCTGGTCTTCATGAGAACACCAGAGAACTCAGGAGTCAGAAGGTCATGGATCTAATTCAGGTGTCAGTAAATACTGCTCGTATTTAAGAAGCTAAAAGAGTTTATGATTGAAAATGTGTTCAAAATCATATGATGAAAATGCAATGTTCATGTTTATTAATAAAAGATTAAAGGAGATCAAATGGCAGTGGGACAAAATAAGCAGATCAAAGCACACCAAGTTAACTAGTGCAGTCTGCTCAGCCTATTCACAGATATACAGCAGCATCAACAGCATCTGGATTAAGACACATTCATTTATGACAGAATCTTCAAGCAACATGGCAAGTCAGCGAGGAGTCACTAAGGTAACATGTTCAAGTCTGATATGATTTGATTGAAGTCACCAAGAGTGTTTGTGAAAGTAGCTCACATTGATCAGCTCTTCTCTTGTGCTAACATGATTAAATGTTGATTGACCACCTATTATTTAGTCCTTATTTTCAATATTTTAAGTGATGTTTTTGCTGTTTATCCAGTTGTTTAGTAGAGCGTTGAACGATGTGAGGAGACAGGCAGAACGGGAGTTTCCAGATGCACCAAAACCAAGTAGCAGAGCTGTGATGACGACAACAAACTGTGAAAAAGTGGAGCTGAGTTGGTTCGACCAGCGGCAGGAGGAGAAGAAGTCCCTCCAGGACAAAGAGTCTCCCAGTGAGACTGAATCAAAGGCCCACCGGCAAAAGGAGAGGGACCAGAAAGACCTCGTCATTGAGTCTCTCCGTCACAAGCTCTCCATGCTGCAGGACCAGTTTGAGCAGACTGAGGGGGCCTGCTTAGATTTGAAGAGGCAACTTCTTAAGGCCGAAGAAAGCAATAAAACGAAGGATAGAGAATTGTTCTCTCTTCAGCGGTCTCTTCAGTTAAAAGATAAAGAGTTGGAGGAGATCAAGGCCTCTCGGGAGACGTCAGAGGAGGGCTGGAAGGAAGAAATCAGCCGACTAAAAGAGCTCCTGAGAGAAAAAGAGGAGCACATTAAGAAGGTGGAGATGAAGGCCAGCCGGAGGACTGTTGCTCATCTGGACACCATCGCCACCCTGACGAGCACCGAGAACGAACTGAATGAACACAAAGAAAAATGTGAAATTCTAGAAGCTGAAATAGAAGCACTCAAGAATTCTGAGCAACAGACCTTCCAGGAGGAGCTTCAAATAAAGGAGCAGAGCTTCAGGCAGGACTCACCTAAAACCACCAAGACCTCTGATCAAATGCTGGCTGACATGTGTCGGCAGTGGGAGGCTCAAGAAACGCGGTTGGCTCAATTTCACACAAAAATAAAAGAGACGCTCCAACAAAGAGAAGAAATGTTGGAACAAGAGGCCTCGTCACACAATGAGGAGCTCCGAGGCCTCAAAGAGGAGGTGGTCCAACTTCAGGTGAGCCGCTACAACAGGTCCTCTACATGATTGTGTCTTAGTTCAGAAGATGTCAGCGGGGTCAGTCTAACATGTGTTGTCCTTCTCTTTACAGCAGCCCAGCAAGGACAAGAAGAAAAAGAAGTTTTCTTTCTTTAGCTGGTTATTTAAGAAGAAGAAGAAGTAGATCTGCTGCAGAGTTGAAGCTCTTGTCCTCCTTCCCCCTCCTCACCCCTACCTCTGACCTTTCCCTCCACCTTTACCTTTAATAAAATGTATTAAAATAGAACTGAACGTTTGTTGTTTCCTTGATTGTGACCATGTTAGAGTGAATGGATTTACACATGCAGAATATTTCACATCCCACTTAGTGGGCTGATGCTTGTGTGTGGGGATTGTCTTGACATCAAGTATTTTGGTTCATCAAGTCAAACTGTCATTTGCTTCATTTGGTGTGGATCTGCTGATCGTCTCCCTGCTGCACATCTGGATTCAGCCAGTCGTTGGTACAGATGTGGTGGAGGATGGTACAGCTGCACAAGCACCGCTACCATAAAGGAAGGACGACTGCTGTACTTCAGCTTCCTCTCACAGACCAAAAACAGTCAAAACAGACCTCACACAGTCCTCAACAGTGTTCTCATGAATGGAAAAACACAGGAAAATATAGATCAGAGACTCAGGAGTCAAAGGACGCTCCTCAACAAGATATGATGATGATGCCCAACAGCCCCCCCCACACACACACACACACACACACAGTGGGGGGGTGATAAAAAGATCTAAAACTGAAACGTTAAGATGCAGAACTGAAAATCTTCATTCTGATACAAATGTCAGTTTAAAATGCACAGACAGAAACCAAACACACACGTGAACATGCATGAAGGCCAGAACTACACAAACTTACAAATGACAGACACAAATACACACAGAGGTCTGTGATGTATATGGTAAAACTCCAAATGGTGACAACACCTTCCTCCAATTATCATTATAGAGATAGATAATAGATAACTACTGGTTCTTCACAATAGATAACTACTGACAAGATAATATAGACTACAACAATGTCACAAACCAGACCAGAACCCAAGAGTGACACCAGAGTTGGGTTTGACACCGCTTTATTGTCAGGGTTGTACAGGCAGACAGAGCTGGACCTGCTGGGAAGAGGGGACCGGGCGAGTCCGTCCACGGATGATGTCAATCTTTATTTATACAGCGTCTTTTACCATCAACAATTGTTTCAAGGTGCTTTCCAGAATCCCAGGACCTAACCCCAGACAAACAACAGTGGCAAGGAAAAACTCCCCTTTAACAGGAAGAAACCTTGAGCAGGACCAAGCTCATGTAGAGGTCATGTAAGCTCACCCTCCTGATGATGGACAGATGGGTAGAGAGAGAGGAGGAGAGGAGGACAGGTAGAGGATAGAACAGGTAGAGGATAGAACAGGTAGAGGATAGAACAGGTAGGACGGGAGAAGAGCACAGAGCATAGAAATACACACAGAAATACACCCACAAATACACACACAAATACATCATATTGAATAAGCTGCCGGTTGAGTGGGTCAGCGGGGTCAGAGGTCATTATGCAGCTCTGAAGGCGGTGATACCTGTAAATGAATACAGAAGGGGGGGCAGAAAAACTACACTAGAAATAGCATCACTAGTCTACTGATGAAGAGGAGGAGAGGAGACCAAACCATGACCAGTGTGGTGACAGAGGTCTGTCAGGTGATCATGTTTCTGGACCCTCAGCCTCGGCCTATAGCAGCATAACTAGTATCTTAACCTAGTGATTAGACGACCCCCTAAGCAGTGTGGCTGCTCTGAGGGTCAGACGAGGGTTTGAACTGGTTTTATGTGAACAGAGCACTGTAAATAAAGTACACTTTAAAAGTCAAATTCTCTCTCTCTCTCTCTCTCTCAGTGGAGCATGTGGAGCTGAGAGCGTTCTGGTCCTCAGAATTTTCAAACCTTTTGGAGGTTTTAGCCTATGTTGTTCTGGTTATTGTTGGTTTGTTGGGTTGTTTAGTTGTTGGTGGTGGTTTTTGTGTGGTTTGTGGGGGTTTTGAGGGGTTTGTTGGGTGTAACCAACCAGGTTTGTCTGGCTGGTTGGCGCCATGGACCTCTCCCGGTTGTCGTGGAGACATGGTGTGAAGGTGGGGCCAGGTCTCTGCACACCGTGGAGGACGTGGCCCTGGCCGTGGGGGAGGTGGTCGGACACAGGTCCGTGAAGTCGGCCGCCCGGATGAACGGGGCGGTGGTGTTGTTCCAGGAGAAGGTGGAGCAGGTGAACTGGCCGGTGGAGACGGGGATCAGTGTTGGTGGGAGAAGGTGGGAAGGTTCAGTGTTCCTGCTGCAGCTGCATGGTTGGATGGTGGAGACCTGCACTCAGGGAGAACCATGTGGATCTGCAGCACAAAGACTGGGACAGATGCACTGTACTGTACCTGTACTGAATTCACCGAGTGTCACTCACAGGATATCAAGTGACAGACAATAATCTTCTGTAGTGTTCTTGGAAAAAAGAGTCACAGTCATAACAGACTTCACTGATGTTAATGTTGGTGTGTTTTTAAAGATCAGCCATCACTCAGCTTCAAACAAAGTGTCCTTGAGGAACATACATGTGAGCCCCACTGGACCTGCTATTTATTTAATTATCTGACCATATTTTATATCATCTGCAGCCGCACAGGAACCTGGCTGGATGCCCCTCCTTCAGAAATATTTGGACCACACATCTCCATCAGTCAGTGTTGGGATGAGGCCATGACGACCTCTCACACCCAAAATGAGGATGTAGTGTCTGAAGCGCCTGTATCAAGTTTCCACAGGCCTCGGCTGCTATACCACTGTTTTGACATATACACTCTGTACCGCTGTTTTAACATATACACTCAATTCCCATTCCATATAAGGGCAAGTCAGCAGCGAAGATCTGCAGCCTGGGTATCAGTTCTCTGAAGGCCATGACCTCTGTAAGACTCTAACTTGGTTTTCAGCCATCCTGGTACCATCTCTAACATGTTCCATATGTGTCTCATCACCTGCGTTTATATGTGCCCATGATTTAATGTCTTGTTTTTCCCCAATGGGGAAGCAGCTGTGAAGGAGTCCAGGGGTCCACAGGCTCCTGGGTCCTCTTCTAAAACAGACTGGACTCTATACCATTTGGTTGGATGAGGTCATCAGAAAAGAACACTTAACCACTTAACCATATAAAAGTGACTACCGAAGTAAGCACTTGGGAGGAGGAGATCTTCACCATCAGGACCAAGAAACCTCCCTCAGGCAAGATGACCACGTCCGATTGATACCTGACTGTTCTCTCCAATAAACATCTTTATATCCAAGTGGGTGTCGACGAAGTTTCCTTTCACATCAGCACCTCTCGAGCACCAGAAGAAGAAAATTTACCACAATCCTACTCCTCAACCAAGGAGCCTTAATCCTCAGTCTGTTTTTCTCAATTGCATAACTCGTCCGGGTTCAAATCCCGGACGAGCCCAAGATGAAAATGTGATTCTGTGTGTGTCGTGAATCTCCATGTAGAATTGCAACTGAAAAAAAGATAAAAGTGATTGAACTATTCCATCTGGAAAAGGTCATGGAAACTTTGATGTGTGACCATTGGATTCTGGGAACGTTTGATCTGGGAACCCTTCATCATGGATTGATGATTTCGGAACATTTCGTCATGTAGCCTTTGATCTGGGAACCTTTCGTCTGGGGACCTTTCATCATGGAACCTTATATGTGGGAACCTTTCATCTTGGAACCTTTGATGTGGGGACCTTTGATCAGGGCACCTTTGATCTTCGAACCTGTGATCTGGGGACCTTTGATCTTGGGACCTTTGATATAGGGACCTTTCATCTAGGAACCTTTGATCTGGGAGCCTTTGATCTGGGAACCCTTTATCACGGAACCTTTGATCTTGGAACATTTCATCACGTAGCCTTTGCTATGGTATTCTTTGATCTAGGAACCTTTGATCAGGAAACCTTTCATCTTGAAACCTTTGATCTGGGGAACTTTGATCAGGGGACCTTTGATCTGGGAACCTTTGATCTGAGGACCTTTGATCTGGGAACCTCTCATCGTGGGACTTTGATCTGGGGACCTTTGATGTTGTAACCTTTGATTTAGTAACCTTTGATCTAGGAACGTTTGATCTGGAGACCTTTGATCTGGGAACCTTTGATTTGGGGGCCTTTGATCTGGGAACCTTTCATCATGGAATCTTTCATCTTGGAACCTTTGATGTGGGGACCTTTGATCAGGGCACCTTTGATCTTCAAACCTGTGATCTGGGGACCTTTGATCTTGGGACCTTTGATCTGGGAACCTTTCATCATGTAGCCTTTGATGTGGCAACTTTTGATGTGGGGACCTTTGATCAGGGCACCTTTGATCTTCAAACCTGTGATCTGGGGACCTTTGATCTTGGGACCTTTGATATAGGGACCTTTCATCGAGGAACCTTTGATGTAGGGACCTTGGTTCTGGGAACCTTTCATCTCAGAAAGAACCTTTGATCTTTGAACCTTTGATCTGGGGATCTTTGATCTTGGGACCTTTGATCTGGGAGCCTTTGATCTTAGAAACTTTGATCTGGGGACCTTTGATGTGGAAGCCTTTGATGTGAGGGGCTTTGATGTGGGGTCCTTTGATCTGAGGACCTTTGATCTGGGAACCTTTGATCTTGGAACCTTTGATCTTGGAACCTTTGATCTTGGAACCTTTGATCTGGTAACCTTTGATCTGGGGACCTTTGATGTGGCGGCCTTTGATGTGGGGGCCTTTGATGTGGGAACCTTTGATCTAAGGACCTTTGATCTGATGACCTTTGATCTGGGAACCTTTCATCATGTAGCCTTTGATGTGGCAACTTTTGATCTGGGAACCTTTCATCCTGGAACCTTTCATCTGGGGACCTTTCATCATGGAACCTTATATGTGGTAACCTTTGATCTATGAACCTTTGATCTGGAGACCTTTGATCTGGAGACCTTTGATCTGGGAACGTTTGATCTGGGAAACTTTCATCATGGAATCTTTCATCTTGGAACCTTTGATGTAGGGACCTTTTATCAGGGAACCTTTGATCTTCAAACCTTTGATCTGGGGACCTTTGATCTTGGGACCTTTGATATGGGGACCTTTGATCTGAGAACCTTTGATGTAGGGACCTTGGTTCTGGGAACCTTTGATCTGGAAACCTTTGATCTTGGAACCTTTGATCTTCAAACCTTTGATCTTCAAACCTTTGATCTGGGGACCTTTGATGTGGGGGCCTTTCATCTGGATACCTTTGATGTGGGGACCTTTGATCTGGGAACCTTTCATCATGGGACTTTGATGTGGTAACCTTTGATTTAGGAACCTTTGATGTGGGACCATTGGATTCTGGGACTTTTAGTCTGGGAATGTTTGATCTGGTAACCCTTCATCATGGAACCTTTGATGTGGTAACCTTTGATCTCGGAACCTTTCATCTGGGGACCTTTCATCATGGAACCTTATATGTGATAACATTTGATCTAGGAACCTTTGATCTGGGAACCTTTGATCTGGGAATCTTTGATTGGGGACCTTTGATCTGGGAACCTTTCATCATGGAGTCTTTCATCTTGGAACCTTTGATGTGGGGACCTTTGATCAGGGAAACTTTGATCTTCGAACATTTGATCTGGGGACCTTTGATCTTGGGACCTTTGATATAGGGTCCTTTGATCTGGGAACATTTGTTGTAGGGACCTTTGTTCTGGGAACCTTTCATCTCAGAACCTTTGATCTGGGAAACTTTGATCTTGGAACCTTTGATCTTGGAACCTTTGATCTGGGAACCTTTGATCTTGGGACCTTTGATATAGGGAACTTTCATCTGGAGACCTTTGATGTGGGAACCTTTGATCTGGGGACCTTTGATCTGGGAAACTATCATCATGGGACTTTGATGTTGTTACCTTTGATTTAGGAACCTTTGATGTCGGACAATTGAATTCTGGACCCTATAATCCGGGAACTTTTGATCTTGGAACCCTTCATCATGGAACCTTTGATGTGGTAACCTTTGATCTGGAAACCTTTCATATAGGAACCTTTGATCTGGGAACCTTTGATCTGGGAACTTTTCATCTTGGAACCTTTCATCCTGGAACTTTTGATACCCCAACCTGAACCTTGAAAAGCCGTGTGGGTCAGTAGGACCGAGAACATCACACCTATGACAGAACAACCACAAGCGTCTCTTCCGCCAGTTTATTTCTTCAGCTTCAAGACTCTTTATTTTTCAGTGAACAAAACACAGGGGAGCTCACAGTTCTCCAGTCTTTTCCCATCAGACAGTGATTGATCGATCAGACCTCTTTTGGTCAAACCTACGAGCACATACCTTCATGTCTGCTCACACATTTGCATGTGTACCAAATACATTTTTACATACACATCAACAGAATAGGATACACTCCAGCAATCCTCACTTTTCTTTCACAGACACTTTCCTCCATGTGTTAAATGTCTACAGACACCTTCAGTTGTTTGTTTTTTATCCCCAAGATGTGTATCATTGCATTCATTTTAAATTCCTTATTGCCTTATCACAACAGCTCTCTTCACTGCACCGATACTCACTTTTAAATGTATTGTACTCATAAATGAGCTGCTTTAAAACATTGTTAATGTGGAGACGATGTTGATTTAAAACCAGTTCTCAGTATTCGCTGTTGACTGAATCATTAGGATGTGAGAAAAGTATCAAATGTAACTTTATTCTTTAGGTATTTAAGTGATTTTAAAACAACTTAAGATCTGAAGTTAAAAAGGAAAACTCTAATACTATTGTGGGTCTAGAGTCATAAATGCTGGACTACTGGTGGTTAAGAGTTTCCATTCTTGTTGTTTGCAGCTGCTTAATAGTTTGAACCTCACTAAAGACCAAGTATAGGTCCCAGCTAAACATTGAGCAGGTGCTGAGAGTTGAAGTCAGTAAATTGTAAATTGTGAGTACACTGTTAATAAGTACACTGTAAATAAGTAAACTGTAAATTGCCCCGCACCTGGATGTAGCGGTGCACCACAATATAGCGCTGCACTGCTACATCTGGAGGCCCGGTTTGACTGTGCCTCCGGATGTAGGCGGGGCAGTTTAGTCTTCAATTGCTGTGCTACACTTCGTGTGCTTCTTGTGAATACGCTGCTCTGGAGGGCTCATATGATGTTTGTAAATCTGACTGATGACGTCAGTGCCTCCCCAGCCATCAACCTCACCGCACGTCACTGCTCAGTAGTGGGTCAGTGGGGGCCATCTTGTTGATGTACTATCGGAGGCTTGTTGTTTCCTCCTGGAGAGTAGTATGGACAATTACTAGTCCTTTTTCCCACAACGATACAACAATATATATACACACACACATACATATATATACCTATATATTCGTGCTATGTACAAAAACGATACTATGTTGCATTTATGAAGTCAATGAACTGCTGCAGAGAACACTGGTGCACCAGGTTATAAGGTGCACTGCAAAAAAAACGGTCTGAATGGGTTTTTCTTCCATACATAAGCCGCACTGGGTTATAAGGCGCATTAAGGGAACCAAAACAGTCAAAAACTCACCTTATTGTGGGGTCTATATACCATATTTTCTGCACTGTTTCAATTCCGTGGTCTCTTTCTGTAATTAACCAATATTTTCGAAGATGAATTTGCAAATGCAAATGTACACAAAGAAGCCTCTGGTTAACATCTGTTATTGTTCCTGCCACAAACCCAGGTCTTAGTTACTCAGAGGTAGTGACAAGACTCAGCTAAACGCCTACAACGAGACTGACAACCACATCTAGTGAAAACACTCTTGTCTGTATATAAGGGAACAAGGGCATTCTTTGGCCTGTGATTCACCACATGTGAAAAATGGATTGGGTTTTTCTGATTGAGGTTCAGTCCGGAACGTGATGCTGCCAGGTCCAGGCTTCACCTGTGAAACACATTGTCAGTTGTGTGCCTTGAGCTCTTACACTATTTTGACCACGTGTCACAAGACACAATTACTCAAGAAAGGTCCAGCTGAAGACGCGCCATCTTTGGAGCATGCCTCCCTGTCATCTACACTACACTCCACAGGTTAGGGTGAGGAGCTGGGCAATTCCTTATGTCTATGAATGTCCTCACAAAGACAGAAAAAGACACAAAGACTGGGTGTGTGTGTGTCACTGTAACTACACAACACCGACAGTCAGATGACTTGTGTTGAAGTAGAGATTACTGATCAGCAGAAGTAGTACCAGCACAGCAATAGTTCCTGTCTGCAGAGCCAGCAGCAATTCTGGGGAGTCACCTGCAATCTGAGCTATATTGTGAATTAGCTAGGTGCTGCCTTCTATTCAGGTGCTGTGTGTTTCTGTAGTGTAGTGGTTATCACGTTCGCTTCACACGCGAAAGGTCCCCAGCTCGAAACTGGGCAGAAATATCTTCTTGATTAAACCTAGCACATTGAGCTGAGACTCTTTAATGAGATCTCTTTTGCAGCTTCTACTGACCAAATTGGACAATCTTACTCAAGTAAAGAACATCCTGCATCAACATCTCCAGCTCATTCACTCATTCTTACGAGTCAGTACACCATCCTCAACCAACAACAGTGTTCTATCAGGTCCTCCAAAAACTTACATTTGAGGGTGTAAGGAATTCTGAACACCAAAGGAGAATTGACTGCTTGTCTAGTCCATATTGTGGCTGTTATGAGAGAGAGACAGAGACAGTCAAAACTAGAGAATAGAAATTAAACTTCCATGATATTTGTTTCCCCCTGATAGTGAAGGAACAATTCCTTTCTCTGTCTTCTCTCTTGAGTGTCCTGAAGTTCAGGTCAGAGCTCTGAGACCTGATCTTGTTTTCCACTCCAGTCGTACACAAAGCAACGCTGAGACAACATCAAAACAGGATGGATGCTTCTGGTCTCTCCAAGGTCAGCACTCTCTGTTTGGGGTAGCTCAGATATGATCTGGTGCCGTACATGAACAGAGCCTGTGACCTCCTGTCTCTCCAACACTTTAGAAACCTCTCGGTACGGGTGACTCCACAGAATTGGTGCTGGCTCTGCATGCCTGAACTATTGCTGTGTTACTGCCATTTCCCCTGATCAGTAAACTTCAACACAAGTCCTCTGAGTCTCCAGTGTGTCTGTTCCACCACCTCCATCATTCCCACATCAGATGCCCTTCCTGACACAACCCTCTGGATTTATCCGGGCTTGGGACCGACACAATAACACACTGACTTGTACCCCCTTGAGGCTACACTTGACCTTTGACCTCAGACAATAAGCACAATTTACAGATGCATTAGTATAATAAACACCAGCACTAATATCTAAACGTGTAAACACGTCAACTATAATCAGTGGTGTGCAGTCAGGGGTAGCAAGACGAGCACTTTAAAAATGTTTGTTTCTTTTGTTTGTTTTGATTTTTTGTTACGACTGTTGTTGAGTGACGGTATCGTCAGCCAATCAGATTTTGAGATGTGTTTAAGGCCCGCCCCCACGTCCAGCATCAGATTGGGCGTCGGTATTCAAATGAGCTGATTGATGGAGTGATGACGCACTTCCGGTTTCCTTCTATCTATCTATCTATCTATCTATCTATCTATCTATCTATCTATCTATCTATCTATCTATCTATCTATCTATCTATCTATCTATCTATCTATCTAAATCTAAGTAAGTGTACAACTAAATACTTTGAATAAACTTGGACTCAAAACTTTTTATCTCGGGATTGAACAGTCGCCTTCAGGACTGCGCATGCGCAGTAGAGCCGAGCGGGAGACAACTGCTGAGTCATGATGCTGATGTTGGAGGACGCGTTTCTCCTCACAAGGTCGGTTAAACATCTTTAATACATCTCTCAGCTCACCTCAGTGTTCACCTTTGTTGTAGGCTGCACCATTTTACACGTCAAAATCAAACTATTTAGACACTCCTCAAAAGTGGTGGACGCTAATTCTCATTAATGTTGTGTATCATTGTAGCATTAGCCAGCACCGAGCGGCCGTCCGGGGGGGTCCGGGGGGGCTGGATCACACCGGCTGGTTCAAACAGGAGACTTTTCACTCTGGAAGGTTTGGAGACCAAGATAAGACCAAGCTGGAGTGAGACGAGACGGGTTCCGGCTTCACATGGTGCACCAGGAAGCCCCCAATTGTAGCATCTACACCCCATTGTGAGGGAATGGAACCTGCAGAATCTCTGAATTAGACCACACAGGGTGACACAGCATTTCTTGACCAACTCTGGAGCTCAAAACACAGTCCTTGCAGCTCCATGTGTTATTACAGATGGTATCAAGTGTGCAGATGACATGTTGGTGTCTGTGGTTCATGTGCAGGCCGACCAGAGTTCAGGCAGATTCATCAGGTTTTGATAGTGAATACCAATGTAATGTTCATCTGCACAGAGATGACTGCATGGTTCCATGAACACCTCAGGTCTGATGAAGTCTGCAAGAGTAGCTCAACCCTGATTGTAACCCAGTGAGCTGAGCTCAATGATATGGTTCTGCTCTCTGCCAACAGAGTGAAAGGCTGCTGGTTACCCTGAAACGTTACATTTTGTGCTGATGTCGTGTCCTTTCACAATCATGGAGCAGTCCTGGCCAGTGAGAGTCATGGTGGATGAAAATGATGTTCTGAAGGTCACTTTCCAAGAAAGGCCTGACAATGTGGAAGACCTCATCAGTGAGTTGAAGAAACGACTCAGTCTGCAGGATGACTTCATGCTTAACTACGAAGACCCGGATGTCAACGATGCTTTTTGCAACCTCACGGATGTAACTGAGTTGCCTCCAAGACCAACAGTGAAGATTGTCTTGATGGAAAAGGTAATGAAGACATTGTCTTCGGCCACCTCATCTTCAGCGTGCGACTTGTCGTCCACAAGATCATCTGACTCTGATACACTCCCACGTCATGAGGACACCTCACGTGAACCAGGGCCTTCCACATTTGAGGCTCTCTTCTGTAAACAACAGGTGAGTATTTGAGTGAACCTGGAATATACAAACATGTCAGCCCCATGTAGGTTCTTTCAAAATAATTGTTATGTTCTGTTTCATCCTCAAAGAGTTTTGCTGACTTCACCAGAGTGGCAAGCTCTTTGAGTCCCTCGACCGTCACACACTCCGTTTTCTTGAGATCTTGAGCCAAGAAGATGAAGGAACACAAAATTAAAGCAGGCGAGGTATAGTTTAGGAGATTAAAGAACATTAAGTTGTGGAACAACATTGCTGCTGCATGGTAGAACCTTCTCTCTGTTTTCAGAGGTATTTCAAAAATGAGCAAGAACACAATAACTGGCTTATTCCCATTTTCAATGATCTAAACATTTGTTTACTCTTCATCATGTTTCGTCTTTCAGATCACTATCACGACTTTGAAGAGAAAGATTCCTGAAGATGCCGTTTCAAGGACCAATGGAACAGCAGATGGATGAGTTCCTTGGAGCAACAGGGACTCAAACTCTGCCAAGAAGTGTAGGGTAGGAAGTGTCCTCTTGATTCTCAGCCCTTTAATAATGCATTGTATTTTTACTTGATCTGTAAATTAGTTGTCTCAATCATTCAGTTTTTGAGTGAAAATTGTATGTTAACCCATTTAATCCCAAATTTTTCCCAGACACAAAAATATCCAAATCATGTGTCATTAGTATCCCTTTGAAACAATCAATCATAATTTTTAGAAATTTTCATGGAAAAGTGTGTGAAAAAGTGTGTTTTATGATCGGTCACAATTGTGACCGGTGGGATACTGTGTTGTATCAACCATTGGACAGACTGAATATAGTTCTATTTGACCTGTGCAGTGTGTTTGTGTGTGTGTGTGTGTTTGTTTGTGTGTGTGTTTGTGTGTGCCTGTGTACATACGTGTGTGTGCCATCGCAAGTGTATAAAATCCTTATATCAAAGGATATTATCACTTTTAAAAGTTCCAGTATTGCCTCTAAATGCTCTCTCATTGTAGTTTGAATATTTTCCATATAAGCCTTATACTATCGGCCTGCAATATGAATACTGGGAGCACCGTTATGAATATTGAGGTGAAGGCAAAAAACAACAACCATCATCAATGTATTTTAACATTGTTTCCTATTTTTATTCTACACTCCATGGTACAGCTTGAAGCACTCAATGTGCATTGGTACTTTGCATTTCTCACATGCATAGGTTGTGCGTTTGTCACAATGGCGACATCTCTGGAACCGGTGCATCGTGTTAATTGGCCAGTGGGAAGCTTTGTCGTATCTTGCCTGATGTTCAACAGTAGCATTCAGTAAAGATCTCCTTCCAGGGCTCAGTGGTTTCATTCCAAACCTTTGCAGAAGAGACTGTGAGACTATCCTTGAGAAGGTGAGCAGGTCGATGGTCCCTCCAATAACATCTCTGTAAAAGAGGTGGCCATTTACAAGAGCACTGTTGATAGACCATGCAAAGATGGGCCACCACCACTTCTTTGACCTGATTGAGATATGGTATCGTGAAACCTGTAGGTCGTGAAGGTCTACACCACCCATGTGCTCATTGTATCGGCTGATGCATTTTGGTTGTTGGACGTTGTCAAAGGCACGTCGATGCCTGTTCCATCTCTTGACGGAGGTCTCAGTGTATTTCTCATCCATGTTTGTTGCCACTGTGACAATGTTATTGTCTTTCCAACCGACCAGCAGCTTCTCTCCTTGGCACAGAACCTCAGAGGTTCCCCTGGGTAACTTCATGAAGGCATTCAGTGGTGTGAATGGGACATCAAACAGGCGGTTCTGCCTCATGGGTCCAGAGCTCCCATATCCTCTTTTTGTCATCTCATCGATGAGTGAAAGAGCGGTAAAGAGGTTGTCATGGAAGAACTTGCAACCTTGAGGCACCTGAGCTTGCTCTGCCAAACCTAGGATAACGCTGGGTCCCTGACCCAACCCTGTCTCTGGGAGGGGAGTGTGTGATCCACAATATGGCTCCATGTGGTACATGTATCCACTGGATAAGGCAAGGCTCCATACCTTGTAACCAAAGCGAAATGGTTTGTAGTATGGGATCATGCTCTCATCCACTGACAGCCATTCCTGAAATGGCATGATTTTATATGAGTGATTGAGCTCAGAGAAGATGGTTCTAACCTTAAAAAATGGGTCATCAGTGATCTTGGTGTTGTCAACCACATGAACTGAGGCCATTATTTCATCAAAGCGGTTTCTCCGCATTGCACCTGAAATGCTCTCATTGTGTACATCATTGTCAACTGACCAGTATGTGTCTTCTCGGGACAGAGCTGTATACAATGGGTTATCCCACCGGTCACTATTGTTGTGACATGTGACATGTTTGTGAGTTCTATGACCACATTAAACAAAGTTGAGTAATTGCAAATGCATATATCAATACTAGACACCTTAAACATGATGTTTACCAAAAATCTATGTCCTATCTTTATGTTAACATATTTTACTAACCTTTGATTTGGGAGCTTTCTTGCCACCATCCTCTTCTCTTGGCACAAACGGGAAGTAAACAGCTCTGGTCATGTGACCATTTACAGTAAACGTGCGACACTGCACATATTTCATCGAGACCCTTTATTATTTCAATATCTGCTGGAAATGCATTGATAGATCATTCAGTAACCTTTTTATAGCCTTAGAAATGAAACCTTTTTTTATGGTCACTATTGTGACCAGTGGGATCAAGATGCTCAGGAACACAGACGTACTTTTGTTGGATGTCTGTGGAATATTTGGCCAACTGAACAGACTTTGCTGTCCTTCCAGTGATCTTACAAATGCCTCGTTGTTCGTTCAACGTTATCTCGATGATACCAGGTACTGTTCGAGCTTCTTTTATGTTGCAGCCGTACTGCCGATCACATATTTGATCACGGCTTTGTCGATTTCCACTTCCTGAAGGAAGGTGGGGTTTAACTGTTGATTCCTTTTCCCTGCTCACTTCTTCATTTTTCTAATCCTGAGTTGTTCTTGAAGTGACCATCTTGTACAAGATTATATGAATTACTATACTCTTATATATACTTAAGAAACAGAAGAGAAAATATATCGTTTTTTCAGGTGCAATATATTTATTATTTACAAAATATACAAATGCTGATTGTGACTATCTAAATGGTGAGTGAAATAAATGGACAAATTAAGGCTTCAACTGGATCTTCTTTTCTTCACTTTATAACGGGGCTCTAAACGGTCTTCTTGATACTTTCATCTGCAGGATTCATAAACAGGAGTATTTCAAAACACTGACAGTAACCTCCACACAGCATCTAATAACAGCTGCACTCATTCCAACTGGGACAAGGAGCCTCGTTGTCTAGTTCCGAGTCTAGTTCCTGACTGCTTTTATATTTCTGTATTTCTATTGTCATTTTGGGCCTTTTCCTCTCAGACTCCTCACTGGTTCCAAAGTTCATATTTTTCTGTTTCTTGGGATTCTATCGGAAAGGAAAAACAAACAAAAAAAAATGTACAATTTTCAACTGTACTCTCAAAAACAAAGTGATTGAGACTAGATTGAGACTCTTTTGTGACACCTCATCTTTCACTGGTCCCTGAACCAAAGGAAGCTTGAAGGGCTCCACAAGCCTCCTCCGTCCAGCAGCTGCATAGAGAGGAACGGGGACAAAGAGTCACAGGTCTGTTTGCTGATCAAACCTCATCTAGAACAAAGAAAACTACATCATACACACAGTAAACCACACCATCTCCCTCTTTGTACTCAACAGCTGCTCAGAGATTTAAACATCAACTTTCAGACTGCTGTCTTGTAGGCAGCTTTACTTATTAAATGAAAGGAGACATTTCCAGAGTGAACACAGATACTCACCACTTGAACTCCTTCTTCTCCAGATCTGAGTGGAACTCATCTTCTCTTTCTCTTTTTTTGTCTACTTTGGCAACTGTCTGAAGGTCACACACCAGAAGGTTCTACTATGCAACAGTGTTGTTGTTCCAGAACTTAATGCCTACTGCATCATGATGACATTCATGATCCTCATCATGGTCATCATGATCATCATCATGATCATCATCAGGATGCAGTAGGCCTTACTGCATCCTACGGCATCCTACTGATGATTTGTATAGTGTAGTGTACTACAGTGCAGTGTACTACAGTGTAGTGTACTACAGTGTAGTGTACTACAGTGCAGTGTACTACAGTGTAGTGTACTATAGTGTAGTGGTTTGATTCTCTGTAGCACTATAGTGAATCAAAAAAACTTCCTTCTGTGGATGGAGGGGGGTTAGGTAGGATGGGTCTGGGTCATCGCAAAGAGACTTGGACAATTATGTATTTATTTTTTTATTAGTATTTAAGATCTTTTGTTAAAATGTAAGAGCAGAGCTGGAGCTGAAGAAAAAAGAAAGACGTTGGACATCACTTAATCCAACAATTTAGAAGCCTCCTCCAGAAGCCTTTTTTCTTCTTCTTCTGTTTTTCTGCATTGAGCTGTTGAAAAGAGAAATTAGTTTTAGTTTTCACATCCAAACCTTTAAAGTCTTCTGAGTAAAGGACTGAGAAATCAGAAGAACCAACAAGTGTGCATCTTCTTACCTGCAGCTGCCTGATCTCCTCTCTCAGGTGCTCAGCCTCCCTCTTGCTCTCCTCCTCTTGCTGCTTGTTCAGGACGTTTTGTTCCGGTATTTTTTGCAGCAGCTCAAACTGGAGTTTGTTCCAGTTCTGAGCTCTGGTCTCCCAGTGCTCAGAGAGCTCAGACAGCTGCTTGTTCAGACTCTGGTCTTTTTCTTGGAGCTGCTGTCTCAGCAGCTTCTTCTTGAAGTCTTCCTCCAAGTCCTTCAGTCTCTTCCTGGTCTCCTCTTCCAGCTGCTGTTTCTCCTCCAACAGTTTCAGCTTCAGCTCCTCTTGTCTCTTGGACAGCTCTTTGGTGAAGGTGTCCTCGTCCTCAGTCTGTCCTCTGAGCTGGTCTCCTGTCTCCAGACCCTGGTGGCTGCTGTCAGCTCCTCTCAGCAGCTTCTCCTCTAACTCATCACACCTCTGCTTGACCTCTTCCAGGTCTGTCTCTCTACAGGCCAGCAGGGTGATGGTTTGAACCTGAGCTGCTGTTCTGATCTGACCTTTTCTGACTTCATTGTTGATCTGCTCTTAGGTAGGATGGGTCTGGCTCAGGGGTTAGGTAGGATGGGTCAGAGGGTTAGGTAGGATGGGTATGGGTCAGGGGTTAGGTAGGATGGGTATGGGTCAGGGGTTAGGTAGGATGGGTATGGGTCAGGGGTTAGGTAGGATGGGTGTGGGTCAGGGGTTAGGTAGGATGGGTATGGGTCAGGAGTTAGGTAGCATGGGTCAGAGGGTTAGGTAGGTTGGGTATGGGTCAGGGGTTAGGTAGGATGGGTCAGGGTCCGGGTTTAGGTAGTGTGGCGAAATGGAACTGAAGGGACTAGATTGATGTAAAATTTTAAACTGCCGGGACAACGCCACTTGGGGAATTTGGCCCAAGAAATAATTTTTGCACAGATTCGTTGCACTAAAGACATAGTTTCAGTTTTTACTCACAAAAGTGCTTTATTTAGAGAAACAGATAAAATCATACAATAAAACAGCTGATTAAAATTTTAAGAGCGGTGTTTGTGCGCGGCCAATTGGACCTCGCTGGTGCTTACCCTGAAGGAAGCAAGGGAGATCAGATTGTGATAAGAATGAACACATCAGCTAGTTAAAATTCACTAAAAGCAAAAAATAGGAAAAACACAGCGATGTCGTTTTGATAACTGAACATTGATTATCCTGGACCATAAAGACACCAACCCCAAAGACTGGTCAACTAAAAGATGACAAAAATTCAAATCAGATAAACACTATTAGCCAAAAGTCACACAAGGAAAAGAAAACATTTAAATGAATAAGATTGGTAAACTAAAAGAGACTACAAAAAAATTCAAATCAGATAAAAACATTTATTTGCCAAAAATCGCACAAAGGAGAAACCCAAAACCATAAGACATGCAAACACCAAACATGCATTAAATGTGTGTGTGTGTGTGTGTGTGTAGTTGTGTAGCTGTGTACAATTCAATTAGAGTAGTGCATTTTCTCCACAGTCAGACTGCATTCATTGTTCAAGTGTGTCCTCCCGTGTTTTCAGGAACACTGACTGAGCTGAACCTTTCCCCCACGACGCCCTGTGACGCATTCACACGCTGACATGCGGAGGTGTCTTAGATACTTTCCCCCATCAACTTTGTGTCAACGATCATGCACAAAACACTTTTCTCAAAGACAACACATGAGTCGTTGAAGGCTTGAGGTGACACCATTCCTTCATTTTCCAACCAGGCCAACTGGGATTTGAACCCCAGAGCATTTTCCTTATTTTAGACTTCTGTCTCTATTTGCAATGGTTTCTCTTTACTTCTCTTTACTTTCTTCTTTACTTCTACTTCCAAAATATACAAATATAACTGCTGCTGATGGTGATCATCTAAATCAGGGGTGGGGAACCTTTTTCATATCGAGGGCCATTTCAATTTTTATAAAGTCCTCTGAGGGCCATACTATTATGAACACATAACTAGGGATGCAAAAAAAAGATGAACAAAAAAAGTCTATAACCACTGTGTTACTAAGTCTCATGATTGCTGCATTTGAATTTGAATTATTTATTTAACACACATGCATATAAAATCACCAAAAAAATAGAATAAAAAGACTATCAAGTAAAATATGTTTACATGATCATACAAAACAGTAAAAAAAAAGAGGTGCAGAGTTGAGGCAAGAGACCCGTAAGGACCTGTTCGAGGCCTCTACTCTGGCCTCTGCACAAAAGCTGCAACAAGATAATAAAGAAAATAAATGAAAAGAAAGATAGACAATAATAATAACAATAAAGACAATAATAACAATAATAAAGACAATAATAATAACAATAATTGCTGCATTTCTACATCTAAAGTGATGGTTGGAACTGCTTCTCTTTGGAGAGGCATCTAATGTCAGCTGGCAGTGATGATGATGCTACTTGAAGCTGGTTTTCCAAGTTTGGGTCAGTCAGTCTTGAGCGGAAGCGAGTCTTTGCAAGTGTCAGTTTTGAAAAGAACTGTTCACAGCGGTATGTTGTCCCAAACAGAGATGCAAACTTCAGGGCATGTCTCCTCAAGATGGGAAAATCCTCAGCACTAATGTACAGTTTGTAAAAGTCCAGTAGAGAGAGGTGGTTGTACTTAGCTTTGAGTTTGTGGTTGTTTTGCAGCTCAATTATTTCCATTTGGAATTTGTCTGGCACATCAGATGGTTGCACATTAAACGGCATAGCAAACATGTCCAGTTCCTTGTGTATGTTTTTCACATCATGAAACCTCTCATCAAATGCCTGAACAAGTTTTGCACACTCACCAGCATATTCAGTCATAACATCAGGCTTTTGTTCTTGCAGGGTGGGAAAGTGGACGGTGTTTCCCCTTTCCAGTTGTCCTTGCCACAGCCTTAATTTCACTTCAAATTATTTCACATTTGAAAGCAGAGAGCTGATGAGCTGGTTGGGACCTTGCAGCTTGATGTTTAGCTCTGACAGGTGCTTGGTGATGTCCACCATGAAGGCCAGATCACCGAGGGATTTGCCATCACTGAGCTCAATGACAGGTTTCCCCTTCATCTCCATGAAGTGTTTGACCTCTTCCCGCAGTGTATAAAACCGTGCGAGCATATTTGCACGACTCAGCCATCGCACTTCACAGTGATAAACCAGATCACTGTACTCTGACTCAAGCTAGCGGAGTAGCTCCTTGAACTGGCGTTTTTTTTGCGTGCCAACCATTGCGGGTGCTCCATCAGTGGCGATTCCGCTCACCTTCTCAAATGGCAGTTCAAAATTGTTCATGGCCACAACAACTTGACTGAACAAATCCTCACCTTTACGAGTGCCATGCATGGCTTGCAAAGACAACAACTCCTCCTTTATTGCAAACTCGGCGGTAATCCCACGCACAAAAATGGCAATCTGCGCTGTGTTTGTGATGTCAGTTGTCTCATCACAGGCCAGAGAAAAATACTCAAAGTCTCTTGCAGTGTCCTTCAGTGTTTTTTCAATATTTTGTGCCTTTTCAGTAATCCTGTCTGCAACGGTTCTTTGAGACAAACTGGCGCTTTGAAACAATTTTACTTTGTCCGGCACGAGCACCTCAGCGGCGGCTACGAGGCACTCCTTCACGAACTCTCCTTCGGCGTGAGGTTTCAGCTTCGTGGCTATTAATTCACTCACCACAAAACTTGCACGCATAATATTCTCTTTGTCGGTACATGGTCGTGTGAAACCTGTTTGTTGAGCCTCCAAACTCCGACGAAGAGCGTTAATTTTATCCAAACGGTTCTGTCCTTTCAACTTGTCGAGTTTAGCGTGTTTTGAGCTGTAATGGCGCTCGAGATTTGCCTTTTTCATCACTGCCAGCGCCTCGCCACAAACTAGGCACACTGGCTTGCCTTTTACTTCAGCAAAGAAGAAATCATTTGTCCATTTCTCCTGGAATACACGACATTCTGCATCCACCTTCCTCTTTTTGACAGTCGCCATGATGCATCAATTTTTCGTCCGTGTCAATCAGTCCGGCCCACTACGTACATCACATGCTGTGTTCACTGACCCTGACGTTGACTCGGACATAACATAACCGTCTGTTTTATCTCAGAAATTCATACTACAGTGGGACCTCTACATACGAAATTAATTGGTTCCAAAAATTACTTCATAAACCTGAAAATTCTGCATGTAGAGATGTTCGTAACTAGAAGTCCCACTGTATAAGTGCACATATAAAATATAAAAATCTGCATTGCGGCCCGGTAGAAATGGTCTCGCGGGCCGTATACGGCCCGGAGGCCGGGGGTTCCCCACCTTTGATCTAAATTGTGAGTGAATTAAATAGACAGATCAAGTCTTCCACTGGATCTTCTTTTCTTTGTTTCTGAGGCTCAAAATCGTCTTCTTGATGCTTTCGTCTGCAGGATTCATAAACAGGAGTATTTCAAAAATATAAAATACATAAATGACCAAAGTAGAGAATAGGATCAGGGAATAAAATCCTACTTTGAGCTGTGTTCCTCCAGTTTGGGCCTCTTCCCCTCTGGCTCCAGACTGGTGAGAAAGCTCCTTTGTTTTCTTTTCTTGGGATTCTACAGGAGAGGAAAAACAAAAAAAAACATTGAACATAAAATTATCAACTGTACTCTCAAAAACAATTCCAGAGTAAACACAGATACTCACCGCTTGAACTCCATCTTCCCCAGTGGCTCTGAGTGGAACTCATCTTCTAGTTCTTTAATATCTTCTTTGTCTACTTTGGCAAATGTTTGAAGTTTACACACCAGAAAGTTCTAGCACACACCAGTGTTGTTGTTCCAGAAGTTAATGTTCTATAATCTGCTAAACTTTACCTCACCTGCTTTGATTTAGTGTTTTTTCATCTTCTTGGATCACATCTTTGTCATTGACCCTGCGTGTTCTTTCATGTCATGGAAATGGGAAAGTCAAAGCCCCACAATGAAGCAGGTCCAGAGATGTGTACATATATTTGTATATTATAGAGCTTGTGAGGAGGGAAGCCTTCGTATTCAGCCACATTCCTGTTTCCTTGAGCTCTTGAAGCCGGATGATTTTTCCAGGAAGCGTCAGACTGTCCAGTTTGTAGGTGGCACTATGCCATCAGTTTTCAGCTTCCCATTTCCAAAGAGAACTTTGAGGCGGTGGAGTGAGGGTAGAAGCTCTTCTTTTCTCCCTCTTTTGCCTGAGTGAAGCCCAACGTCCAACCAAGTCTGGGCTGAGTCGATGCTCTGGGTCTGGCTCTGACGCTGCTTCAGGAAGAGACCTTGTTGGAGCTGCTTGGCTTTGGAGCCTCAGCAGCAATGTGGGTCCCAGTGGGACAGCCCCCCCCCCCCATGGAGCATGGGGTTGATGACCTCAGTGAGACGGAGCCAGATGTGTGGAACATCAGGGCCAAGTCATCTACAACCTGCAGGATCTCCTCCATCCTCCAGAGGCAACAACAAACTCTGGTTGGTCAAAAGGAAACGAGGATTCACAACAGCTCATCAACTTTTGCCACAATGGACACAAACTGGTGCTTCTTCTTCTCCACTGCTCCTCTTTGAGATCCTGGTCTCTGCTCAGCGCCCCCTCCTGGAGGAGATGCTGGAGAAACACGGTCAGCCGTTCTCTGGCCAGAGCATGGCCCTCAAGGGAGGACTGTTGAGCTGCTCTTCCACACGTTCTAAGGCCTCCTGCAACCAAACAGGGAGCAGATGTCCCCACAGACAGAAGACAGTCTCTTCTAAAGTGTCCACATTAATGAGGGACTGTATTTAGGACACAAGGGGAACACTTTTAGTGCTGATGTTACCAGATGTGCCCAGGCTTCAAAGTGTGTCCAGTCATGAAGGGGGCGTTTCCACCAAGCATGTATGGAGGCTGACTTCATTTAGGGGCGGGGCCAAAACCGATGACGTCCGAAGCCTCGCTGCCTGGCTGGACCACGTGACTGCTTCAGGAAGTGGGTCAGATTTTGGCGCCAGGTTTTCCAGCTCTACAGACCCCTCAGGCTCCTTCAAAATGTGGGTTTGTGAAGTGTACGAGAGTTTGGAGCGTTTCCATAGTCTGGAGATAGCTTGGAGAGTTTAGGGAGAGAGAGATTGAGGAGAGTAGGAGAGGTGATAGGATGGAGCCAGTGAGGAAGAGGAGGATTTCCCCTGTGTGGGAACACTTTGATCTGATGTCTAACAAGGTCAGCTAAACCTAACATTATTACAGATGCATGAGGCTTGCTTATCAAGGACTATTGTTCACAGTTTCTTATTTCCTTCAAAGGTGAGGTGTTTATTGTGTTCAGAGGAGTTTGGGTACAATCACAACACCTCATCCATGCTGAGGCATTACCGTGCCTTGATGAGGATGAGGAGGAACCTAGAGCTTCATCTAGCCAAGGTAAGTCAGAACAATATGACAAACACACAATCACAATTTCTCCATGTGTCCTTTTTCTTATTGTGCTCATAAAGACCAGTAACTCTGTATTTATTCTTTCTGAACAGCCAGCAGAAAACAGGAGCTGGATGAAGCCCTTGTCTCCATGATGGTGAAGGACACACAGCCCTTCAGTCTTGTGGAAGATGTTGGATTCAGGGCATTTGTGTCCAAACTGGATCCCAGTTATGTTCTCCCTACAAGGCAGGTATGTTTGGGTGCACGCATGAAACAAACGAGGACATCATTGTATTCAAACAAATTCAGCATTCTCTGTTTTGTCCTTTGGGCTCTGAAGGCCACGGTGGAGGCCGGGTACGAGTCAGCAGAGGAGAAGGCTGAAGCTGCAGAGGTGCTGCTGTTAGCCTTTACTTCTGACATGAGCACATCCATCAACATGGAGGCCTACCTGGCTGGAACACGCCATGTTGTGGCTGAGGACACCAGGCTGAGCTCAGTGCTGTTGGGAGTTCAGGCCTTCCCCCAATCACACACTGCTGAACATAGAGCTGGTGTGAAGCCTCCCTGATGGAGGAACGGGGAACCACTAAGAAGCTGACGTGTCTGCTCACTGATGCTGCTCCCAATGTGGTTGATGTGTGAGAGAGCTGAAGCTTGGCCACCATGTGTTCATTGTACACACACTAAATGTGATGGTGAAGAAGGCTCCTGAGCACAACCCTGTGCTCTCTGGCATCCGGGCCAGAGCAAGGAAGCTGCTTGTCTTCTTCAGAAGCAGCACCACTGCTGAGGTCCGCTCATTCCCTTAATTCCAGTTTGTAATGACACTAATAGTTTGTGTGTGTTCCTGCTGCACTGACCTAAGGGCCTACTCATCTGGTCCTTTAGAGGAGAAGCTTCCACAAGTGCAGCTTCATCTGGGGACGGCAAACATGAAGCTGATGAAGAAGTGGAGACCAGATGGACCAGCACATGTTTGATGCTGCAACGTTTGGTGGAGCTCAGGGAGCCAGTGGGAGCAGCGTTAGCTGGGCTCCCACAGGACACGCCCGTGGTCCCCTCAGATGATTCAACACTGGTGGAGGGAGCCTTTCTCTGCTGCTGTCCTTTGATGATGCCACTGTGGAGCTGTGGGCCCAGCAGGATGTGTCTGCCTCCAAAGTTGTCCCCCTCATGAAAACGCTGCAGCAAAACCTTCAGGAGGAAACGACAAAGCTGCACCTGCAGTGGTGTTGGAGGTGTGAGAGCAGCTCATCAGGCTGCTGCAGGGGAAGCTTTGTGCTTTAAAGTCAATGAGCATCATGTCCCTTGCTGCACTCCTGCACTCCTCCTTGGATGTTGCAGTCAAACTAAAGCCAGGGGAGCTATAAGGCGACTGACTTCAGAGTGTGCTGCTATTACAAGAGCCCAACGACTCACAGAGGAGATCCCCCAGGCTTCTACCTCTCCTCATGTCACTGGAGCTCTTCTAGATTTTTACATGTTGACATCAGTTCTTCCTCTGGACTTATAGTCCAGAAAATACGGTATTAGAAACCCACCATCTGGAAAAGGCCCCTTCATCACCATCATTTTTGTCCAGGACTGTTTCATGAGTTTATTTTTTTTGTTATCCTAAATTGTTGGTAAATGTATGTAAATGTAATGTTGTTTGTCGTGAGTGTGTGTGTCTCCTAAAGTAGCCGTGTTCATGAGCACATGTCTGCTAGAATACTGTTGACTGTCAGCAGTCACACATCCAGGGTTCATTTAAATACATGCAATTCGACGTGTGTCCACTAGAGGGGGCGCTTTGGAAAAGACAACGGTATATCCTCCTGAGAAGAAAATTTTGTATCTTCAAATCAAAATTTTTCATGATTTTTTGCTTATTTAGGATTAAAGAAACATCATGCAATTAAGTTTTTTTCATAACTCCCTTTATTTTAAGTTACAGCATGTCCTTTAAATAGGACATCCAGCTGAACTCAGACAAATTCTTTAATCTATAAGGATAAAGAAAAAGCAATCCAGATTATGGTTTTGAAATTATTTTAAATACACAAGAAACACACAAGGAACAAAAGGAACTTATTTTAACCTCCTTAAGCTCTCCTCCTTCTCCTTCTCATTAGCCACCACCTAACGGTGATACATCTTGAAGCAGTTTTTCTTCTTTGCTAGACAAAGGTGCATTTTGCATTTCAAACACCGGATGAATGTCTTCCCCTTCTGGCAGTTCCTGCTTCTCTCTGCTGACTTCTGGTCAACCATCTCTGGCATGTGGCTGGCCCCCTTTCTTCACATGGCTTTTTCTGGTTGTGGGATCCACATCCTCCTCTTGTTTGGTGGTGGTGCCACGTGTTCATCACTGTGGTGGTCGTCACTGCTCTCCTTGTCACTGCACTTGTCACACCCCATGAGCTCCTCTGCCAGGTCCAGCTTGAAGTCCAGGTACGGTTTGGTCTGTTTTTCTGGTCGTTCCAGAACTTTGCTGTCCGAGTGGTATTGGATCCATGCGTTACTATGGCGACATCAAAGAAGTGGGTGATGACACGGGATGTGCACTTCTTGGTCCTGGCACACATCCAGTAGAAGCTCAGCATTCTGTCCAAAAGGTCTACCCCACCCATGTTCTGGTTGTATTCTTGAGTACATGCTGGTCTTTTCACCTGAATGAACTCTTTCTTCTTGGCACACCATCTACGGCAGATGTCTTCTGGCTCGATCCCTTGCGCAGTCGAGTCCATCAGGACTGGTTGATGATTCCATTTGGTCACTGCCAGCTCAGGATGGTTCCTGACCACAGAGATCGATGCCCCTCTTCCCATCTTTTTCAGTTCTTTGTCGCTGGGGAGCTTGCACACGGATGGGAAAATCTGGATGTTTGGGTAGCACAGGTGTGAATCTATGGTGGGAAAAAAGGAAAACTAGTAAGGACCCCCTATTGCTCGTCTGTTTTGCATTCACACATGGTATTAAACTTTAAAATAATATTGCAGAGCAAAGTTGTGATCCTGATAAAAACATTAGACATATGTTCTATTCCTGATCCACAATGGACGTCCTCCCTCATCACTGTCTGTCTGAAGGTTCTATCTCATCTCCATCTTCTGCCTCACATTCTGCTTCAGGCTCGACCTGTTCATCTTCTCGCTCATCATCTGAGAGGTCCAAATCTGAGTTGTCACCTTCAACTATGTGGAACAGGATCCTGTCTGCTGCACTTCTCTCTTCCATGATACTGTTGGGGGATGTTATGGAAAATGGGTATCATGCATTAGTGCCATTAATCAATTAAATTGGAATAACTTTGCATCGTAAACCTGCTTCAGAAAAGATTTTGTGTTCGTTGGAAATGATTTTTCAAGCTTTACAAAGCAAGTGTATTAAAGGACGGGTTCAGAATTTAGCATGTTAAGCCCTATTTTCTATTAATTTCTGGCCCAAAAAATGGTTTTATTAAAAATATTGAGGAATTCTCTGTCAGCAGAAAATAAGATCTCTGCTTCTGTCCTGATGAGTCACCAAATGGGAGTCTATGCCCATATCCAATTTATGGTGGGAAATCAAAACTTGAGTTGCTACTCCACAAGTAACCTCACGAAATGTGACCTAACGTGCTACAAAAAACTGATTAGGCCTATTACCTGTAGCATCAAAAAACACTGATTAACAAGTCATTTGTAACTGAAAGCACAATGGTTTGTGAGTGAATCTAGCAGTGAGAAAACAGCTAAACTAAGTGCAGACATAAATGTATCAAAATTAGCTAGATGTCAATTGTGAAGGACCTTCACTAAAGCGCTATTTCTTCCCCACCAAATAACCAAAACTTCTGTCTAAACTTCATAAACTATTCCTAACTTGTTCATGGACAATAAAGTATATGATTATCACTGGTAAAAACAAGAGAAACTAGAAAGCACTCGGAGAGCGCAGACCTCCACCAAGTTTATATAAATCCCAATAAAATCCGTCTTCTGGATCAGATCCGGATCAGCCTTTGGAATATGATAGAGGATCCCATTGTCCATCCTTGGGTCAGATCTCATGGGGTTTGGTCAATCATTAACAGATATTGAGAAACAACATGTTTGGCCCCATTTACCACAATGTTAACGAACATTTAGTGATCCAGAATCCAGGATTTCTTCTGGATCACCCCAGAATGAAACCAGTTCTTCCTTTTCACATTTACAACAACTGAGTCAGTCTCCAGGGTTCGGCAGAGGATAAAGGAACTGGTCATACTGGGAGAGAGAGGATAAATGAACTGGTCATACTGGGAGAGAGAGGATAAATTAACTGGTCTTACTGGGAGAGAGAGGATAAATGAACTGGTCATACTGGGAGAGAGAGGATAAAGAATTTTATTGGGAGAGAGAGGATAAATGGTATGGGATTGGGATAAATGAACTGGTCATACTGGGAGAGAGAGGATGAATGAACTGGTCATACTGGGAGAGAGAGGATGAATGAACTGGTCATACTGGGAGAGAGAGGATAAATGAACTGGTCATACTGGGAGAGAGAGGATAAAGTATCAATGGATCCATGTATTCACCATCATTATTCATCAGTTCCAGTAAATGATCAGATGAAGAACAGAAGATGATGCAACTGTTGATTTGTAGCTGTCAATCAAACAAATGATCAGCTTCAAAACATAAAACTGATGAATGTGACGAACCTTTCACAGCTGTCATGGAGAAAAACCCTTCATCCACAAAGTGGTGGACAAACCTGTGAAGGAATGATGATCTCTGTTGATGTGAACAGTTCAGCAAGTGGAAGCTGAAATGATCAAAAGGTCCAACAGGTACACATGACCCACCCCCGTGATACTTTAAACAAAAGCCTTTTTCACTTTCATTTTCACATTTTATAACAACAGAAAAGGCACAAACAAGATTTTTAAGGTCACCATGTTTCAGCTTTAACTTCACCAACAGGATTTCTTTGACAAAGATGTCAGTTTTCTGGTCCTTGTCACAGCAGCGGGCGGCCCCACCCTTGGGTCCTCCTTCTCAATGTGCACCTGTGGACAATCAGGACAATCACAAGGCCTATTTAGATCCTCCAAACATGTCTCCTCTGCCAGATTGTCCTCTGTGTGTTCATGACTCCAGTGTTTTCCTGCCTGTCTGCCTGGTTTCAACCCTGCCTGTCCCTGACCTGCTGTTTGCTTCTGTCTCCTGGTAAACCTGTCTGTGCTTTGTCCCTGAGATCCTGTCGTCCTCCTGTCTGTCCCCGACCTGCCTGTCCCCGACCATCCTACCCTGCCTGCTCCCCGGTAAACTCGCCTGCCTTCTGTCCCTGACTTCACCTGTGAGAGAGAGTATGAACCTCTACAGCCTACACGCAATGATAAGGTCACCAATACACTTGCTGGTGGATGGAAGGAGAGTTCAAAGCATTATCCAGATATTCTGAAGTGAAATTTTAAAAATATTATGTTTGCACACATGGGTATACTCACAAGTTCTTGTCTGTGAATTTTGGGAGGGTTCATCTACTGTCTTACTCTCATCATTTAGTTCATCATCAGTCAATTCTAATATATCTGAAGAAAAGTCAAAATGATCTTAACATGAACAATTTTAAAATGCAATGTTATATTTTTAAAATTAATATGTAGTGATTAATCTGTGATTTATTAATGAATATTACTACTGTGCTGTAAAGGAAAGTTAATATACTGATGACAGAGGACAGTAAAATTATGCACAAGCAAGTATTGATGATCAGAAAAGTAATAATACCGCTACTACTTTCAAAACAATACCGACTGCAGGAAACTTCAATGCTCTGTTGTTCTCCGACATGACCTGAGACTGTTGACATATCTGAAGAAGACATGACCGTGTTTGTCCTTGAAATGTCACTGTCCCCTTGAAAATCAGGCACATACTCCTCCTTCAAGGAAACATCTGTGGAACTTGATCCTGCAGAAATCTGAAAATCATAGAAATAAAAAAAGACTCCCTACATTGCTTTCATATAATGAGGTAAGTAGGCCTTCAAAAATGCACTCACGACTGGCTTGCAGTTAGGGTTGATCTTCACAATTTTGTCAGAACATGATTTATGCCAGAAGCAAGAGCAAACTAAAATGAACATATGTATAAACGTGTAAATATAAACAAGATTATGTTTATAGCTCTTTAAAAATGATCATTGGTTAAACATTGTATTAATATGTAATTTTGAAAAGGTTTATTCATATTCCAAATGAAAAAAATGAAACCAAATCCTGAAAGTCTATGATCAGAATAGAAAAGTACTTGTCAGGACTGTGTATAATTCACAGTAGATGGCTTAAAAAATGAAAACAATGTCCTTTGGTTGTTACTGATTTTTGTGTGTTAGTTTGTGTGGGGAGGGGTGAATCTTGGACATATATAACTGTTGGAAAGGGGTGGGGGAAAGGCATTTTTTAAGTGGGTTGCAACATTGGGCCAGAGGCATAGGTGCACAGTCCCAATTTCTGTGGAAATATCCAATTAAAAGTCATATTTTACACAAAGTTGATGCTGAAGTACGGCAGTCCTGATAATTTCTAGAGTCTGACTAGATGGTGATTTGTCAGGACTGTGTATTACATTCACAACGATCAGTCACCGTGGCACTATGAAAGAAACCAGTCATCATGAAAGAAGACAACTTTTCAGTGATTCATCAGTCATTTATAAGTTGTAGCAATCTGTATATGTAAACAGGTGGGTCCTGAACTCATAATCAGTTGGGAAGACAGACACACTTGCTACATTATTGATTTCTGTGTGCGGCGTTGTGTGGGGGAGGGGTGACTCTTGGACATATGAGTGTTGGACAGGGATGGAGGGAGGCAAGGCATTTTTTTGATGTGGGTTGCAAAAGTGAGCAAGAGGCATAGGTTTACAGTCCCAATTTCTGTGGAAATATCCAATTAAGAGTCAAGCTTTACACAAAGTTGATGATAATGTCTAGAGCCTGATTATAGTGTAATTTATCCGGAATATTTATTGTATTCACAATGATCAGTCACTGTGGAAGTATTTATGAAATCAACCTCTGTAGCACTATTAAAGAAAACAATGTCCATCGTTGGTTGTTACCTGTTCAGTGGCAATAGAGTCAGAGGTCACAGCCACATCAGCATAGTCAGGATCTCTTTCACTGGCAATCTCCTGAATAAAAGAAAAATAGGTTTTCAGTCATTCATCTGTTCTTGTAAGCTGCAGAAATCTGTGTGGAAACAGGTGGGTTTTGAACTCCTCATAATCAGTTCCGGAGAGAGAGAGACACTTGCTACATTACTGATTTCTGTGTGTGGGGTTGGGTGGGGGAGGGGTGACTCTTGGAACTATATGTGTGTTGGACAGGGGAAGGGGGAGATAAGGTATTTTATATAAATGGGTTGGGACAACAGGTCAGAGTTATTGAGAATTTAATTTTTAAATACCTTGCATCTCCATGGCCAATCGCTTTTTCCATAATCGTATGTGATCTCTTCCCCTGGTGCGATGTCCTTAAGTGCAAATAAACACAGTTGGGGCTTCCTTTCCACTGCAATTAGTTGCATTTTCGAATTTGGATTCACATGATCATCATTGATTAATCTTCCTAAAGACTCATCCTCTCTAGCTGCATCCACCCTGAAATAGAATGAAAACAAAGCCTGACACACAACAGTGTATCAACAACTTTTACAAAATCACAGCCACCAGACTATTTTTTTACATTGACTGAGCAAGGAAATTAGATAAATCTTGTCTTACATACCACATTTGTTTCCCATTAAATCGAAATTCAAACACGAAAGCCTTTTGTGCATCATGGTATATTCCTCGCCGGTTTTGATATTCTTTTTCCCCAATATTTTTCCCCTGTATTCAATAAGGAAGTCGCCTTTATCAAACCTCCTTTGACTGAACACACCACGACCTAATAAAGAGAAGATGATAAATCAGAACAGATCTAGTGTAATTAAAAGTCGTCACATGACCAAACATCATACAATTGTTCATTTCTCACCTTTAAATGCATTGATATATTGCACTTCAAATCCATCCTTATCTTTGCAAATAGATGAAAAATATTGTGCTTCCTCTTTTGGCTTTATTTTCATCCTCTTGGGCCTTGTTGCTGCCATTTCCTACAAAGATGTAATAATGACTGCATCATACTGTCTTCGGACAACATACATTTATTAATGTACTATCATTAATAAAAGGGTAAATTAAAGATTTGAACTGAATCATGTAATGAAAATGAACTGTTTACAATACATACAGCTCTTGCTTTTTACAGATTTTTGGAGGGTGATTTGTTTACTTTATTTTACATTGACCAATGTTCCCTACTGTCCATTACACATCACACAATATGATGTTAATGAGTCAAATAAAAAAATGCACGTTTCATTCTTTAATGCCTGCTAAAACCCTAGATATAAATTAAATGCACTCTATAAAAACTTGATAAAATTACTCAATTACACCAACGTGCTATCTATTGCCAAGCTAGTGCATTTTAGCTAGCTTAGCTTTTAAAAAGCTTAAAAGCTTTTTTTAAAGCTTAGCTTAGCTTTTTAAAAGCTTAAAAAGTTGAGGCTTAGTAAAAACAAACCCGAACTACACACAAATAAGCATAGTTGTACTTATTTCTAGAAGGATTTTAAAACTGTAGGTACATTAAGTAGCAGTGGCCTTACCTTTAACTTCTGCATAATTGCAAGTCTTTGAATGCCACGTGTTCATGCTGAGCCATCAGTCAAGGTCCATACCAAAATTTTTTGGAGGGGTCGCCACAGTAGAAATTCTTTTTGATTCAGTTATAGTGGTGTAGTTTGATTAATTTAGTAAAACAAAGAAGAGTTGACAACAAAATATATATCTTTCAGAGATTCAGATCAAAATGGCAGATAATTATTTCTTCCTTTAAACATATACTAAGTGGTTTTTTTTTTTTATTGAATGTCTTCATGATGTCTCCATATAAAATCCTCCTGTCCATGTTGTGAAGGGCCCCCCCCCCATTCTCTCCTCCAGTGGGTCTCGTTGCTGTCACTGCTGTGGATCTCTTGTAAAAATAAAACATCTATTCTCTTACTTTTGGCTGTTTTGTGTATGCTGGCCCTCTCCTTGTTTCCCTAGCCCCGTTAATATTTAAACTTCCCACCTTAAAATTGTTCATTAGAAAAGTGAAAGTTTAAAACTATTACGAATGGCTGTTAAGACAATAAAAGAGCCCTCATTTATTAATTTCCCTTTTTACTTTTAAAATCAGTTTTCTGAGTCTAAAAACTTCTTGGTCTTTAAATTCCGCCTCTGTTTTATTTCTAATGTGATGTTTTTCAGAGGTATAAAATAACTTTTTCTCAGGGAAGTAATATTCCACCTTTACTCCCTTTGAGTTTTTGTTTCTGCGAGAAAACGTTTAATCATTTTTGCGGTGTAAGGACCCTCGTTGTTGGTTCTGGATTTCTGTGTGTGTGTGAGCTCGCTCTCATCACACACACTCTCCACCATCACTGCTCTCACCGAGCTCAGGTCTCCAGAACGTTCTTTGGTCAGACAGTCGGCTGGCCTTCGCGCCCACTTCCACCAGTTTGTCTTTTTGTTTTGGATGTTTTTGTGGGACAAGAGTCCGGCCAGCCTCTTGCTCCATCTCAACACTGTCATCCACCAAAACACCCTCCCCTCCCATCCCCTGCACCAATCAGCCTCGTTTAAACCATCATTGAGTTTCTTGTAAAAACATGACGTTAATATTCTTTAAAATCATTGTTTCACACTAAAACTCTTTTCTTCTCCTCCCTGCCTCCATTTATATTTAAGCTCCCAATCTTAAAGCTACTCATTAAAAGTGGGAGATAAAAACAGATAAAACAGTGATGAAGCTAAAACAAACTTAAAAGGTGCATTTCCCAACAACTTTACATTAATTCCCTCCTAACTTTAAGAATCATTTTTTTAATCTAAAAACCTCCTGATCAGTAAAACCTGCCTCAGCCTTATTCTTTGTGTGGCGTCTGGCAGAAAGATAAAACTGTTGTTTGTCCTGAAAGTAGTGTTCAATGTTCACCCCTTCTGCACCTACGAGCTCGTTCCTGAAGCCTACAGACAGAAGTTTTGTAATCATAGAAAAGCACTGAGTCAGACACAAGTAGACTTTGCAAGAGAGAAAGCACTTTTATTTGACAAATGGAGCACTGCATGTAATGCTACAGATTTTACTACATTACGGGAATTGATGCTATTAGAAGATTTTAAGAAGAGTCTTCCAGAACTTGTGGTGGTTTATCTAACAAGCAGAAGATAACCACCTTGTCCGCCACTGCCGTGGCAGCGGATAAGTATGCCTTAACTCATAAAACAGTTTTCCCCTCTTTGTCCCGACCCACTGTGAACACGTTGAATCCCTCACCAAGTTCTGCTGTTAAGAGTAACTATCCTCCGAAAGGACTACTGCCACAAACCTGATCACGTCATCGCCAACTGCCTTGCTCTTAAACGTAAAGAACAAGTTCAAACCAAGCAAATGATGCCTCCAACCAAGGGTGTAGGCTTTGTTGAAGGGACACCTCCTATCAGCTGTGGTACCGAACGTGTCGACGACTGCTTTAAGCCTTTTTTGTTTAATGGAGCAGTTTCATTAGATCCAAGCAGTGAACAGTGTCCTGTGTGTATCCTGCGGGATACCGCCTGCTCTCAGTCGGTCATTTTATCTTGTGTGTTGACCTTTTCTGATCAATCAGCCTGTGGATACAGCATTGAATTACGTGGCGTTGAAATAGGCGGTGTGTTAAAACCTGTTCACCATGTCCATCTTGTATCCAAACTCGTTACAGGCTGTTTTTCCATTGCTGTCAGCTCTGGTTTGCCCATCCAGGTGGTAGACTTACTGCTTGGAAATGACATAGCCGGTGGTTAAGTAACCCCATTTCTCGAAGTGCTAGACACTCCTCTGCCGGCTGACTGTGACGAAGCAAACTCAAGTAACCTGACTCTTTTCCCCACCTTCGTGACCACTCACTCCCAAGCACGGCAGCAGCCCAACGTTGACTTGTCGGACAGCGTGCTCATGCCGGCTCTCTCCGGAGACACCGCGGTGGGACCGGTGGGCGGAGTCAAGATGCCGTCGCTCCCCGACGCCGTAGTTGAACAGAAGAGCAACGCCATCCCCACGCCGAACACCGATCCACCATCCCTCTCGGTCTCCCGTGAAGGACTGGAAGCTGCCCAAGATGCAGACCCAACCCCTACGCCGATGCTACGCCACAGCGGTGAGCTGTAACAACGCTGTTAATGACTCAGTACGCTACTTCATCGATAATGGCATCTTAATGTGGAGGTGGGTCCTGAAGACTGATCCCGATGAGGAATGGAACTCTGTTAATCAAGTTGTTGTCCCTGCTGTTTACCGTTCACATATCCTGTCGGTTGCACATGAAAGTCAATGGTCCGGTCATCTGGGTGTCACAAAAACATATCACCTCATTCTCACACACTTCTTCTGGCCAGGGTTAAAGTCCGATGTGGTGAAATACTGTCATAGCGTGTATCACCAGAGTCCCAGGGTGCACTAGAGAGGTGGCACCAAACTTTAAAAGGGATGTTTCGAAAATACTTCCTAGAAACGGAGAAAGCTTGGGATGAAGGAGTACCTTTCGTGTTGTTCGCTGCTCACGAAGCCGTCCAGGATTCCTTGGGTTTTAGTCCGGCGCAACTAGTTTTCGGCCACACCCCCTGGGGTCCGGTCGAGTCTCTGCACGAACGTCTTCTATCCTCCAACACTACTCCGTCTCGCAACGTCCTAGACTGTGTTGAATTCCATGAATGCCTCCACCGCACCAGTGCCCTTGCTAAACAGTCCCTTTCCTCCACCCAAGGAACAATGAAACATCGCTACGACTGCTCCGCGGTCCCTCGTAACTTTCAGGTTGGCGATAAAGTACTGGTCCTTCTTCCTGTAGCCGGTTCCGCCCTCTCCGCTAGGTTCGCTGGCCCTTACGAGGCGCATGAATGTCTCAGCAACACAGACTACCTCATTCAAACACCCAACAGAAAATGCAAGACTCACGTATGTCATGGTAACATGTTAAAGATGTACCACGCCCGTGATGCGCCCGTGAACGTGCCGCCAGTGACCCCCACTAAACTTGCTGTTCCGCAAAGCTCCGTGGTGATAGTCACCAAGTCTTCCCCCTTCCCTCCTGATGATGACTTCAAAGTCAGCCTTCCCAAACAAACGCTCGGCGCAGCTCAAGCCCCTGGAGTTCCCCCTGCTTGTTGGAGACCAAATCTGACGGAACGGCGAGGTTTGTCACCGATTATCGTAAGATAAATGCCGTCACCATCGTAGCTTCATACCCTCTGCCTCGTATGGAGGACTGCATCGACAATTTAGGCACGGCTGGTGCAGTGTTGCTCCAGGAGGATTGCGACGGAGTTGATCATCTCTCATCTGCTACTTCTCCAGAAAATTTAACAAATACAACTCAAATACAGTACGATCGAAATAGAGACCCTCGCTTTACTATTCGCACTTCAACATTTTGAAGTTTACATAGGATCCAGTATTCTCCCTGTCATCGTTTTTACAGATCATAACCCACTCGTTTTCTTGTCCTGCATGTATAACCACAGTCAACGCCTTATGTGGTGGGCATTAACCTACAACCTACAAATAAAACATAAGTGCGGTTGTGAAAATGTGATTGCTGACGCATTGTCCAGGGCATAACACTCTGTTAGCCCCTTGTTTGGTTGAGAAACCCTTCTGTGAATGTGACTGTGGTTCTTTGTTTTGCTTTTGTTTTGTTTCATTGTTTTATATTATCTTTTTTTTTGTATCACCGGTTTGTGTTTTGAGGTGTGTGGGTGTTACGGCCACCGGGCCGTTTTGCCTCCACCCACTATTGATTCATCTCTGTGAGATGTCACTTTCGGTGTCGGTGCTCCGTTGGCTGTCCTGTCAGCTCCTGATTGGTGGACTCCGCCCGTTCAGCCCTTTGACCACACCTCCTAGTCCACCAATCAGGAGCTGACAATCCCAGGACAGCCGGCTATTTATGGCGTCTCACTACCAGCGTTTGGGGCGACTGAAACCATTTGACAGTACACCTTTCGGTGCACCGGCCAGATCTACTCCAGAAACTACTTTGAGCGGCAAAGGGCTAGATTTTTGTTGTACCTTTCTTTCACCTTGTTTTCAGGTTGTTTTGACTAGTAGAATTTATGTTAGACTTTTAAAAGTGCTGTTTTGTATCTTGTTTTATAGAATAGGCAGCAAGGTTTTTTCATTCCCGTTTTGCTTTCCTATATGGCTCTAATTCTTTTTTGAAGAGTCTCTTTTTGTTATCCTTATTGAGTTAACAGCACTGTTTTGGCCACTCTTAGATGTAGTTTCACCTCGTATTTTGTGTTTAGGACAATAAAGCCTATTTTAACCTTTACACCCCCTCATCTCCCGAGGGTTTTTATTATGATTACGACCTCCCCTTTTCACCATCAGAGCCGGTCATAACAAGGAAGTTCTGTCAGCTCAACACAGAGAGGACACTGACCTGGACCCTTTTCTGAAGATAATGCTGGAGGTAGACCCCACCCGGCGTATCACGGCGCTGGAGGAAATTAGAAATATGAACATGCTACAAAACCTGGAAATGTAAATAAAATGTGTGCTTTTCAGCAATATCAAATCATTCACTTTGCTCTTATTACATCTGATCGCAGCCGGACACCTGACACAGGTTTGCGGAAATGTCAGTAAACATATAGTCAGCCTCCCACCAGTTACTAAAAGCTCTGGTTTCAGAATCAACTTTTCTCTTCGGCATCGTGAGGGTTATATTCGGCTAACGCCTGTCTTCACAATCACTTGATTGACGTGGGAAGTGCGTGCCAAGGCAGCTGAAGTGTTTCATTATGGGATCTGTAGTTCTGTGCAGTAACGTGTTACCAGCGCTTCATATCGATGGGCCATTAATAATGATAGTGTAAAATGATCTTGCTGGCCAGATATGATTACACGACGGGCCGGATGTGAGACGACGTTACAGGATTCCTGGAGTGTGTTCTATTCTGCTGATGCGGATGTAAAATGTATTTGGTACACATGCAAATGTGTGAGCAGAGCTGGTGCGTGATGAACAGATATGAATGTATGTGCTCGTAGGTTTGACCAGAAAGAGGTCTGAGCGATCAATCAGTGTCTGATGGGAAATGGCTGGAGAACTCTAAGCTCCCCTGTGTTCTGTTCACTCAAAAATAAAGAGTCTTGAAGCTGAAGAAATAAACTGGCAGAAGAGTGTGGTTGTTCTGTCATAGGCATGATGTTCATGGTCCTACTGACCCACACAGCTTTTCAAGCTTCAGTTTGGGGGATCAAAGGTCCCCACATCAAATGTTCCCAGATCACAGTTTCCAGAATGAAAGGTTCCAAGATGAAAAGTTCCCACATCAAATGTCCCCACATCAAAGGTTCCAATATGAAAGGTTCCCAGATCAAAGGTTACCACATCAAAGGATCCGAGATTAAAGGTTCTAAGATCAAAGGTTCCAATATGAAAGTTTTCAGATCAAAGGTCACCAGATAAAGGTTCCTTGATCAAAGGTTACCACATCAAAGTTCCATGATGAAAGCTACCCAGATCAAAGATCCCCAGATCAAAGGTTACCACATCAAAGGATCCATGATGAAAAATTCCCAGATTAAAGGTCCCCAGATGAAAGGTTAGAGATCAAAGGTCCCAGAATCAAAGGTTCCTAGATCAAAGGTTCCCAGATCAACGGGCTCACATCAAGGGTCCCACATCAAAGCAGTGGGGTAGGACTGGCATCAAGCGAGGAGTGGACTGGAGAGGGCCTCGTTCCCCTCCTCCCTCAACATCAGATGATCAATCAATCAATCAATCAATCAATCAATCAATCAATCAATCAATCAATCAATCAATCAATCAATCAATCAAATCAGAGAGAATCCAGGCTGAGCACTGCTGCCACCATTTTAAGAACTGACACGTCCTCCGAAAAACAGCCACAGGAGCCTAAATGGAGACACGGAAACCCTTGGTTTTACCCTTGGTGAAATAGCATCCCAGCACTCCTCGTTAGTATAGTGGACAGTATCTCCGCCTGTCACGCGGAAGACCGGGGTTCGATTCCCCGACGGGGAGTTTTCTTTCTGCTCATAATCATCTGCTCCTTTTTCTCATCACATTGGGAGTGGCTGGGAGTCCGTGTGTGTTGGTGTGTCCTACGGGTCACTACCAAAAGACCTCTGTCCCAGTCAGGCACCAACCATGCTTTATATGTGTCCATTGTCCTGTAAACACAGGTAGTAGTCCTGTAGCCCATACAGTCTGGCACAAGTCCAGGATTTGCCATTATGGTGTGAGCATAACTTTGTTTCCTCCAATGGGCAGAAGGGTTGAATAACCTGCATCAAGAAGGCTTCAGCCTCAGCCAAGAATGTGGTGAGTGGGTCACCAAATCCTACAGGCAGCAGCAGGATGCTCGATGTTTGCGTTGTGTGAGGGTGGGCTCGTGAGATACTGGGTTACAAATGAAGAAAACTGTGTCAAAGATGAAAATAAAATGACAGGAACAATCCTGATTTACTTTGTTGTGGAACAAGTGATTTCTGCAGGATGTTCTTTACTTGAGTAAGATTGTCCAATTTGGTCAGTAGAAGCTGCAAAAGAGATCTCATTAAAGAGTCTCAGCTCAATGTGCTAGGTTTAATCAAGAAGATGTTTCTGCCCAGTTTCGAGCTGGGGACCTTTCGCGTGTGAAGCGAACGTGATAACC
>CAJVRN010000122.1:2500-190000 GCA_911728415.1 Lagocephalus sceleratus
CCTGTGCCTAACCCTAATCTGGCCCTAAACATAACCCTAATTGACTAGTATTAATACATTATAAATACATTAAAAATGTAATAAATATGTTAAAAACAATTCATTTTTATATATATATACATTATGTAATGTTAAAATACTGGGAAATCCCATATAAATTGAAAAAAAGCGATGGAGTTAAAAAAACCGAATAAGCGGCAACCTTTTTGTTCATCGCTTTTTTTCATCGCTTTTTGTTCATGGGTTTTTTTCTTGTTCGGCGAGCAGTATATATAGAGCTGCAGCTCAGGGGAGCTCACTTTCATTTTGGTTTTTGGACAGAGAACAGCTCTTGCCTGCTACTGCTAGTTTAGCATTGTCTTGTGTGCCTTGCCTGAAGAAGGCCCTTATTGGGCCGAAACGTCGCAAATAGGCACACATTTTTCTTTTTTGATTATTAATTGGCTTCTATTGATTTTGTATTGTTTTACTTTTGTCATGTTTGTAAATATAAAATAAAAAATAATTTGATTAGGACGTCTGGTCCTTTTCTTTCCAACCTTTAGGGAAAGACTCTTTTAGTTTCTACGTTGACTTTTACATACACAATTAATATTTACATCTCTATAAATAAATATACATACATTTCATAAGTACACCTATATACACATATCGCTTATACTTACCTTAGTTATACTTACCTTGAAAAAATAAATAAATATACTTACCCCTTTAATAAATAAACATACATATAATTAGATATCTCATACTCACACAAAAAAACATACTTACCTGGACGACGACACCTGTAAAAAATGGACGGAGGCGGCGGATGGACTACGGTGCGGTACGCAAGAGGACGACGACGGGATGGACGGGGGGCCAGTGGACGGGAGCGGCCGGGTGGACGGACCGCGCCAATTCCGCCCCCTCACAGAGGGGTTGGAGACTTCCCAAAATCCTAGCCGGCCTGCGCCTCCACCTTGGTCCTCTCGTTACACTAGGCCCTACTACCCTCCAGGACAGAACCGACAAGGGAATTTTGGATTTCGCCCTCGCCAACCGCCTCCACAGGAGCAGCCGACGGATGACATCTTACGACAACCCGCCGATACACAACTTCGCCGGCTGTTTAAGAAGATGTTCACCGTCATCCAATTGGTGCACCACCTCCAGAACGTTTCTCCAAAGCCAGGGAAGGAGGGACCCAGGATGATTAATAGGATGGTAGAGGAGTTGTCAACGATGATCCGACCAGCGGGTCCCACGCCACGGACTTTACAGATGATCCAAGGGAATGCAGAGAATTGGGGCTACAATACCCTCACCATTCTAATGGATCACTACAAAGAAGGACTAGATACGGCCTTGGAAGAACTGGAGGAGCTCCTGGTTCCAGATTGGAAGACAGCGTTTGAGGTCTCCACAAGATGGGCCAGACGAAGGCTCCAACGCCTGACCCAGGATGCGATTGACCACGCTGAGGCCCTCATCACAACACGAGTGGTTGCTACGGATGGCCAGGACGTTCAACCACGACTACGGAGACCCGAGAGGACCACCACATCGGTCCAGTCGGAGCCAGTGGAACCCCGACGGACCGTGAGGGTCCAGGACAGGCCTCAACCCACACGACCAACAAAGGACCCGGATGAAGAACGGCCCAGGGTTAGAACGACTGCCACCATGACTACATCTACACTGGTTTCAGATGAGGAGCAGGACGAGGAGACAGAGCTGCCCTCCTACCAGGTCCCTCGAAGACAAAGACGGGTCCAGAGAAGGACAAGAAGGCCAGTCCCTGAGGATGAGGACTTCTTTGCAGACCAGTCAGACCTGATTGACTGGCAGCCCCAAACGGAGACACCTACCTCGGAGTCTTCACAAGTAAGGGTGGCGGACCTGTTCACCTTAGACGAGGTGGGCGAAGAAGAGGTGCAGGAGGAGGACCTTCCATTCCGGGTGAGTCCGACCTTTCTCGACAGCCCAGAGCAGGCCTCAGGATCCTCGAACCGGGGGACCCTTCCTTCGATCCTGCATGTAGCCCAGGTTCACCGGACCCATGAAGAGGAGGACGATGGAGAAGCAGACCAACCTGGGGTCCTCCCGAGGCTTACCAGCGGACGCTTCCAGCCTCGACGACATGTGTACACCCAACGGAAACTCACAGATTGGAATCTGGTGGCTGAAAAGAAGTGGATTATAATGGGAGACTCCAACCTCAGCAAGCTTCCGAGCCACTCCTGCAGCGATCTGCAGATTGACTCCTTCCCAGGGGGACACTTTCGCCACGCCCAGGCCCTACTTGAGAAGGCCTGTCCACCGAGGGATTTGGTCGTCGAGAAGATCGTCTTGGCCTTTGGGATTAATTCAAGAGAGAACAAATCCAAGGAAACCACGATCAAGAATCTCCAGGGAGCGGTGCGAGCAGCCAAGAAGAAATTCCCATACGCGAAAGTTTGGATTCCCTCGTGAACTTCTCTACTAACCTTCCGGTGGAGGAACAGCTGAATCTTCAGACTCTCAACGACCACATCCAGAGGAACATGGGGTTCATCCCGCAACTGCCCCTCCATCTGTTCGAAACCGAGCTGGATGACGTCCACTGGACGGAGGAGACGGGTAAGCAAATGCTCCGACATTGGTGGAAAGAGTTAAATTGGCCTGCCCTGTAAGGCTGTACGATGGAGGGCTTGATACATCTGGGTCAATATTGACCCAGAATGTTGTTAATATGTCCAGAAAATTTGAATTGTCTAAACCACAACTTGACCTTTTAAACAGAGGGTTGACCTTTGTCCCGTCCCAAATTAAAAATACAAATCATTATTTTCAAATGCAATTTGATTTACAAACTTACCACCGAAGAATTAAATTGGTAGATTACTTCAAAAATTCTCCCCCTAGAGAGAAGAAACCTTTTTTGGGTGCTTCCATTTGGTCACCATCGCTCACCGATGTTTCTGGGGAAGTAAGAAATTTAATTAAAAGCGATGTAAATATGTTTAAGAATAATTATAATTCCTATATGGAAAGTTCTAATTTAAAAACAGAGGAAATTCATGCCTTAAAAGAATTAAAAAATGCCAAACATATAGTTATAAAACCAGCCGATAAAGGCTCAGCGGTGGTAATAATGGACAGGGAGCAATATATATTTGAAGTTAATAGACAATTAAATGATAAAAATTATTATAAAAAATTGGAAGAACCCATTTTCTTAAAAACTATACCAATAATTAATGATATTTTAGTTAAATTACAAAAGAAAAAGTTCATTAACGCCAAACAGGTACAATATTTAAAAGGTGAACCCCAACCTAGAGAAAGGAGGTTTTACATTCTGCCCAAAATACATAAAAATCCAAATGCTTGGACAGTTCCACACCAAATTCCTAAGGGAAGACCTATAGTTTCGGACTGCGGCAGCGAAACCTATCAGACAGCGGAATATTTAGATTTTTTTCTCAACCCTCTGTCAACAAAACATCCGTCTTACATAAAAGATACTTACCATTTCGTGAATTTAATTAAAAATATTAGGGTTCCTAAAAAATTTTATTTTTTTTCTATGGATGTCGCAAGCCTTTACACAAATATTGATATTGAAGCGGGATTGGCGGCAGTTAAAAAGATTTTTTCAAGGTATCCTGATCCAAAGAGGCCAGACGAGGAACTTTTACAATTATTAGAAATTAATTTAAAAAGAAATGATTTTAATTTTAATGGTGAATTTTACTTACAAGTCAAAGGGACGGCAATGGGAAAAAGATTTGCTCCGGCCTATGCTAATATTTTCATGTCTATTTGGGAAGAGGAGGTGTTTTTGAAATGTGAACGGAAACCACTGTATTATCTAAGGTATTTAGATGATATTTGGGGGATTTGGGAAGGATCAAAGGAGGAATTTGATGCCTTTTTTGTTGATTTTGAATTCACATGATTCTTCAATTCAGCTAGAATCTGAAATCTGTTCTGATTCAATTGATTTCTTAGACACAACAGTTTTTAAAGGTCGGGATTTTGATTTGACGCACCAACTTGATGTAAAAGTTTTTTTCAAGAAAACGGATTTGCATGCCTTGTTGTTTAAATCCAGCTTTCACCCAAAGCATACTTTTGCCGGGTTGGTTAAGTCACAACTTTTGAGGTTCTACAGAATTTGTACACAACGAGATGATTTTATTAATGCTGTTAGGATTTTGTTTAATTCATTACGCAAGAGGGGTTACTCTAGGTCATTTTTGAGACACTGTTTCAAACAATTTGACATTTCAAAACCAAAACAAGATGGACAGTTAATTCCTTTAATTTCTACTTTTGATTCGGTCAGCAAAGGGTTAAATGGTAAATGGAAATCCAATTTTTACAATTTTTCTAAAGAATTGCCACACTTTAAGAAATTTAGAGTAATTTCAGCATACAGGAGAAATCGAAATCTCCGTGACTACTTGGTGGTTGCCAAACTTCCAGATTTGCAGAAAAAAATACAAAAGAAGACAAAAGAATTGTTGAATTTGAAATTTATTGTGAATTGTAAAAATGATTTAATTTTGAAAATTGTACAAGCCTTTTCTGGGGGATCTTCCAATTGTGTTTATGCGCTGATTTGTTTGAAGTGTAAATTGAAATATGTGGGTGAAACAAAGAATTCGTTGTCAATGCGGTTAACACAACACAAATATAACATCAGAAACAAAAAAGAAACACACACACTGGTTGTTCAACATTTTTTATTACATGGTTTGGACTCACTGAGAATAACAGGTTTACAGAGGTGTGAAACATGGACAGACTGGGAGAGGAAGAAGGCGGAAAGACGTTGGATCCATTTTCTGGGGACGAGGGAACCGTACGGGCTCAATACAAGGTATTGATTTTGATGGGCATTTATTGATTGGATGGAATTTTGATATGTTTTGACCCTAGAGATGGCTCTAAAACTTAATCTAGCCCTAACCCTAATCTGGCCCTAAACATAACCCCAGTGGAACCTATGCCTACCCCTAATCTGGCCCTAACCCTAACCCAATTGATCCTGGCCCCAAATTTACTCTAGCCCTAACCCTAATCTGGCCCTAACCCTAACTCCAGTGGAACCTATGCTTAACCCTAATCTGGCCCTAAACATAACCTTAATTGAACCTATGCCTAACCCTAATCTGGCCCTAACCCTAACCCCAGTGGAACCTATGCCTAACCCTTATCTGGCCCTAACCCTAACCCCAGTGGAACCTATGCTTAACCCTAATCTGGCCCTAAACATAACCTTAATTGAACCTATGTCTAACCCTAAACTGGCCCTAACCCTAACCCCAGTGGAACCTATGCCTAACCCTTATCTGGCCCTAACCCTAACCCCAGTGGAACCTATGCCTAACCCTAATCTGGCCCTAACCCTAACCCCAGTGGAACCTATACCTAACCCTAATCTGACCCTAACCCTAACCCCAGTGGAACCTATGCCTAACCCTAATCTGGCCCTAACCCTAACCCCAGTGGAACCTATGCCTGACCCTAATCTGGCCCTAACCCTAACCCCAGTGAACCTATGCCTAACCCTAATCTGGCCCTAACCCCAGTGGAACCTGTGCCTAACCCTAATCTGGCCCTAAACATAACCCTAATTGACTAGTATTAATACATTATAAATACATTAAAAATGTAATAAATATGTTAAAAACAATTCATTTTTATATATATATACATTATGTAATGTTAAAATACTGGGAAATCCCATATAAATTGAAAAAAAGCGATGGAGTTAAAAAAAACCGAATAAGCGGCAACCTTTTTGTTCATCGCTTTTTTCATCGCTTTTGTTCATGGGTTTTTTTTCTTGTTCGGCGAGCAGTATATATAGAGCTGCAGCTCAGGGGAGCTCACTTTCATTTTGGTTTTTGGACAGAGAACAGCTCTTGCCTGCTACTGCTAGTTTAGCATTGTCTTGTGTGCCTTGCCTGAAGAAGGCCCTTATTGGGCCGAAACGTCGCAAATAGGCACACATTTTTCTTTTTTGATTATTAATTGGCTTCTATTGATTTTGTATTGTTTTACTTTTGTCATGTTTGTAAATATAAAATAAAAAATAATTTGATTAGGACGTCTGGTCCTTTTCTTTCCAACCTTTAGGGAAAGACTCTTTTAGTTTCTACGTTGACTTTTACATACACAATTAATATTTACATCTCTATAAATAAATATACATACATTTCATAAGTACACCTATATACACATATCGCTTATACTTACCTTAGTTATACTTACCTTGAAAAAATAAATAAATATACTTACCCCTTTAATAAATAAACATACATATAATTAGATATCTCATACTCACACAAAAAAACATACTTACCTGGACGACGACACCTGTAAAAAATGGACGGAGGCGGCGGATGGACTACGGTGCGGTACGCAAGAGGACGACGACGGGATGGACGGGGGGGCCAGTGGACGGGAGCGGCCGGGTGGACGGACCGCGCCAATTCCGCCCCCTCACAGAGGGGTTGGAGACTTCCCCAAAATCCTAGCCGGCCTGCGCCTCCACCTTGGTCCTCTCGTTACACTAGGCCCTACTACCCTCCAGGACAGAACCGACAAGGGAATTTTGGATTTCGCCCTCGCCAACCGCCTCCACAGGAGCAGCCGACGGATGACATCTTACGACAACCCGCCGATACACAACTTCGCCGGCTGTTTAAGAAGATGTTCACCGTCATCCAATTGGTGCACCACCTCCAGAACGTTTCTCCAAAGCCAGGGAAGGAGGGACCCAGGATGATTAATAGGATGGTAGAGGAGTTGTCAACGATGATCCGACCAGCGGGTCCCACGCCACGGACTTTACAGATGATCCAAGGGAATGCAGAGAATTGGGGCTACAATACCCTCACCATTCTAATGGATCACTACAAAGAAGGACTAGATACGGCCTTGGAAGAACTGGAGGAGCTCCTGGTTCCAGATTGGAAGACAGCGTTTGAGGTCTCCACAAGATGGGCCAGACGAAGGCTCCAACGCCTGACCCAGGATGCGATTGACCACGCTGAGGCCCTCATCACAACACGAGTGGTTGCTACGGATGGCCAGGACGTTCAACCACGACTACGGAGACCCGAGAGGACCACCACATCGGTCCAGTCGGAGCCAGTGGAACCCCGACGGACCGTGAGGGTCCAGGACAGGCCTCAACCCACACGACCAACAAAGGACCCGGATGAAGAACGGCCCAGGGTTAGAACGACTGCCACCATGACTACATCTACACTGGTTTCAGATGAGGAGCAGGACGAGGAGACAGAGCTGCCCTCCTACCAGGTCCCTCGAAGACAAAGACGGGTCCAGAGAAGGACAAGAAGGCCAGTCCCTGAGGATGAGGACTTCTTTGCAGACCAGTCAGACCTGATTGACTGGCAGCCCCAAACGGAGACACCTACCTCGGAGTCTTCACAAGTAAGGGTGGCGGACCTGTTCACCTTAGACGAGGTGGGCGAAGAAGAGGTGCAGGAGGAGGACCTTCCATTCCGGGTGAGTCCGACCTTTCTCGACAGCCCAGAGCAGGCCTCAGGATCCTCGAACCGGGGGGACCCTTCCTTCGATCCTGCATGTAGCCCAGGTTCACCGGACCCATGAAGAGGAGGACGATGGAGAAGCAGACCAACCTGGGGTCCTCCCGAGGCTTACCAGCGGACGCTTCCAGCCTCGACGACATGTGTACACCCAACGGAAACTCACAGATTGGAATCTGGTGGCTGAAAAGAAGTGGATTATAATGGGAGACTCCAACCTCAGCAAGCTTCCGAGCCACTCCTGCAGCGATCTGCAGATTGACTCCTTCCCAGGGGGACACTTTCGCCACGCCCAGGCCCTACTTGAGAAGGCCTGTCCACCGAGGGATTTGGTCGTCGAGAAGATCGTCTTGGCCTTTGGGATTAATTCAAGAGAGAACAAATCCAAGGAAACCACGATCAAGAATCTCCAGGGAGCGGTGCGAGCAGCCAAGAAGAAATTCCCATACGCGAAAGTTTGGATTCCCCTCGTGAACTTCTCTACTAACCTTCCGGTGGAGGAACAGCTGAATCTTCAGACTCTCAACGACCACATCCAGAGGAACATGGGGTTCATCCCGCAACTGCCCCTCCATCTGTTCGAAACCGAGCTGGATGACGTCCACTGGACGGAGGAGACGGGTAAGCAAATGCTCCGACATTGGTGGAAAGAGTTAAATTGGCCTGCCCTGTAAGGCTGTACGATGGAGGGCTTGATACATCTGGGTCAATATTGACCCAGAATGTTGTTAATATGTCCAGAAAATTTGAATTGTCTAAACCACAACTTGACCTTTTAAACAGAGGGTTGACCTTTGTCCCGTCCCAAATTAAAAATACAAATCATTATTTTCAAATGCAATTTGATTTACAAACTTACCACCGAAGAATTAAATTGGTAGATTACTTCAAAAATTCTCCCCCTAGAGAGAAGAAACCTTTTTTGGGTGCTTCCATTTGGTCACCATCGCTCACCGATGTTTCTGGGGAAGTAAGAAATTTAATTAAAAGCGATGTAAATATGTTTAAGAATAATTATAATTCCTATATGGAAAGTTCTAATTTAAAAACAGAGGAAATTCATGCCTTAAAAAGAATTAAAAAATGCCAAACATATAGTTATAAAACCAGCCGATAAAGGCTCAGCGGTGGTAATAATGGACAGGGAGCAATATATATTTGAAGTTAATAGACAATTAAATGATAAAAATTATTATAAAAAATTGGAAGAACCCATTTTCTTAAAAACTATACCAATAATTAATGATATTTTAGTTAAATTACAAAAGAAAAAGTTCATTAACGCCAAACAGGTACAATATTTAAAAGGTGAACCCCAACCTAGAGAAAGGAGGTTTTACATTCTGCCCAAAATACATAAAAATCCAAATGCTTGGACAGTTCCACACCAAATTCCTAAGGGAAGACCTATAGTTTCGGACTGCGGCAGCGAAACCTATCAGACAGCGGAATATTTAGATTTTTTTCTCAACCCTCTGTCAACAAAACATCCGTCTTACATAAAAGATACTTACCATTTCGTGAATTTAATTAAAAATATTAGGGTTCCTAAAAAATTTTATTTTTTTTCTATGGATGTCGCAAGCCTTTACACAAATATTGATATTGAAGCGGGATTGGCGGCAGTTAAAAAGATTTTTTCAAGGTATCCTGATCCAAAGAGGCCAGACGAGGAACTTTTACAATTATTAGAAATTAATTTAAAAAGAAATGATTTTAATTTTAATGGTGAATTTTACTTACAAGTCAAAGGGACGGCAATGGGAAAAAGATTTGCTCCGGCCTATGCTAATATTTTCATGTCTATTTGGGAAGAGGAGGTGTTTTTGAAATGTGAACGGAAACCACTGTATTATCTAAGGTATTTAGATGATATTTGGGGGATTTGGGAAGGATCAAAGGAGGAATTTGATGCCTTTTTGTTGATTTTGAATTCACATGATTCTTCAATTCAGCTAGAATCTGAAATCTGTTCTGATTCAATTGATTTCTTAGACACAACAGTTTTTAAAGGTCGGGATTTTGATTTGACGCACCAACTTGATGTAAAAGTTTTTTTCAAGAAAACGGATTTGCATGCCTTGTTGTTTAAATCCAGCTTTCACCCAAAGCATACTTTTGCCGGGTTGGTTAAGTCACAACTTTTGAGGTTCTACAGAATTTGTACACAACGAGATGATTTTATTAATGCTGTTAGGATTTTGTTTAATTCATTACGCAAGAGGGGTTACTCTAGGTCATTTTTGAGACACTGTTTCAAACAATTTGACATTTCAAAACCAAAACAAGATGGACAGTTAATTCCTTTAATTTCTACTTTTGATTCGGTCAGCAAAGGGTTAAATGGTAAATGGAAATCCAATTTTTACAATTTTTCTAAAGAATTGCCACACTTTAAGAAATTTAGAGTAATTTCAGCATACAGGAGAAATCGAAATCTCCGTGACTACTTGGTGGTTGCCAAACTTCCAGATTTGCAGAAAAAAATACAAAAGAAGACAAAAGAATTGTTGAATTTGAAATTTATTGTGAATTGTAAAAATGATTTAATTTTGAAAATTGTACAAGCCTTTTCTGGGGGATCTTCCAATTGTGTTTATGCGCTGATTTGTTTTGAAGTGTAAATTGAAATATGTGGGTGAAACAAAGAATTCGTTGTCAATGCGGTTAACACAACACAAATATAACATCAGAAACAAAAAAAGAAACACACACACTGGTTGTTCAACATTTTTTATTACATGGTTTGGACTCACTGAGAATAACAGGTTTACAGAGGTGTGAAACATGGACAGACTGGGAGAGGAAGAAGGCGGAAAGACGTTGGATCCATTTTCTGGGGACGAGGGAACCGTACGGGCTCAATACAAGGTATTGATTTTGATGGGCATTTATTGATTGGATGGAATTTTGATATGTTTTGACCCTAGAGATGGCTCTAAAACTTAATCTAGCCCTAACCCTAATCTGGCCCTAAACATAACCCCAGTGGAACCTATGCCTACCCCTAATCTGGCCCTAACCCTAACCCAATTGATCCTGGCCCCAAATTTACTCTAGCCCTAACCCTAATCTGGCCCTAACCCTAACTCCAGTGGAACCTATGCTTAACCCTAATCTGGCCCTAAACATAACCTTAATTGAACCTATGCCTAACCCTAATCTGGCCCTAACCCTAACCCCAGTGGAACCTATGCCTAACCCTTATCTGGCCCTAACCCTAACCCCAGTGGAACCTATGCTTAACCCTAATCTGGCCCTAAACATAACCTTAATTGAACCTATGTCTAACCCTAAACTGGCCCTAACCCTAACCCCAGTGGAACCTATGCCTAACCCTTATCTGGCCCTAACCCTAACCCCAGTGGAACCTATGCCTAACCCTAATCTGGCCCTAACCCTAACCCCAGTGGAACCTATACCTAACCCTAATCTGACCCTAACCCTAACCCCAGTGGAACCTATGCCTAACCCTAATCTGGCCCTAACCCTAACCCCAGTGGAACCTATGCCTGACCCTAATCTGGCCCTAACCCTAACCCCAGTGAACCTATGCCTAACCCTAATCTGGCCCTAACCCCAGTGGAACCTGTGCCTAACCCTAATCTGGCCCTAAACATAACCCTAATTGACTAGTATTAATACATTATAAATACATTAAAAATGTAATAAATATGTTAAAAACAATTCATTTTTATATATATATACATTATGTAATGTTAAAATACTGGGAAATCCCATATAAATTGAAAAAAAAGCGATGGAGTTAAAAAAACCGAATAAGCGGCAACCTTTTTGTTCATCGCTTTTTTTCATCGCTTTTTGTTCATGGGTTTTTTTTCTTGTTCGGCGAGCAGTATATATAGAGCTGCAGCTCAGGGGAGCTCACTTTCATTTTGGTTTTTGGACAGAGAACAGCTCTTGCCTGCTACTGCTAGTTTAGCATTGTCTTGTGTGCCTTGCCTGAAGAAGGCCCTTATTGGGCCGAAACGTCGCAAATAGGCACACATTTTTTTCTTTTGATTATTAATTGGCTTCTATTGATTTTGTATTGTTTTACTTTTGTCATGTTTGTAAATATAAAATAAAAAATAATTTGATTAGGACGTCTGGTCCTTTTCTTTCCAACCTTTAGGGAAAGACTCTTTTAGTTTCTACGTTGACTTTTACATACACAATTAATATTTACATCTCTATAAATAAATATACATACATTTCATAAGTACACCTATATACACATATCGCTTATACTTACCTTAGTTATACTTACCTTGAAAAAATAAATAAATATACTTACCCCTTTAATAAATAAACATACATATAATTAGATATCTCATACTCACACAAAAAAACATACTTACCTGGACGACGACACCTGTAAAAAATGGACGGAGGCGGCGGATGGACTACGGTGCGGTACGCAAGAGGACGACGACGGGATGGACGGGGGGGCCAGTGGACGGGAGCGGCCGGGTGGACGGACCGCGCCAATTCCGCCCCCTCACAGAGGGGTTGGAGACTTCCCCAAAATCCTAGCCGGCCTGCGCCTCCACCTTGGTCCTCTCGTTACACTAGGCCCTACTACCCTCCAGGACAGAACCGACAAGGGAATTTTGGATTTCGCCCTCGCCAACCGCCTCCACAGGAGCAGCCGACGGATGACATCTTACGACAACCCGCCGATACACAACTTCGCCGGCTGTTTAAGAAGATGTTCACCGTCATCCAATTGGTGCACCACCTCCAGAACGTTTCTCCAAAGCCAGGGAAGGAGGGACCCAGGATGATTAATAGGATGGTAGAGGAGTTGTCAACGATGATCCGACCAGCGGGTCCCACGCCACGGACTTTACAGATGATCCAAGGGAATGCAGAGAATTGGGGCTACAATACCCTCACCATTCTAATGGATCACTACAAAGAAGGACTAGATACGGCCTTGGAAGAACTGGAGGAGCTCCTGGTTCCAGATTGGAAGACAGCGTTTGAGGTCTCCACAAGATGGGCCAGACGAAGGCTCCAACGCCTGACCCAGGATGCGATTGACCACGCTGAGGCCCTCATCACAACACGAGTGGTTGCTACGGATGGCCAGGACGTTCAACCACGACTACGGAGACCCGAGAGGACCACCACATCGGTCCAGTCGGAGCCAGTGGAACCCCGACGGACCGTGAGGGTCCAGGACAGGCCTCAACCCACCACGACCAACAAAGGACCCGGATGAAGAACGGCCCAGGGTTAGAACGACTGCCACCATGACTACATCTACACTGGTTTCAGATGAGGAGCAGGACGAGGAGACAGAGCTGCCCTCCTACCAGGTCCCTCGAAGACAAAGACGGGTCCAGAGAAGGACAAGAAGGCCAGTCCCTGAGGATGAGGACTTCTTTGCAGACCAGTCAGACCTGATTGACTGGCAGCCCCAAACGGAGACACCTACCTCGGAGTCTTCACAAGTAAGGGTGGCGGACCTGTTCACCTTAGACGAGGTGGGCGAAGAAGAGGTGCAGGAGGAGGACCTTCCATTCCGGGTGAGTCCGACCTTTCTCGACAGCCCAGAGCAGGCCTCAGGATCCTCGAACCGGGGGACCCTTCCTTCGATCCTGCATGTAGCCCAGGTTCACCGGACCCATGAAGAGGAGGACGATGGAGAAGCAGACCAACCTGGGGTCCTCCCGAGGCTTACCAGCGGACGCTTCCAGCCTCGACGACATGTGTACACCCAACGGAAACTCACAGATTGGAATCTGGTGGCTGAAAAGAAGTGGATTATAATGGGAGACTCCAACCTCAGCAAGCTTCCGAGCCACTCCTGCAGCGATCTGCAGATTGACTCCTTCCCAGGGGGACACTTTCGCCACGCCCAGGCCCTACTTGAGAAGGCCTGTCCACCGAGGGATTTGGTCGTCGAGAAGATCGTCTTGGCCTTTGGGATTAATTCAAGAGAGAACAAATCCAAGGAAACCACGATCAAGAATCTCCAGGGAGCGGTGCGAGCAGCCAAGAAGAAATTCCCATACGCGAAAGTTTGGATTCCCCTCGTGAACTTCTCTACTAACCTTCCGGTGGAGGAACAGCTGAATCTTCAGACTCTCAACGACCACATCCAGAGGAACATGGGGTTCATCCCGCAACTGCCCCTCCATCTGTTCGAAACCGAGCTGGATGACGTCCACTGGACGGAGGAGACGGGTAAGCAAATGCTCCGACATTGGTGGAAAGAGTTAAATTGGCCTGCCCTGTAAGGCTGTACGATGGAGGGCTTGATACATCTGGGTCAATATTGACCCAGAATGTTGTTAATATGTCCAGAAAATTTGAATTGTCTAAACCACAACTTGACCTTTTAAACAGAGGGTTGACCTTTGTCCCGTCCCAAATTAAAAATACAAATCATTATTTTCAAATGCAATTTGATTTACAAACTTACCACCGAAGAATTAAATTGGTAGATTACTTCAAAAATTCTCCCCCTAGAGAGAAGAAACCTTTTTGGGTGCTTCCATTTGGTCACCATCGCTCACCGATGTTTCTGGGGAAGTAAGAAATTTAATTAAAAGCGATGTAAATATGTTTAAGAATAATTATAATTCCTATATGGAAAGTTCTAATTTAAAAACAGAGGAAATTCATGCCTTAAAAGAATTAAAAAATGCCAAACATATAGTTATAAAACCAGCCGATAAAGGCTCAGCGGTGGTAATAATGGACAGGGAGCAATATATATTTGAAGTTAATAGACAATTAAATGATAAAAATTATTATAAAAAATTGGAAGAACCCATTTTCTTAAAAACTATACCAATAATTAATGATATTTTAGTTAAATTACAAAAGAAAAAGTTCATTAACGCCAAACAGGTACAATATTTAAAAGGTGAACCCCAACCTAGAGAAAGGAGGTTTTACATTCTGCCCAAAATACATAAAAATCCAAATGCTTGGACAGTTCCACACCAAATTCCTAAGGGAAGACCTATAGTTTCGGACTGCGGCAGCGAAACCTATCAGACAGCGGAATATTTAGATTTTTTTCTCAACCCTCTGTCAACAAAACATCCGTCTTACATAAAAGATACTTACCATTTCGTGAATTTAATTAAAAATATTAGGGTTCCTAAAAAATTTTATTTTTTTTCTATGGATGTCGCAAGCCTTTACACAAATATTGATATTGAAGCGGGATTGGCGGCAGTTAAAAAGATTTTTCAAGGTATCCTGATCCAAAGAGGCCAGACGAGGAACTTTTACAATTATTAGAAATTAATTTAAAAAGAAATGATTTTAATTTTAATGGTGAATTTTACTTACAAGTCAAAGGGACGGCAATGGGAAAAAGATTTGCTCCGGCCTATGCTAATATTTTCATGTCTATTTGGGAAGAGGAGGTGTTTTTGAAATGTGAACGGAAACCACTGTATTATCTAAGGTATTTAGATGATATTTGGGGGATTTGGGAAGGATCAAAGGAGGAATTTGATGCCTTTTTGTTGATTTTGAATTCACATGATTCTTCAATTCAGCTAGAATCTGAAATCTGTTCTGATTCAATTGATTTCTTAGACACAACAGTTTTTAAAGGTCGGGATTTTGATTTGACGCACCAACTTGATGTAAAAGTTTTTTCAAGAAAACGGATTTGCATGCCTTGTTGTTTAAATCCAGCTTTCACCCAAAGCATACTTTTGCCGGGTTGGTTAAGTCACAACTTTTGAGGTTCTACAGAATTTGTACACAACGAGATGATTTTATTAATGCTGTTAGGATTTTGTTTAATTCATTACGCAAGAGGGGTTACTCTAGGTCATTTTTGAGACACTGTTTCAAACAATTTGACATTTCAAAACCAAAACAAGATGGACAGTTAATTCCTTTAATTTCTACTTTTGATTCGGTCAGCAAAGGGTTAAATGGTAAATGGAAATCCAATTTTTACAATTTTTCTAAAGAATTGCCACACTTTAAGAAATTTAGAGTAATTTCAGCATACAGGAGAAATCGAAATCTCCGTGACTACTTGGTGGTTGCCAAACTTCCAGATTTGCAGAAAAAAATACAAAAGAAGACAAAAGAATTGTTGAATTTGAAATTTATTGTGAATTGTAAAAATGATTTAATTTTGAAAATTGTACAAGCCTTTTCTGGGGGATCTTCCAATTGTGTTTATGCGCTGATTTGTTTGAAGTGTAAATTGAAATATGTGGGTGAAACAAAGAATTCGTTGTCAATGCGGTTAACACAACACAAATATAACATCAGAAACAAAAAAGAAACACACACACTGGTTGTTCAACATTTTTTATTACATGGTTTGGACTCACTGAGAATAACAGGTTTACAGAGGTGTGAAACATGGACAGACTGGGAGAGGAAGAAGGCGGAAAGACGTTGGATCCATTTTCTGGGGACGAGGGAACCGTACGGGCTCAATACAAGGTATTGATTTTGATGGGCATTTATTGATTGGATGGAATTTTGATATGTTTTGACCCTAGAGATGGCTCTAAAACTTAATCTAGCCCTAACCCTAATCTGGCCCTAAACATAACCCCAGTGGAACCTATGCCTACCCCTAATCTGGCCCTAACCCTAACCCAATTGATCCTGGCCCCAAATTTACTCTAGCCCTAACCCTAATCTGGCCCTAACCCTAACTCCAGTGGAACCTATGCTTAACCCTAATCTGGCCCTAAACATAACCTTAATTGAACCTATGCCTAACCCTAATCTGGCCCTAACCCTAACCCCAGTGGAACCTATGCCTAACCCTTATCTGGCCCTAACCCTAACCCCAGTGGAACCTATGCTTAACCCTAATCTGGCCCTAAACATAACCTTAATTGAACCTATGCCTAACCCTTATCTGGCCCTAACCCTAACCCCAGTGGAACCTATGCTTAACCCTAATCTGGCCCTAAACATAACCTTAATTGAACCTATGCCTAACCCTAATCTGGCCCTAACCCTAACCCCAGTGGAACCTATACCTAACCCTAATCTGACCCTAACCCTAACCCCAGTGGAACCTATGCCTAACCCTAATCTGGCCCTAACCCTAACCCCAGTGGAACCTATGCCTGACCCTAATCTGGCCCTAACCCTAACCCCAGTGAACCTATGCCTAACCCTAATCTGGCCCTAACCCCAGTGGAACCTGTGCCTAACCCTAATCTGGCCCTAAACATAACCCTAATTGACTAGTATTAATACATTATAAATACATTAAAAATGTAATAAATATGTTAAAAACAATTCATTTTTATATATATATACATTATGTAATGTTAAAATACTGGGAAATCCCATATAAATTGAAAAAAAGCGATGGAGTTAAAAAAAACCGAATAAGCGGCAACCTTTTTGTTCATCGCTTTTTTTCATCGCTTTTTGTTCATGGGTTTTTTTTCTTGTTCGGCGAGCAGTATATATAGAGCTGCAGCTCAGGGGAGCTCACTTTCATTTTGGTTTTTGGACAGAGAACAGCTCTTGCCTGCTACTGCTAGTTTAGCATTGTCTTGTGTGCCTTGCCTGAAGAAGGCCCTTATTGGGCCGAAACGTCGCAAATAGGCACACATTTTTTTTTTTGATTATTAATTGGCTTCTATTGATTTTGTATTGTTTTACTTTTGTCATGTTTGTAAATATAAAATAAAAAATAATTTGATTAGGACGTCTGGTCCTTTTCTTTCCAACCTTTAGGGAAAGACTCTTTTAGTTTCTACGTTGACTTTTACATACACAATTAATATTTACATCTCTATAAATAAATATACATACATTTCATAAGTACACCTATATACACATATCGCTTATACTTACCTTAGTTATACTTACCTTGAAAAAATAAATAAATATACTTACCCCTTTAATAAATAAACATACATATAATTAGATATCTCATACTCACACAAAAAAACATACTTACCTGGACGACGACACCTGTAAAAAATGGACGGAGGCGGCGGATGGACTACGGTGCGGTACGCAAGAGGACGACGACGGGATGGACGGGGGGCCAGTGGACGGGAGCGGCCGGGTGGACGGACCGCGCCAATTCCCGCCCCCCTCACAGAGGGGTTGGAGACTTCCCCAAAATCCTAGCCGGCCTGCGCCTCCACCTTGGTCCTCTCGTTACACTAGGCCCTACTACCCTCCAGGACAGAACCGACAAGGGAATTTTGGATTTCGCCCTCGCCAACCGCCTCCACAGGAGCAGCCGACGGATGACATCTTACGACAACCCGCCGATACACAACTTCGCCGGCTGTTTAAGAAGATGTTCACCGTCATCCAATTGGTGCACCACCTCCAGAACGTTTCTCCAAAGCCAGGGAAGGAGGGACCCAGGATGATTAATAGGATGGTAGAGGAGTTGTCAACGATGATCCGACCAGCGGGTCCCACGCCACGGACTTTACAGATGATCCAAGGGAATGCAGAGAATTGGGGCTACAATACCCTCACCATTCTAATGGATCACTACAAAGAAGGACTAGATACGGCCTTGGAAGAACTGGAGGAGCTCCTGGTTCCAGATTGGAAGACAGCGTTTGAGGTCTCCACAAGATGGGCCAGACGAAGGCTCCAACGCCTGACCCAGGATGCGATTGACCACGCTGAGGCCCTCATCACAACACGAGTGGTTGCTACGGATGGCCAGGACGTTCAACCACGACTACGGAGACCCGAGAGGACCACCACATCGGTCCAGTCGGAGCCAGTGGAACCCCGACGGACCGTGAGGGTCCAGGACAGGCCTCAACCCACACGACCAACAAAGGACCCGGATGAAGAACGGCCCAGGGTTAGAACGACTGCCACCATGACTACATCTACACTGGTTTCAGATGAGGAGCAGGACGAGGAGACAGAGCTGCCCTCCTACCAGGTCCCTCGAAGACAAAGACGGGTCCAGAGAAGGACAAGAAGGCCAGTCCCTGAGGATGAGGACTTCTTTGCAGACCAGTCAGACCTGATTGACTGGCAGCCCCAAACGGAGACACCTACCTCGGAGTCTTCACAAGTAAGGGTGGCGGACCTGTTCACCTTAGACGAGGTGGGCGAAGAAGAGGTGCAGGAGGAGGACCTTCCATTCCGGGTGAGTCCGACCTTTCTCGACAGCCCAGAGCAGGCCTCAGGATCCTCGAACCGGGGGACCCTTCCTTCGATCCTGCATGTAGCCCAGGTTCACCGGACCCATGAAGAGGAGGACGATGGAGAAGCAGACCAACCTGGGGTCCTCCCGAGGCTTACCAGCGGACGCTTCCAGCCTCGACGACATGTGTACACCCAACGGAAACTCACAGATTGGAATCTGGTGGCTGAAAAGAAGTGGATTATAATGGGAGACTCCAACCTCAGCAAGCTTCCGAGCCACTCCTGCAGCGATCTGCAGATTGACTCCTTCCCAGGGGGACACTTTCGCCACGCCCAGGCCCTACTTGAGAAGGCCTGTCCACCGAGGGATTTGGTCGTCGAGAAGATCGTCTTGGCCTTTGGGATTAATTCAAGAGAGAACAAATCCAAGGAAACCACGATCAAGAATCTCCAGGGAGCGGTGCGAGCAGCCAAGAAGAAATTCCCATACGCGAAAGTTTGGATTCCCCTCGTGAACTTCTCTACTAACCTTCCGGTGGAGGAACAGCTGAATCTTCAGACTCTCAACGACCACATCCAGAGGAACATGGGGTTCATCCCGCAACTGCCCCTCCATCTGTTCGAAACCGAGCTGGATGACGTCCACTGGACGGAGGAGACGGGTAAGCAAATGCTCCGACATTGGTGGAAAGAGTTAAATTGGCCTGCCCTGTAAGGCTGTACGATGGAGGGCTTGATACATCTGGGTCAATATTGACCCAGAATGTTGTTAATATGTCCAGAAAATTTGAATTGTCTAAACCACAACTTGACCTTTTAAACAGAGGGTTGACCTTTGTCCCGTCCCAAATTAAAAATACAAATCATTATTTTCAAATGCAATTTGATTTACAAACTTACCACCGAAGAATTAAATTGGTAGATTACTTCAAAAATTCTCCCCCTAGAGAGAAGAAACCTTTTTGGGTGCTTCCATTTGGTCACCATCGCTCACCGATGTTTCTGGGGAAGTAAGAAATTTAATTAAAAGCGATGTAAATATGTTTAAGAATAATTATAATTCCTATATGGAAAGTTCTAATTTAAAAACAGAGGAAATTCATGCCTTAAAAGAATTAAAAAATGCCAAACATATAGTTATAAAACCAGCCGATAAAGGCTCAGCGGTGGTAATAATGGACAGGGAGCAATATATATTTGAAGTTAATAGACAATTAAATGATAAAAATTATTATAAAAAATTGGAAGAACCCATTTTCTTAAAAACTATACCAATAATTAATGATATTTTAGTTAAATTACAAAAGAAAAAAGTTCATTAACGCCAAACAGGTACAATATTTAAAAGGTGAACCCCAACCTAGAGAAAGGAGGTTTTACATTCTGCCCAAAATACATAAAAATCCAAATGCTTGGACAGTTCCACACCAAATTCCTAAGGGAAGACCTATAGTTTCGGACTGCGGCAGCGAAACCTATCAGACAGCGGAATATTTAGATTTTTTCTCAACCCTCTGTCAACAAAACATCCGTCTTACATAAAAGATACTTACCATTTCGTGAATTTAATTAAAAATATTAGGGTTCCTAAAAAATTTTATTTTTTTTCTATGGATGTCGCAAGCCTTTACACAAATATTGATATTGAAGCGGGATTGGCGGCAGTTAAAAAGATTTTTTCAAGGTATCCTGATCCAAAGAGGCCAGACGAGGAACTTTTACAATTATTAGAAATTAATTTAAAAAGAAATGATTTTAATTTTAATGGTGAATTTTACTTACAAGTCAAAGGGACGGCAATGGGAAAAAGATTTGCTCCGGCCTATGCTAATATTTTCATGTCTATTTGGGAAGAGGAGGTGTTTTTGAAATGTGAACGGAAACCACTGTATTATCTAAGGTATTTAGATGATATTTGGGGGATTTGGGAAGGATCAAAGGAGGAATTTGATGCCTTTTTGTTGATTTTGAATTCACATGATTCTTCAATTCAGCTAGAATCTGAAATCTGTTCTGATTCAATTGATTTCTTAGACACAACAGTTTTTAAAGGTCGGGATTTTGATTTGACGCACCAACTTGATGTAAAAGTTTTTTTCAAGAAAACGGATTTGCATGCCTTGTTGTTTAAATCCAGCTTTCACCCAAAGCATACTTTTGCCGGGTTGGTTAAGTCACAACTTTTGAGGTTCTACAGAATTTGTACACAACGAGATGATTTTATTAATGCTGTTAGGATTTTGTTTAATTCATTACGCAAGAGGGGTTACTCTAGGTCATTTTTGAGACACTGTTTCAAACAATTTGACATTTCAAAACCAAAACAAGATGGACAGTTAATTCCTTTAATTTCTACTTTTGATTCGGTCAGCAAAGGGTTAAATGGTAAATGGAAATCCAATTTTTACAATTTTTCTAAAGAATTGCCACACTTTAAGAAATTTAGAGTAATTTCAGCATACAGGAGAAATCGAAATCTCCGTGACTACTTGGTGGTTGCCAAACTTCCAGATTTGCAGAAAAAAATACAAAAGAAGACAAAAGAATTGTTGAATTTGAAATTTATTGTGAATTGTAAAAATGATTTAATTTTGAAAATTGTACAAGCCTTTTCTGGGGGATCTTCCAATTGTGTTTATGCGCTGATTTGTTTGAAGTGTAAATTGAAATATGTGGGTGAAACAAAGAATTCGTTGTCAATGCGGTTAACACAACACAAATATAACATCAGAAACAAAAAAGAAACACACACACTGGTTGTTCAACATTTTTTATTACATGGTTTGGACTCACTGAGAATAACAGGTTTACAGAGGTGTGAAACATGGACAGACTGGGAGAGGAAGAAGGCGGAAAGACGTTGGATCCATTTTCTGGGGACGAGGGAACCGTACGGGCTCAATACAAGGTATTGATTTTGATGGGCATTTATTGATTGGATGGAATTTTGATATGTTTTGACCCTAGAGATGGCTCTAAAACTTAATCTAGCCCTAACCCTAATCTGGCCCTAAACATAACCCCAGTGGAACCTATGCCTACCCCTAATCTGGCCCTAACCCTAACCCAATTGATCCTGGCCCCAAATTTACTCTAGCCCTAACCCTAATCTGGCCCTAACCCTAACTCCAGTGGAACCTATGCTTAACCCTAATCTGGCCCTAAACATAACCTTAATTGAACCTATGCCTAACCCTAATCTGGCCCTAACCCTAACCCCAGTGGAACCTATGCCTAACCCTTATCTGGCCCTAACCCTAACCCCAGTGGAACCTATGCTTAACCCTAATCTGGCCCTAAACATAACCTTAATTGAACCTATGTCTAACCCTAAACTGGCCCTAACCCTAACCCCAGTGGAACCTATGCCTAACCCTTATCTGGCCCTAACCCTAACCCCAGTGGAACCTATGCCTAACCCTAATCTGGCCCTAACCCTAACCCCAGTGGAACCTATACCTAACCCTAATCTGACCCTAACCCTAACCCCAGTGGAACCTATGCCTAACCCTAATCTGGCCCTAACCCTAACCCCAGTGGAACCTATGCCTGACCCTAATCTGGCCCTAACCCTAACCCCAGTGAACCTATGCCTAACCCTAATCTGGCCCTAACCCCAGTGGAACCTGTGCCTAACCCTAATCTGGCCCTAAACATAACCCTAATTGACTAGTATTAATACATTATAAATACATTAAAAATGTAATAAATATGTTAAAAACAATTCATTTTTATATATATATACATTATGTAATGTTAAAATACTGGGAAATCCCATATAAATTGAAAAAAAGCGATGGAGTTAAAAAAAACCGAATAAGCGGCAACCTTTTTGTTCATCGCTTTTTTTCATCGCTTTTTGTTCATGGGTTTTTTTCTTGTTCGGCGAGCAGTATATATAGAGCTGCAGCTCAGGGGAGCTCACTTTCATTTTGGTTTTTGGACAGAGAACAGCTCTTGCCTGCTACTGCTAGTTTAGCATTGTCTTGTGTGCCTTGCCTGAAGAAGGCCCTTATTGGGCCGAAACGTCGCAAATAGGCACACATTTTTCTTTTTTGATTATTAATTGGCTTCTATTGATTTTGTATTGTTTTACTTTTGTCATGTTTGTAAATATAAAATAAAAAATAATTTGATTAGGACGTCTGGTCCTTTTCTTTCCAACCTTTAGGGAAAGACTCTTTTAGTTTCTACGTTGACTTTTACATACACAATTAATATTTACATCTCTATAAATAAATATACATACATTTCATAAGTACACCTATATACACATATCGCTTATACTTACCTTAGTTATACTTACCTTGAAAAAATAAATAAATATACTTACCCCTTTAATAAATAAACATACATATAATTAGATATCTCATACTCACACAAAAAAACATACTTACCTGGACGACGACACCTGTAAAAAATGGACGGAGGCGGCGGATGGACTACGGTGCGGTACGCAAGAGGACGACGACGGGATGGACGGGGGGCCAGTGGGCCGGGAGCGGCCGGGTGGACGGACCGCGCCAATTCCGCCCCCTCACAGAGGGGTTGGAGACTTCCCCAAAATCCTAGCCGGCCTGCGCCTCCACCTTGGTCCTCTCGTTACACTAGGCCCTACTACCCTCCAGGACAGAACCGACAAGGGAATTTTGGATTTCGCCCTCGCCAACCGCCTCCACAGGAGCAGCCGACGGATGACATCTTACGACAACCCGCCGATACACAACTTCGCCGGCTGTTTAAGAAGATGTTCACCGTCATCCAATTGGTGCACCACCTCCAGAACGTTTCTCCAAAGCCAGGGAAGGAGGGACCCAGGATGATTAATAGGATGGTAGAGGAGTTGTCAACGATGATCCGACCAGCGGGTCCCACGCCACGGACTTTACAGATGATCCAAGGGAATGCAGAGAATTGGGGCTACAATACCCTCACCATTCTAATGGATCACTACAAAGAAGGACTAGATACGGCCTTGGAAGAACTGGAGGAGCTCCTGGTTCCAGATTGGAAGACAGCGTTTGAGGTCTCCACAAGATGGGCCAGACGAAGGCTCCAACGCCTGACCCAGGATGCGATTGACCACGCTGAGGCCCTCATCACAACACGAGTGGTTGCTACGGATGGCCAGGACGTTCAACCACGACTACGGAGACCCGAGAGGACCACCACATCGGTCCAGTCGGAGCCAGTGGAACCCCGACGGACCGTGAGGGTCCAGGACAGGCCTCAACCCACACGACCAACAAAGGACCCGGATGAAGAACGGCCCAGGGTTAGAACGACTGCCACCATGACTACATCTACACTGGTTTCAGATGAGGAGCAGGACGAGGAGACAGAGCTGCCCTCCTACCAGGTCCCTCGAAGACAAAGACGGGTCCAGAGAAGGACAAGAAGGCCAGTCCCTGAGGATGAGGACTTCTTTGCAGACCAGTCAGACCTGATTGACTGGCAGCCCCAAACGGAGACACCTACCTCGGAGTCTTCACAAGTAAGGGTGGCGGACCTGTTCACCTTAGACGAGGTGGGCGAAGAAGAGGTGCAGGAGGAGGACCTTCCATTCCGGGTGAGTCCGACCTTTCTCGACAGCCCAGAGCAGGCCTCAGGATCCTCGAACCGGGGGACCCTTCCTTCGATCCTGCATGTAGCCCAGGTTCACCGGACCCATGAAGAGGAGGACGATGGAGAAGCAGACCAACCTGGGGTCCTCCCGAGGCTTACCAGCGGACGCTTCCAGCCTCGACGACATGTGTACACCCAACGGAAACTCACAGATTGGAATCTGGTGGCTGAAAAGAAGTGGATTATAATGGGAGACTCCAACCTCAGCAAGCTTCCGAGCCACTCCTGCAGCGATCTGCAGATTGACTCCTTCCCAGGGGGACACTTTCGCCACGCCCAGGCCCTACTTGAGAAGGCCTGTCCACCGAGGGATTTGGTCGTCGAGAAGATCGTCTTGGCCTTTGGGATTAATTCAAGAGAGAACAAATCCAAGGAAACCACGATCAAGAATCTCCAGGGAGCGGTGCGAGCAGCCAAGAAGAAATTCCCATACGCGAAAGTTTGGATTCCCCTCGTGAACTTCTCTACTAACCTTCCGGTGGAGGAACAGCTGAATCTTCAGACTCTCAACGACCACATCCAGAGGAACATGGGGTTCATCCCGCAACTGCCCCTCCATCTGTTCGAAACCGAGCTGGATGACGTCCACTGGACGGAGGAGACGGGTAAGCAAATGCTCCGACATTGGTGGAAAGAGTTAAATTGGCCTGCCCTGTAAGGCTGTACGATGGAGGGCTTGATACATCTGGGTCAATATTGACCCAGAATGTTGTTAATATGTCCAGAAAATTTGAATTGTCTAAACCACAACTTGACCTTTTAAACAGAGGGTTGACCTTTGTCCCGTCCCAAATTAAAAATACAAATCATTATTTTCAAATGCAATTTGATTTACAAACTTACCACCGAAGAATTAAATTGGTAGATTACTTCAAAAATTCTCCCCCTAGAGAGAAGAAACCTTTTTGGGTGCTTCCATTTGGTCACCATCGCTCACCGATGTTTCTGGGGAAGTAAGAAATTTAATTAAAAGCGATGTAAATATGTTTAAGAATAATTATAATTCCTATATGGAAAGTTCTAATTTAAAAACAGAGGAAATTCATGCCTTAAAAGAATTAAAAAATGCCAAACATATAGTTATAAAACCAGCCGATAAAGGCTCAGCGGTGGTAATAATGGACAGGGAGCAATATATATTTGAAGTTAATAGACAATTAAATGATAAAAATTATTATAAAAAATTGGAAGAACCCATTTTCTTAAAAACTATACCAATAATTAATGATATTTTAGTTAAATTACAAAAGAAAAAGTTCATTAACGCCAAACAGGTACAATATTTAAAAGGTGAACCCCAACCTAGAGAAAGGAGGTTTTACATTCTGCCCAAAATACATAAAAATCCAAATGCTTGGACAGTTCCACACCAAATTCCTAAGGGAAGACCTATAGTTTCGGACTGCGGCAGCGAAACCTATCAGACAGCGGAATATTTAGATTTTTTTCTCAACCCTCTGTCAACAAAACATCCGTCTTACATAAAAGATACTTACCATTTCGTGAATTTAATTAAAAATATTAGGGTTCCTAAAAAATTTTATTTTTTTTCTATGGATGTCGCAAGCCTTTACACAAATATTGATATTGAAGCGGGATTGGCGGCAGTTAAAAAGATTTTTTCAAGGTATCCTGATCCAAAGAGGCCAGACGAGGAACTTTTACAATTATTAGAAATTAATTTAAAAAGAAATGATTTTAATTTTAATGGTGAATTTTACTTACAAGTCAAAGGGACGGCAATGGGAAAAAGATTTGCTCCGGCCTATGCTAATATTTTCATGTCTATTTGGGAAGAGGAGGTGTTTTTGAAATGTGAACGGAAACCACTGTATTATCTAAGGTATTTAGATGATATTTGGGGGATTTGGGAAGGATCAAAGGAGGAATTTGATGCCTTTTTGTTGATTTTGAATTCACATGATTCTTCAATTCAGCTAGAATCTGAAATCTGTTCTGATTCAATTGATTTCTTAGACACAACAGTTTTTAAAGGTCGGGATTTTGATTTGACGCACCAACTTGATGTAAAAGTTTTTTTCAAGAAAACGGATTTGCATGCCTTGTTGTTTAAATCCAGCTTTCACCCAAAGCATACTTTTGCCGGGTTGGTTAAGTCACAACTTTTGAGGTTCTACAGAATTTGTACACAACGAGATGATTTTATTAATGCTGTTAGGATTTTGTTTAATTCATTACGCAAGAGGGGTTACTCTAGGTCATTTTTGAGACACTGTTTCAAACAATTTGACATTTCAAAACCAAAACAAGATGGACAGTTAATTCCTTTAATTTCTACTTTTGATTCGGTCAGCAAAGGGTTAAATGGTAAATGGAAATCCAATTTTTACAATTTTTCTAAAGAATTGCCACACTTTAAGAAATTTAGAGTAATTTCAGCATACAGGAGAAATCGAAATCTCCGTGACTACTTGGTGGTTGCCAAACTTCCAGATTTGCAGAAAAAAATACAAAAGAAGACAAAAGAATTGTTGAATTTGAAATTTATTGTGAATTGTAAAAATGATTTAATTTTGAAAATTGTACAAGCCTTTTCTGGGGGATCTTCCAATTGTGTTTATGCGCTGATTTGTTTGAAGTGTAAATTGAAATATGTGGGTGAAACAAAGAATTCGTTGTCAATGCGGTTAACACAACACAAATATAACATCAGAAACAAAAAAGAAACACACACACTGGTTGTTCAACATTTTTTATTACATGGTTTGGACTCACTGAGAATAACAGGTTTACAGAGGTGTGAAACATGGACAGACTGGGAGAGGAAGAAGGCGGAAAGACGTTGGATCCATTTTCTGGGGACGAGGGAACCGTACGGGCTCAATACAAGGTATTGATTTTGATGGGCATTTATTGATTGGATGGAATTTTGATATGTTTTGACCCTAGAGATGGCTCTAAAACTTAATCTAGCCCTAACCCTAATCTGGCCCTAAACATAACCCCAGTGGAACCTATGCCTACCCCTAATCTGGCCCTAACCCTAACCCAATTGATCCTGGCCCCAAATTTACTCTAGCCCTAACCCTAATCTGGCCCTAACCCTAACTCCAGTGGAACCTATGCTTAACCCTAATCTGGCCCTAAACATAACCTTAATTGAACCTATGCCTAACCCTAATCTGGCCCTAACCCTAACCCCAGTGGAACCTATGCCTAACCCTTATCTGGCCCTAACCCTAACCCCAGTGGAACCTATGCTTAACCCTAATCTGGCCCTAAACATAACCTTAATTGAACCTATGCCTAACCCTTATCTGGCCCTAACCCTAACCCCAGTGGAACCTATGCTTAACCCTAATCTGGCCCTAAACATAACCTTAATTGAACCTATGCCTAACCCTAATCTGGCCCTAACCCTAACCCCAGTGGAACCTATACCTAACCCTAATCTGACCCTAACCCTAACCCCAGTGGAACCTATGCCTAACCCTAATCTGGCCCTAACCCTAACCCCAGTGGAACCTATGCCTGACCCTAATCTGGCCCTAACCCTAACCCCAGTGAACCTATGCCTAACCCTAATCTGGCCCTAACCCCAGTGGAACCTGTGCCTAACCCTAATCTGGCCCTAAACATAACCCTAATTGACTAGTATTAATACATTATAAATACATTAAAAATGTAATAAATATGTTAAAAACAATTCATTTTTATATATATATACATTATGTAATGTTAAAATACTGGGAAATCCCATATAAATTGAAAAAAGCGATGGAGTTAAAAAAAACCGAATAAGCGGCAACCTTTTTGTTCATCGCTTTTTTTCATCGCTTTTTGTTCATGGGTTTTTTTCTTGTTCGGCGAGCAGTATATATAGAGCTGCAGCTCAGGGAGCTCACTTTCATTTTGGTTTTTGGACAGAGAACAGCTCTTGCCTGCTACTGCTAGTTTAGCATTGTCTTGTGTGCCTTGCCTGAAGAAGGCCCTTATTGGGCCGAAACGTCGCAAATAGGCACACATTTTTCTTTTTTTGATTATTAATTGGCTTCTATTGATTTTGTATTGTTTTACTTTTGTCATGTTTGTAAATATAAAATAAAAAATAATTTGATTAGGACGTCTGGTCCTTTTCTTTCCAACCTTTAGGGAAAGACTCTTTTAGTTTCTACGTTGACTTTTACATACACAATTAATATTTACATCTCTATAAATAAATATACATACATTTCATAAGTACACCTATATACACATATCGCTTATACTTACCTTAGTTATACTTACCTTGAAAAAATAAATAAATATACTTACCCCTTTAATAAATAAACATACATATAATTAGATATCTCATACTCACACAAAAAAAACATACTTACCTGGACGACGACACCTGTAAAAAATGGACGGAGGCGGCGGATGGACTACGGTGCGGTACGCAAGAGGACGACGACGGGATGGACGGGGGGCCAGTGGACGGGAGCGGCCGGGTGGACGGACCGCGCCAATTCCGCCCCCCTCACAGAGGGGTTGGAGACTTCCCCAAAATCCTAGCCGGCCTGCGCCTCCACCTTGGTCCTCTCGTTACACTAGGCCCTACTACCCTCCAGGACAGAACCGACAAGGGAATTTTGGATTTCGCCCTCGCCAACCGCCTCCACAGGAGCAGCCGACGGATGACATCTTACGACAACCCGCCGATACACAACTTCGCCGGCTGTTTAAGAAGATGTTCACCGTCATCCAATTGGTGCACCACCTCCAGAACGTTTCTCCAAAGCCAGGGAAGGAGGGACCCAGGATGATTAATAGGATGGTAGAGGAGTTGTCAACGATGATCCGACCAGCGGGTCCCACGCCACGGACTTTACAGATGATCCAAGGGAATGCAGAGAATTGGGGCTACAATACCCTCACCATTCTAATGGATCACTACAAAGAAGGACTAGATACGGCCTTGGAAGAACTGGAGGAGCTCCTGGTTCCAGATTGGAAGACAGCGTTTGAGGTCTCCACAAGATGGGCCAGACGAAGGCTCCAACGCCTGACCCAGGATGCGATTGACCACGCTGAGGCCCTCATCACAACACGAGTGGTTGCTACGGATGGCCAGGACGTTCAACCACGACTACGGAGACCCGAGAGGACCACCACATCGGTCCAGTCGGAGCCAGTGGAACCCCGACGGACCGTGAGGGTCCAGGACAGGCCTCAACCCACACGACCAACAAAGGACCCGGATGAAGAACGGCCCAGGGTTAGAACGACTGCCACCATGACTACATCTACACTGGTTTCAGATGAGGAGCAGGACGAGGAGACAGAGCTGCCCTCCTACCAGGTCCCTCGAAGACAAAGACGGGTCCAGAGAAGGACAAGAAGGCCAGTCCCTGAGGATGAGGACTTCTTTGCAGACCAGTCAGACCTGATTGACTGGCAGCCCCAAACGGAGACACCTACCTCGGAGTCTTCACAAGTAAGGGTGGCGGACCTGTTCACCTTAGACGAGGTGGGCGAAGAAGAGGTGCAGGAGGAGGACCTTCCATTCCGGGTGAGTCCGACCTTTCTCGACAGCCCAGAGCAGGCCTCAGGATCCTCGAACCGGGGGACCCTTCCTTCGATCCTGCATGTAGCCCAGGTTCACCGGACCCATGAAGAGGAGGACGATGGAGAAGCAGACCAACCTGGGGTCCTCCCGAGGCTTACCAGCGGACGCTTCCAGCCTCGACGACATGTGTACACCCAACGGAAACTCACAGATTGGAATCTGGTGGCTGAAAAGAAGTGGATTATAATGGGAGACTCCAACCTCAGCAAGCTTCCGAGCCACTCCTGCAGCGATCTGCAGATTGACTCCTTCCCAGGGGGACACTTTCGCCACGCCCAGGCCCTACTTGAGAAGGCCTGTCCACCGAGGGATTTGGTCGTCGAGAAGATCGTCTTGGCCTTTGGGATTAATTCAAGAGAGAACAAATCCAAGGAAACCACGATCAAGAATCTCCAGGGAGCGGTGCGAGCAGCCAAGAAGAAATTCCCATACGCGAAAGTTTGGATTCCCCTCGTGAACTTCTCTACTAACCTTCCGGTGGAGGAACAGCTGAATCTTCAGACTCTCAACGACCACATCCAGAGGAACATGGGGTTCATCCCGCAACTGCCCCTCCATCTGTTCGAAACCGAGCTGGATGACGTCCACTGGACGGAGGAGACGGGTAAGCAAATGCTCCGACATTGGTGGAAAGAGTTAAATTGGCCTGCCCTGTAAGGCTGTACGATGGAGGGCTTGATACATCTGGGTCAATATTGACCCAGAATGTTGTTAATATGTCCAGAAAATTTGAATTGTCTAAACCACAACTTGACCTTTTAAACAGAGGGTTGACCTTTGTCCCGTCCCAAATTAAAAATACAAATCATTATTTTCAAATGCAATTTGATTTACAAACTTACCACCGAAGAATTAAATTGGTAGATTACTTCAAAAATTCTCCCCCTAGAGAGAAGAAACCTTTTTGGGTGCTTCCATTTGGTCACCATCGCTCACCGATGTTTCTGGGGAAGTAAGAAATTTAATTAAAAGCGATGTAAATATGTTTAAGAATAATTATAATTCCTATATGGAAAGTTCTAATTTAAAAACAGAGGAAATTCATGCCTTAAAAGAATTAAAAAATGCCAAACATATAGTTATAAAACCAGCCGATAAAGGCTCAGCGGTGGTAATAATGGACAGGGAGCAATATATATTTGAAGTTAATAGACAATTAAATGATAAAAATTATTATAAAAAATTGGAAGAACCCATTTTCTTAAAAACTATACCAATAATTAATGATATTTTAGTTAAATTACAAAAGAAAAAGTTCATTAACGCCAAACAGGTACAATATTTAAAAGGTGAACCCCAACCTAGAGAAAGGAGGTTTTACATTCTGCCCAAAATACATAAAAAATCCAAATGCTTGGACAGTTCCACACCAAATTCCTAAGGGAAGACCTATAGTTTCGGACTGCGGCAGCGAAACCTATCAGACAGCGGAATATTTAGATTTTTTCTCAACCCTCTGTCAACAAAACATCCGTCTTACATAAAAGATACTTACCATTTCGTGAATTTAATTAAAAATATTAGGGTTCCTAAAAAATTTTATTTTTTTCTATGGATGTCGCAAGCCTTTACACAAATATTGATATTGAAGCGGGATTGGCGGCAGTTAAAAAGATTTTTTCAAGGTATCCTGATCCAAAGAGGCCAGACGAGGAACTTTTACAATTATTAGAAATTAATTTAAAAAGAAATGATTTTAATTTTAATGGTGAATTTTACTTACAAGTCAAAGGGACGGCAATGGGAAAAAGATTTGCTCCGGCCTATGCTAATATTTTCATGTCTATTTGGGAAGAGGAGGTGTTTTTGAAATGTGAACGGAAACCACTGTATTATCTAAGGTATTTAGATGATATTTGGGGGATTTGGGAAGGATCAAAGGAGGAATTTGATGCCTTTTTGTTGATTTTGAATTCACATGATTCTTCAATTCAGCTAGAATCTGAAATCTGTTCTGATTCAATTGATTTCTTAGACACAACAGTTTTTAAAGGTCGGGATTTTGATTTGACGCACCAACTTGATGTAAAAGTTTTTTTCAAGAAAACGGATTTGCATGCCTTGTTGTTTAAATCCAGCTTTCACCCAAAGCATACTTTTGCCGGGTTGGTTAAGTCACAACTTTTGAGGTTCTACAGAATTTGTACACAACGAGATGATTTTATTAATGCTGTTAGGATTTTGTTTAATTCATTACGCAAGAGGGGTTACTCTAGGTCATTTTTGAGACACTGTTTCAAACAATTTGACATTTCAAAACCAAAACAAGATGGACAGTTAATTCCTTTAATTTCTACTTTTGATTCGGTCAGCAAAGGGTTAAATGGTAAATGGAAATCCAATTTTTACAATTTTTCTAAAGAATTGCCACACTTTAAGAAATTTAGAGTAATTTCAGCATACAGGAGAAATCGAAATCTCCGTGACTACTTGGTGGTTGCCAAACTTCCAGATTTGCAGAAAAAAATACAAAAGAAGACAAAAGAATTGTTGAATTTGAAATTTATTGTGAATTGTAAAAATGATTTAATTTTGAAAATTGTACAAGCCTTTTCTGGGGGATCTTCCAATTGTGTTTATGCGCTGATTTGTTTGAAGTGTAAATTGAAATATGTGGGTGAAACAAAGAATTCGTTGTCAATGCGGTTAACACAACACAAATATAACATCAGAAACAAAAAGAAACACACACACTGGTTGTTCAACATTTTTTATTACATGGTTTGGACTCACTGAGAATAACAGGTTTACAGAGGTGTGAAACATGGACAGACTGGGAGAGGAAGAAGGCGGAAAGACGTTGGATCCATTTTCTGGGGACGAGGGAACCGTACGGGCTCAATACAAGGTATTGATTTTGATGGGCATTTATTGATTGGATGGAATTTTGATATGTTTTGACCCTAGAGATGGCTCTAAAACTTAATCTAGCCCTAACCCTAATCTGGCCCTAAACATAACCCCAGTGGAACCTATGCCTACCCCTAATCTGGCCCTAACCCTAACCCAATTGATCCTGGCCCCAAATTTACTCTAGCCCTAACCCTAATCTGGCCCTAACCCTAACTCCAGTGGAACCTATGCTTAACCCTAATCTGGCCCTAAACATAACCTTAATTGAACCTATGCCTAACCCTAATCTGGCCCTAACCCTAACCCCAGTGGAACCTATGCCTAACCCTTATCTGGCCCTAACCCTAACCCCAGTGGAACCTATGCTTAACCCTAATCTGGCCCTAAACATAACCTTAATTGAACCTATGTCTAACCCTAAACTGGCCCTAACCCTAACCCCAGTGGAACCTATGCCTAACCCTTATCTGGCCCTAACCCTAACCCCAGTGGAACCTATGCCTAACCCTAATCTGGCCCTAACCCTAACCCCAGTGGAACCTATACCTAACCCTAATCTGACCCTAACCCTAACCCCAGTGGAACCTATGCCTAACCCTAATCTGGCCCTAACCCTAACCCCAGTGGAACCTATGCCTGACCCTAATCTGGCCCTAACCCTAACCCCAGTGAACCTATGCCTAACCCTAATCTGGCCCTAACCCCAGTGGAACCTGTGCCTAACCCTAATCTGGCCCTAAACATAACCCTAATTGACTAGTATTAATACATTATAAATACATTAAAAATGTAATAAATATGTTAAAAACAATTCATTTTTATATATATATACATTATGTAATGTTAAAATACTGGGAAATCCCATATAAATTGAAAAAAGCGATGGAGTTAAAAAAAACCGAATAAGCGGCAACCTTTTTGTTCATCGCTTTTTTTCATCGCTTTTTGTTCATGGGTTTTTTTCTTGTTCGGCGAGCAGTATATATAGAGCTGCAGCTCAGGGGAGCTCACTTTCATTTTGGTTTTTGGACAGAGAACAGCTCTTGCCTGCTACTGCTAGTTTAGCATTGTCTTGTGTGCCTTGCCTGAAGAAGGCCCTTATTGGGCCGAAACGTCGCAAATAGGCACACATTTTTTTTTTTGATTATTAATTGGCTTCTATTGATTTTGTATTGTTTTACTTTTGTCATGTTTGTAAATATAAAATAAAAAATAATTTGATTAGGACGTCTGGTCCTTTTCTTTCCAACCTTTAGGGAAAGACTCTTTTAGTTTCTACGTTGACTTTTACATACACAATTAATATTTACATCTCTATAAATAAATATACATACATTTCATAAGTACACCTATATACACATATCGCTTATACTTACCTTAGTTATACTTACCTTGAAAAAATAAATAAATATACTTACCCCTTTAATAAATAAACATACATATAATTAGATATCTCATACTCACACAAAAAAACATACTTACCTGGACGACGACACCTGTAAAAAATGGACGGAGGCGGCGGATGGACTACGGTGCGGTACGCAAGAGGACGACGACGGGATGGACGGGGGGGCCAGTGGACGGGAGCGGCCGGGTGGACGGACCGCGCCAATTCCGCCCCCCTCACAGAGGGGTTGGAGACTTCCCCAAAATCCTAGCCGGCCTGCGCCTCCACCTTGGTCCTCTCGTTACACTAGGCCCTACTACCCTCCAGGACAGAACCGACAAGGGAATTTTGGATTTCGCCCTCGCCAACCGCCTCCACAGGAGCAGCCGACGGATGACATCTTACGACAACCCGCCGATACACAACTTCGCCGGCTGTTTAAGAAGATGTTCACCGTCATCCAATTGGTGCACCACCTCCAGAACGTTTCTCCAAAGCCAGGGAAGGAGGGACCCAGGATGATTAATAGGATGGTAGAGGAGTTGTCAACGATGATCCGACCAGCGGGTCCCACGCCACGGACTTTACAGATGATCCAAGGGAATGCAGAGAATTGGGGCTACAATACCCTCACCATTCTAATGGATCACTACAAAGAAGGACTAGATACGGCCTTGGAAGAACTGGAGGAGCTCCTGGTTCCAGATTGGAAGACAGCGTTTGAGGTCTCCACAAGATGGGCCAGACGAAGGCTCCAACGCCTGACCCAGGATGCGATTGACCACGCTGAGGCCCTCATCACAACACGAGTGGTTGCTACGGATGGCCAGGACGTTCAACCACGACTACGGAGACCCGAGAGGACCACCACATCGGTCCAGTCGGAGCCAGTGGAACCCCGACGGACCGTGAGGGTCCAGGACAGGCCTCAACCCACACGACCAACAAAGGACCCGGATGAAGAACGGCCCAGGGTTAGAACGACTGCCACCATGACTACATCTACACTGGTTTCAGATGAGGAGCAGGACGAGGAGACAGAGCTGCCCTCCTACCAGGTCCCTCGAAGACAAAGACGGGTCCAGAGAAGGACAAGAAGGCCAGTCCCTGAGGATGAGGACTTCTTTGCAGACCAGTCAGACCTGATTGACTGGCAGCCCCAAACGGAGACACCTACCTCGGAGTCTTCACAAGTAAGGGTGGCGGACCTGTTCACCTTAGACGAGGTGGGCGAAGAAGAGGTGCAGGAGGAGGACCTTCCATTCCGGGTGAGTCCGACCTTTCTCGACAGCCCAGAGCAGGCCTCAGGATCCTCGAACCGGGGGACCCTTCCTTCGATCCTGCATGTAGCCCAGGTTCACCGGACCCATGAAGAGGAGGACGATGGAGAAGCAGACCAACCTGGGGTCCTCCCGAGGCTTACCAGCGGACGCTTCCAGCCTCGACGACATGTGTACACCCAACGGAAACTCACAGATTGGAATCTGGTGGCTGAAAAGAAGTGGATTATAATGGGAGACTCCAACCTCAGCAAGCTTCCGAGCCACTCCTGCAGCGATCTGCAGATTGACTCCTTCCCAGGGGGACACTTTCGCCACGCCCAGGCCCTACTTGAGAAGGCCTGTCCACCGAGGGATTTGGTCGTCGAGAAGATCGTCTTGGCCTTTGGGATTAATTCAAGAGAGAACAAATCCAAGGAAACCACGATCAAGAATCTCCAGGGAGCGGTGCGAGCAGCCAAGAAGAAATTCCCATACGCGAAAGTTTGGATTCCCCTCGTGAACTTCTCTACTAACCTTCCGGTGGAGGAACAGCTGAATCTTCAGACTCTCAACGACCACATCCAGAGGAACATGGGGTTCATCCCGCAACTGCCCCTCCATCTGTTCGAAACCGAGCTGGATGACGTCCACTGGACGGAGGAGACGGGTAAGCAAATGCTCCGACATTGGTGGAAAGAGTTAAATTGGCCTGCCCTGTAAGGCTGTACGATGGAGGGCTTGATACATCTGGGTCAATATTGACCCAGAATGTTGTTAATATGTCCAGAAAATTTGAATTGTCTAAACCACAACTTGACCTTTTAAACAGAGGGTTGACCTTTGTCCCGTCCCAAATTAAAAATACAAATCATTATTTTCAAATGCAATTTGATTTACAAACTTACCACCGAAGAATTAAATTGGTAGATTACTTCAAAAATTCTCCCCCTAGAGAGAAGAAACCTTTTTGGGTGCTTCCATTTGGTCACCATCGCTCACCGATGTTTCTGGGGAAGTAAGAAATTTAATTAAAAGCGATGTAAATATGTTTAAGAATAATTATAATTCCTATATGGAAAGTTCTAATTTAAAAACAGAGGAAATTCATGCCTTAAAAGAATTAAAAAATGCCAAACATATAGTTATAAAACCAGCCGATAAAGGCTCAGCGGTGGTAATAATGGACAGGGAGCAATATATATTTGAAGTTAATAGACAATTAAATGATAAAAATTATTATAAAAAATTGGAAGAACCCATTTTCTTAAAAACTATACCAATAATTAATGATATTTTAGTTAAATTACAAAAGAAAAAGTTCATTAACGCCAAACAGGTACAATATTTAAAAGGTGAACCCCAACCTAGAGAAAGGAGGTTTTACATTCTGCCCAAAATACATAAAAATCCAAATGCTTGGACAGTTCCACACCAAATTCCTAAGGGAAGACCTATAGTTTCGGACTGCGGCAGCGAAACCTATCAGACAGCGGAATATTTAGATTTTTTTCTCAACCCTCTGTCAACAAAACATCCGTCTTACATAAAAGATACTTACCATTTCGTGAATTTAATTAAAAATATTAGGGTTCCTAAAAAATTTTATTTTTTTTCTATGGATGTCGCAAGCCTTTACACAAATATTGATATTGAAGCGGGATTGGCGGCAGTTAAAAAGATTTTTTCAAGGTATCCTGATCCAAAGAGGCCAGACGAGGAACTTTTACAATTATTAGAAATTAATTTAAAAAGAAATGATTTTAATTTTAATGGTGAATTTTACTTACAAGTCAAAGGGACGGCAATGGGAAAAAGATTTGCTCCGGCCTATGCTAATATTTTCATGTCTATTTGGGAAGAGGAGGTGTTTTTGAAATGTGAACGGAAACCACTGTATTATCTAAGGTATTTAGATGATATTTGGGGGGATTTGGGAAGGATCAAAGGAGGAATTTGATGCCTTTTTGTTGATTTTGAATTCACATGATTCTTCAATTCAGCTAGAATCTGAAATCTGTTCTGATTCAATTGATTTCTTAGACACAACAGTTTTTAAAGGTCGGGATTTTGATTTGACGCACCAACTTGATGTAAAAGTTTTTTTCAAGAAAACGGATTTGCATGCCTTGTTGTTTAAATCCAGCTTTCACCCAAAGCATACTTTTGCCGGGTTGGTTAAGTCACAACTTTTGAGGTTCTACAGAATTTGTACACAACGAGATGATTTTATTAATGCTGTTAGGATTTTGTTTAATTCATTACGCAAGAGGGGTTACTCTAGGTCATTTTTGAGACACTGTTTCAAACAATTTGACATTTCAAAACCAAAACAAGATGGACAGTTAATTCCTTTAATTTCTACTTTTGATTCGGTCAGCAAAGGGTTAAATGGTAAATGGAAATCCAATTTTACAATTTTTCTAAAGAATTGCCACACTTTAAGAAATTTAGAGTAATTTCAGCATACAGGAGAAATCGAAATCTCCGTGACTACTTGGTGGTTGCCAAACTTCCAGATTTGCAGAAAAAATACAAAAGAAGACAAAAGAATTGTTGAATTTGAAATTTATTGTGAATTGTAAAAATGATTTAATTTTGAAAATTGTACAAGCCTTTTCTGGGGGATCTTCCAATTGTGTTTATGCGCTGATTTGTTTGAAGTGTAAATTGAAATATGTGGGTGAAACAAAGAATTCGTTGTCAATGCGGTTAACACAACACAAATATAACATCAGAAACAAAAAAGAAACACACACACTGGTTGTTCAACATTTTTTATTACATGGTTTGGACTCACTGAGAATAACAGGTTTACAGAGGTGTGAAACATGGACAGACTGGGAGAGGAAGAAGGCGGAAAGACGTTGGATCCATTTTCTGGGGACGAGGGAACCGTACGGGCTCAATACAAGGTATTGATTTTGATGGGCATTTATTGATTGGATGGAATTTTGATATGTTTTGACCCTAGAGATGGCTCTAAAACTTAATCTAGCCCTAACCCTAATCTGGCCCTAAACATAACCCCAGTGGAACCTATGCCTACCCCTAATCTGGCCCTAACCCTAACCCAATTGATCCTGGCCCCAAATTTACTCTAGCCCTAACCCTAATCTGGCCCTAACCCTAACTCCAGTGGAACCTATGCTTAACCCTAATCTGGCCCTAAACATAACCTTAATTGAACCTATGCCTAACCCTAATCTGGCCCTAACCCTAACCCCAGTGGAACCTATGCCTAACCCTTATCTGGCCCTAACCCTAACCCCAGTGGAACCTATGCTTAACCCTAATCTGGCCCTAAACATAACCTTAATTGAACCTATGTCTAACCCTAAACTGGCCCTAACCCTAACCCCAGTGGAACCTATGCCTAACCCTTATCTGGCCCTAACCCTAACCCCAGTGGAACCTATGCCTAACCCTAATCTGGCCCTAACCCTAACCCCAGTGGAACCTATACCTAACCCTAATCTGACCCTAACCCTAACCCCAGTGGAACCTATGCCTAACCCTAATCTGGCCCTAACCCTAACCCCAGTGGAACCTATGCCTGACCCTAATCTGGCCCTAACCCTAACCCCAGTGAACCTATGCCTAACCCTAATCTGGCCCTAACCCCAGTGGAACCTGTGCCTAACCCTAATCTGGCCCTAAACATAACCCTAATTGACTAGTATTAATACATTATAAATACATTAAAAATGTAATAAATATGTTAAAAACAATTCATTTTTATATATATATACATTATGTAATGTTAAAATACTGGGAAATCCCATATAAATTGAAAAAAAGCGATGGAGTTAAAAAAAACCGAATAAGCGGCAACCTTTTTGTTCATCGCTTTTTTTTCATCGCTTTTTGTTCATGGGTTTTTTTCTTGTTCGGCGAGCAGTATATATAGAGCTGCAGCTCAGGGGAGCTCACTTTCATTTTGGTTTTTGGACAGAGAACAGCTCTTGCCTGCTACTGCTAGTTTAGCATTGTCTTGTGTGCCTTGCCTGAAGAAGGCCCTTATTGGGCCGAAACGTCGCAAATAGGCACACATTTTTCTTTTTGATTATTAATTGGCTTCTATTGATTTTGTATTGTTTTACTTTTGTCATGTTTGTAAATATAAAATAAAAAATAATTTGATTAGGACGTCTGGTCCTTTTCTTTCCAACCTTTAGGGAAAGACTCTTTTAGTTTCTACGTTGACTTTTACATACACAATTAATATTTACATCTCTATAAATAAATATACATACATTTCATAAGTACACCTATATACACATATCGCTTATACTTACCTTAGTTATACTTACCTTGAAAAAATAAATAAATATACTTACCCCTTTAATAAATAAACATACATATAATTAGATATCTCATACTCACACAAAAAAACATACTTACCTGGACGACGACACCTGTAAAAAATGGACGGAGGCGGCGGATGGACTACGGTGCGGTACGCAAGAGGACGACGACGGGATGGACGGGGGGGCCAGTGGACGGGAGCGGCCGGGTGGACGGACCGCGCCAATTCCGCCCCCTCACAGAGGGGTTGGAGACTTCCCCAAAATCCTAACCCTAACCCTAACCCTAACCCTAACCCATCGTGGTAAACTCACTATATACCTAACCTAACCCTAACCCTAACCCTAGCCCTAACCCTAGCCCTAAGCCTAACCCTAACCATTTTTAAATGGCGCAATTTCGAGACAAAAACAAGCCTAGGATGCTCAGAACAGCCCCTAGAACGCCATCCCAGAGTTTTAGCTCGATAGCGCCACCTATCATTTCCTCAGATTTCCCAAAAATGTCCCTGAGACGCACTACCAATCCACTCCAAATGGCCTGAAACGTGCTTAAAACACATTTCTGTAGGTAGGTGAATTTCCCAAACCATAACCCTAAACACTTTGGAAAATTTCACCAAAAACCGCTGGCTGGCTGGCCCATTCATTTCAATGGGGAAAGTTCAAACCCGTTTAACTCCGGATCTGGACCTCGGAGAGCCGTGCAAACCGCCTCCGTCTGACATAATTCGACCACGGGGAACACGCCTGTCCAATCCCCGACCTTCTACGACCTTCCTAGCCCGAGATATGGCCAAAATAATGTCCATTTCCGGTCTAGCTCCCAAACCGGAAGTCGGATCCGGACCAAACTTACAGCATCTTCATCCTATCGCCCGACTTACCTGTGTACCAAATTTCAGACCTCTAGCACTTACCCTTCTCCAGAAACCTCGAGTTTGGGGAATTCCCCATCGTGGTAAACTCACTATATACCTAACCTAACCCTAGCCCTAACCCTAGCCCTAACCCTAGCCCTAAGCCTAACCCTAACCATTTTTAAATGGCGCAATTTCGAGACAAAAACAAGCCTAGGATGCTCAGAACAGCCCCTAGAACGCCATCCCAGAGTTTTAGCTCGATAGCGCCACCTATCATTTCCTCAGATTTCCCAAAAATGTCCCTGAGACGCACTACCAATCCACTCCAAATGGCCTGAAACGTGCTTAAAACACATTTCTGTAGGTAGGTGAATTTCCCAAACCATAACCCTAAACACTTTGGAAAATTTCACCAAAAACCGCTGGCTGGCTGGCCCATTCATTTCAATGGGGAAAGTTCAAACCCGTTTAACTCCGGATCTGGACCTCGGAGAGCCGTGCAAACCGCCTCCGTCTGACATAATTCGACCATGGGGAACACGCCTGTCCAATCCCCGACCTTCTACGACCTTCCTAGCCCGAGATATGGCCAAAATAATGTCCATTTCCGGTCTAGCTCCCAAACCGGAAGTCGGATCCGGACCAAACTTACAGCATCTTCATCCTATCGCCCGACTTACCTGTGTACCAAATTTCAGACCTCTAGCACTTACCCTTCTCCAGAAACCTCGAGTTTGGGGAATTCCCCATCGTGGTAAACTCACTATATACCTAACCTAACCCTAGCCCTAACCCTAGCCCTAACCCTAGCCCTAAGCCTAACCCTAACCATTTTTAAATGGCGCAATTTCGAGACAAAAACAAGCCTAGGATGCTCAGAACAGCCCCTAGAACGCCATCCCAGAGTTTTAGCTCGATAGCGCCACCTATCATTTCCTCAGATTTCCCAAAAATGTCCCTGAGACGCACTACCAATCCACTCCAAATGGCCTGAAACGTGCTTAAAACACATTTCTGTAGGTAGGTGAATTTCCCAAACCATAACCCTAAACACTTTGGAAAATTTCACCAAAAACCGCTGGCTGGCTGGCCCATTCATTTCAATGGGGAAAGTTCAAACCCGTTTAACTCCGGATCTGGACCTCGGAGAGCCGTGCAAACCGCCTCCGTCTGACATAATTCGACCATGGGGAACACGCCTGTCCAATCCCCGACCTTCTACGACCTTCCTAGCCCGAGATATGGCCAAAATAATGTCCATTTCCGGTCTAGCTCCCAAACCGGAAGTCGGATCCGGACCAAACTTACAGCATCTTCATCCTATCGCCCGACTTACCTGTGTACCAAATTTCAGACCTCTAGCACTTACCCTTCTCCAGAAACCTCGAGTTTGGGGAATTCCCCATCGTGGTAAACTCACTATATACCTAACCCTAACCCTAACCCTAACCCTAACCCTAAATTTCAGACCTCTAGCACTTACCCTTCTCCAGAAACCTCGAGTTTGGGGAATTCCCCATCGTGGTAAACTCACTATATACCTAACCCTAACCCTAACCCTAACCCTAACCCTCTGAACCCCAACCCTAACCCAAACCTAACCCTAAGCCTAACCCTAAGCCTAACCCTAAGCCTAACCCTAAACCTAAGCCTAAGCCTAAGCCTAGCCCTAAGCCTAGCCCTAAGCCTAACCCTAACCATTTTTAAATGGCGCAATTTCGAGACAAAAACAAGCCTAGGATGCTCAGAACAGCCCCTAGAACGCCATCCCAGAGTTTTAGCTCGATAGCGCCACCTATCATTTCCTCAGATTTCCCAAAAATGTCCCTGAGACGCACTACCAATCCACTCCAAATGGCCTGAAACGTGCTTAAAACACATTTCTGTAGGTAGGTGAATTTCCCAAACCATAACCCTAAACACTTTGGAAAATTTCACCAAAAACCGCTGGCTGGCTGGCTGGCCCATTCATTTCAATGGGGAAAGTTCAAACCCGTTTAACTCCGGATCTGGACCTCGGAGAGCCTTGCAAACCGCCTCCGTCTGACATAATTCGACCACGGGGAACACGCCTGTCCAATCCCCGACCTTCTACGACCTTCCTAGCCCGAGATATGGCCAAAATAAAGTCCATTTCCGGTCTAGCTCCCAAACCGGAAGTCGGATCCGGACCAAACTTACAGCATCTTCATCCTATCGCCCGACTTACCTGTGTACCAAATTTCAGACCTCTAGCACTTACCCTTCTCCAGAAACCTCGAGTTTGGGGAATTCCCCATCGTGGTAAACTCACTATATACCTAACCCTGACCCTAGCTACTAACCCTAACCCTAACCCCAACCACAAACCCTAACCACTAACCCTAACCCCTAACCCCTAACCCTAACCACTAACGTAACTGTAAATACAATTTTATTTTAACCCTAATCCCTTAAAAAATAACAAAAAATAAAAAAATAACAAAAAAATATCAAAAGTTGGTTAAAAACAATAAAAAAAGTTTATAAACAAAAATATAAAAAAAGTTAAAAAATTTAAAAAGTCTTTAAAAACAGTTAAAAATAATTAAAAATAATTAAAAAATGGTTAAATTACCATTAAAAATGGTTTTTTTTTTTTTTTAGGGAAAAAAAAAATTTTTAAAAAAACCCTTCGGTTTTTTTTTTTTTCATTTTTTTTTTTTTTTTTTTTTTTTTGGGGTATATAGAGGGGAGGGTTAAACCCCCCCCCCCCCCTCCCCCCCCCCCCCTTCAAGAATACCCCCCTTCTTTTAACCCCCCCCCCTTTTAACCCCCAAATTTTTACAAAAGCCCTTTTTTTTTTTTTTTTTTTTTTTTTTTATTTTTTTTTTTTGTTTTTTTTTTTTTTTTTTTTAATAAAAAAAAAAAAAATAAAAAATTAAAAATAAAAAATAAAAAATGACAAGGCCGGCAGAAGGGCCCCCGGCCCCCCCCAGGCCCTAAAAAGGAAGGGGGGGGGGGGGGGGGAGGGGGAGGGGAAGGAGAGAGTTTTTACGGGAGGAGACCCATTTTCCCTAACCCTAACCCTAACCCTAATCTGGCTTTAAACCTAACCTCAGTCTAATTTAGCCCTAAACTCAACCCTAACCCTAATCTGGCTTTAATCCCAACCTCAGTCTAATTTGGCCTTAAAACTAACCTAAGTGACCCTAATCAATTTTTAAGGGTGACCCTTGACCCCAAACTCAATTTGCTCTTCTTTATTGTTTTTCTTCATTGTTGGTGTTACTTTTCATTGTTAGGATTTAATTTCATTTTGTCTATGGATAGTTACGGGATAGAATGTATAATAACATTTATATAGGATTAAAAAACAGTTTAAAATTTATAGATTAATAAATAATTAAAAACATTAAAAACATTAAAAAACAATTTGTAAATATGGTTTTTGGTTTAAAAAACAGTTAAAATCCATGTTAATCTACCTCATTTTGTTAAAAAACGAATATGTTAAAAAAAAGCGATAGACGAACGCTTGTTCTAAAAAACCGGAAGTACCCGCCCCAGAGAGAGAGGCGGAGTATAAATAGAGCTCCGGTTATTGGAGAGCTCACTTTGCGTTGTGCACTCAGAGGGACAACATCTCCTGCTCTCAATACACATTGGACGTATGGTAGCGCTTGTTAGCATCTAGCTAGTTTTTTGTGCCCAGCCTGAAGAAGGCCCCTTTAAGGGCCGAAACGTCGTGAGGGGCACCTTTTCTTTATTGTTTATATTTTTTTTATGTTTATTTGATTGCAAATTGTAATTTTACTTTGTCTTTGGGAAATAAAAATATATTTTTTGGAGAAGACAATTTTCTTTTTTTAAAAGGACTTTTGGTCCAGTTTTTCATTTCATTATTTTTGATAAATATCATAAATAATTAAATAAATACATTGATAAATACATAGATAAATACATTCTTAAAACTATAAATACATAAATAATTAAAACAACAATTTAAAAGAGACTTACCCATGGATGACGGACGTTGGACGGTGGTTCGCTACGGCAACCGCCGTCAGAGGCCCAACCAACGGCGGGACCAGTTCTCGGGAGACGCCAGGAGGATGGACAGCGCCATTTCCACCCCTCCTAGGAGAGGTTGGAGACCTATTTCTAACCCTAACCCTAACCCTAACCCTAACCCTAATCTGGCCCTAACCCTAACCCCAGTGGAACCTATGCCTGACCCTAATCTGTCCCTAACCCCAGTGGAACCTGTGCCTAACCCTAATCTGGCCCTAAACATAACCCTAATTGACTAGTATTAATACATTATAAATACATTAAAAATGTAATAAATATGTTAAAAACAATTCATTTTTATATATATATACATTATGTAATGTTAAAATACAGGGAAATCCCATATAAATTGAAAAAAAGCGATGGAGTTAAAAAAACCGAATAAGCGGCAACCTTTTTGTTCATCGCTTTTTTTCATCGCTTTTTGTTCATGGGTTTTTTTCTTGTTCAGTGAGCAGTATATATAGAGCTGCAGCTCAGGGGAGCTCACTTTCATTTTGATTTTTGGACAGAGAACAGCTCTTGCCTGCTACTGCTAGTTTAGCATTGTCTTGTGTGCCTTGCCTGAAGAAGGCCCTTATTGGGCCGAAACGTCGCGAATAGGCACACATTTTTTCTTTCATTGATTAATAATTGACTTTTATTGATTTTGTATTGTTTATTTACTTTTGTCATTTTTGTAAATAAAAAAATACTTTGATTGATCAGGACGTCTGGTCCTTTTCTTTCCAGCTTTTGGGGAAAGACTCTTTGTTCCTAATTTAAATTCCACATATACATACACAATTAATATTTACCATCTCTATAAATAAATATACATACATTTCATACTTACCTTGCATACATACACCTATATACACCTACATAGCTTATACTTACCTTAGTTATACTTACCTTTAATAAATAAATAAATATACTTACCCCTTTAATAAATAAACATACATATAATTAGATATCTCATACTCACACATACTTACCTGGACGACGACACCTGTAAAACATGGACGGAGGCGGCGGATGGACTACGGTGCGGTACGGACCAGGTGGACGACGACGGGATGCCGGGGGGGCCAATGGACGGGAGCGGCCGGGTGACCGGACCCCAGCCAATTCCGCCCCCTCACAGAGGGGTTGGAGACTTCCCCAAAATCCTAACCCTAACCCTAACCCTAACCCTAAATGACACATCGGTGGATTTCCTGGACACCACCACCTATAAAGGGGAGAAATTCAAGGCCACCCAGAACCTTGATATCAAGGTTTTCTTTAAGGAGACTGACTCCCATGCACTCCTACATGGGAGCAGTTTCCATCCCAAACATATATTTAAAGGCCTGCTCAAATCACAATTATTGAGGTTCCACAGGATATGTACTCACGGGGAGATTTCCTGGAGGCCACCAGGACGCTGTTCCGGGCTCTCTCCACAAGGGGGTACTCGAGGTCTTTCAGACGAAGGGCCCTCAGAGAATTCCTCGAGAGGAGACCGGTCCAGGCTTCTTCCATCATTCCCCTGGTGACTACATACTCCTGTCCGGCCACCCGACTAATGAAAAACATTAAAAATAATTTTTCAAAAATCCTGAGCAGCCACTCCACCTTCTCTGACTGTAGAGTCATCGCGGCATACAGAAAGAACAAAAACTTACAGGACCTGCTGGTCAGGGCCAAAATGAAGCCTCTGTCCACAGCAGTGTCCAGAAGCCGCGGTGAATTCTACAGACACAAAGTGTGGATATGGAGCCAGGTTTATAAAAATATTTTTAAAGGGGAAACCCAGGGAAGCCCCCACACAAGGAATTGTGTGTACCTAATAACTTGTGGGGTGTGTGGCGTCCAATATGTTGGGGAGACCAAAAACACCCTTCTGTTGCGGTTCACCCAGCATAGATATAACATCCTGAGGAAAAAGGAGACCCACACCCCACTCGTGAGCCACTTTGTGGATCATGGATGGCCGTCCCTCCAGGCGACGGTCATCGAACACGACCACAGGTGGTCCACCATCCAGCGTGTCAGGGCTGAGCGACGCTGGATCATCAGGTTGGGCACACAGTTTCCAAGGGGCCTGAACTCAAAATAAACCAATCCCGACCTGGCACAAGAGATGGCCCGTGCACGGAACTCCGGTGCCGCTTTGCGGCACCGGAGTTCCTAACCCCAACCCTACCCTAACCCTAACCCCTGTAAAAAATGGACGGAAACGGATGGACTACGGTGCGGTACAGACAAGGACGACGACAGGATGGACGAAGGGGCCAGTGGACGGGAGCAACCAGGTGGACGGACCGCGCCAATTCCGCCCCCTCACAGAGGGGTTGGAGACTTCCCCTAATTCCTAACCCTAACCCTAACCCTAACCAAGGATGATCTCCAGGATGGTGGACCTCTTGTCGGAGATGATCAAGCCGGCCTTCCCTACGGAGCAGACAGTGGACCTTATAGTAGGGAATGCCAAAAACTGGGGGTACAGCACTTACCTGATCCTTGAGCAGCATTACCAGGCCACCCTGGAATTAAGGTTGGAGGAGTTGTCCGGAATGCCCACTCAGGATTGGAGGAAGGCATTTGAGGTAGCAGCCCGGTGGGTTAGACGGGACCTACCTCGAATTCCACAGGACGTGATTGACCATGCGGAGGCGGTCATCACAGCCAGGTTGACGCCCACAGACCCGGTTGAACAACAACCAGCGCCAAGACCGGCCATGGTGGACTGCTCAATCCAGGCACAGGATCCGCCCCAAGTGAGGTCCGTGTCCTTTCAGACCCAGACGGTCCCTGTCCGGAAATAGAACCCGTCGGTGGCTACCATGACGGAGGAGGCCCAGATCGCGGACTGGTCTCCATTCCAGGAACCTGACGGACCACCTCGGACTTCAGAAGAGTCCGCTTTGGAAAAAGAGGGACCAGTGGGGTGGGAGGCCTACTGGGTGGACGGAGAGAGCTCCGGTTTCCTCTTACAGGAGGAGACCCATTTTCCCTTCTCCTAACCCTAACCCTATGACGCGGGGGTTCCCCGTAGCCGGGATCCCTGCTACCGGGATCCCCGCAGCTATGCATCCGTTGCGAGGATGCATAGCGGACGGGAGGATCATTACAACCCTCCACAACAACGCTTTTTAAAGCGAGGCTTTCAGCCACAATTTTTTGAACCCCGGGGACGTTATGCGCCCCCACAAATTCAAATGATGCACAACGCGCGCCCCCGTAACAACAGGGGGACCGCTGCGGGGAGACAGCAGCAGGAGAGGCCCAAGTCTACGGACCCAGATTTTGGCCTCAAACTGCGAATTTCTTTTAAAATAATTAAAATCCTCCACCATCTAAAAATCGCTTCGGCAGAGCAGTCCCCTCCCACCATAAAAAAACTCGCCACTAATTTGGCAAATACAATAAAACCCTAAAACCCAAATTCCAAAACAAAACTTATTGGAATGAAATGCAAGAAATTGGGAGATAACCACCATGATGATCCTCCGGGATCATTATTTATATGAGCAGGAGGTGGAGCTGGGGGCGCTCGCTCAGCTGTCCGCACAGGGATGGGAGGGTCCCTTCCAGATCGCCTCCGTCTGGGCAAAGCGGGACCTGGGCAGGCGGCTCCATGGGGAGACTCTGGAGCAGGCACAGGCCCAGATTATTGCAGCAGCAGAAGGTTCCAGGGGAGGTGAGGGGATGACTGGTCCTCCGCCGCCATCTCCCTCTCTCTCCTCCCCCTCTTCCTCCTGCTGCAGCCCCACCTCCCTCACAGACAGCTCAGAACACTGCAAACACAACAACACAGGTGGTCCCCAGCTCTACTTCTCCTGTAAGCCCAACTCCCCCCTCCCACCTTCTTCCATCACAAACTGCCTCTCTGAAGTCAAATCCTGGTTCACCATCAACTTCCTCAAGTTAAACAGGGACAAAACTGAACTTCTGGTTGTTGGCACCAAATCCTCCCTTTCCAAAGCTGACAGTTTCTCCCTCACCATAGACAGCTCCACGGTGTCCCCCTCCCATCAGGTCAAGAGTCTGGGTGTCATCCTGGACAACTCACTCTCCTTCCAATCCCACATCAATAACATCACCCGATCTGCTTATTTCCACTTACGCAAAATCAATCGTCTCCACTCCTCTCTCCCCCCCCACGCCACTGCCATCCTAGTCCACAGCCTCGTCACCTCCCGTATCGACTACTGCAATTCACTCCTTTTCGGTGTCCCCCACAAGTCCCTCCGGAAACTCTAGTTGGTCCAAAACTCTGCTGCCCGCATCATCACCAGAACCCCCTCCCCTCATCTCCAGAACCCCCTCCCCTCCAGAACCCCCTCCCCTCATCACCAGAACCCCCTTCACTCATCACATTACCCCTGTTCTCCAGCAGCTCCACTGGCTCCCAGTTCATCTCCGCATCACCTTTAAGATTCTCTTATATACTTTTAAAGAATCTGAAATTTCTCAACACACAAATTAGGAAAAACTGTCTCGCTATCCCTCCCCTTAGCTCCTCATCTCTTCTCCACACTCAATGACCACGTTCATTAGACTAAGGCCACAGCGAGACACATGCTCCAACACTGGTTCGAGCATGTAAAATGCCAGTCCCCATAAGCCTGCCTTCTCAGGAGGGGTCTAAAAATGTAATGATTTTGGCCAAAAAATTTAAATTAACTAAACCACAATTTAAACTACTGAACAGGGGGCTGACATTCATCCCAACACAGGGAACTCACAAAGATCTCCTGGAGCAGACTAGATGGGACCTGCAGCAATACCACAGGAGAATTAAATTGGCATCCCATTTTCAAAATAACAACAGGAACGAAAGTAATTCGGAGCCCCCACCGTTCACGCCCAGGTCGACCTGGACTCCGTCCTTGGACACACTGCCCAGGCGCTGATCGCGGCAGACACACAATGTTTTGACCACAAGTTCCGGCAGTTTCTGCAGGTTGAGGCCCAACCTCAGCAGCGAGGAGGCCGCATCGCTGCAGGAACTGAGACAAAATGTCAACATTATTATAAAGCCAGCAGACAAGGGCAGCGCAGTGGTCATCATGGACAGAGAACAATACATGTGAGAAGGAATGAGACAATTGGAAGATGTGAACTACTATAAAAAAATGGACAATCCTATCTATTTGGAAACTGCTAAATTGGTGGAACACATCATTAACAAATTATTGAAGAAAAAATTCATCAATAAGAAACAACATAAATGTCTGATCGGGAATCCTCAACCCAGGGCCAGACTCTTCTATATGCTCCCAAAGATCCACAAGGATCCGGCCAACAGAGCAGGCCGCACACCATTCCTCCGGGCCGCCCCATAGTCAGCGACTGTGGCAGCGAGACCTACCACACAGCGGAATATATTGATTATTTCCTGAATCCACTCTCGTGCAGGCACCCCTCATACATCCAGGACACATATGATTTTATCCACAAAGTCTCCACATTACACGTTCCCTCCGATTCGTTTTTATTCACCCTGGACATTGACAGCCTGTACACAAACATAGACATACACTCACCAGCCACTTTATTAGGTACACCTGTCCAACTGCTGGTTAACACTTAATTTCTAATTAGCCAATCACATGGCGGCAACTCAGAGCATTTAGGCATGTAGACATGGTCAAGACAATCTCCTGTCCCTTCTGCAGTTCAAACCGAGCATCAGTATGGGGAAGAAAGGTGATTTGAGTGACTTTGAACGTGGCATGGTTGTTGGTGCCAGAAGGGCTGGTCTGAGTATTTCAGAAACTGCTGATCTACTGGGATTTTCACGCACAACCATCTCTAGGGTTTACGGAGAATGGTCCGATAAAGAAATTATATCCAGTGAGCGGCAGTTCTGTGGGCGGAAATGCCCTGTTGATGCCAGAGGTCAGAGGAGAATGGCCAGATTGGTTGGAGCTGATAGAAAGGCAACAGTGACTCAAATAACCACCCGTTCCAACCAAGGTAGGCAGAAGAGCATCTCTGAACGCACAGTACGTCCAACTTTGAGGCAGGTGGGCTACAGCAGCAGAAGACCACACCGGGTGCCACTCCTTTCAGCTGAGAACAGGAAACTGAGGCTACAATTTGCACAAGCTCATCCAAATTGGACAATAGAAGATTGGAAAAACGTTGCCTGGTCTGATGAGTCTCGATTTCTGCTGCGACATTCAGATGGTAGGGTCAGAATTTGGCGTCAACAACATGAAAGCATGGATCCATCCTGCCTTGTATCAACGGTTCAGGCTGCTGGTGGTGGTGTAATGGTGTGGGGAATATATTCTTGGCACTCTTTGGGCCCCTTGGTACCAATTGAGCATCGTTGCAACGCCACAGCCTACCTGAGTATTGTTGCTGACCGTGTCCATCCCTTTATGACCACAATGTACCCAACTTCTGATGGCTACTTTCAGAGGATAATGCGCCATGTCATAAAGCTGGAATCATCTCAGACTGGTTTCTTGAACATGACAATGAGTTCACTGTACTCAAATGGCCTCCACAGTCACCAGATCTCAATCCAATAGAGCATCTTTGGGATGTGGTGGAACGGGAGATTCGCATCATGGATGTGCAGCCGACAAATCTGCGGCAACTGTGTGATGCCATCATGTCAATATGGACCAAACTCTGAGGAATGCTTCCAGCACCTTGTTGAATCTATGCCACGAAGAATTGAGGCAGTTCTGAAGGCAAAAGGGGGTCCAACCCGTTACTAGCATGGTGTACCTAATAAAGTGGCCAGTGAGTGTAAATGAAGGCATCCAGGCAGTGAAAAACATATTCTCCAAATTCCCAGTTAAAAAAGACCAGAAAAGGAACTTCTTCAGCTCCTTGAATTTAATTTGAGACAAAATGATTTTCAATTTGACAACAAATACTACCTACAAATTAAGGGAACAGCTATGGGCAAAAAATTCGCACCAGCCTATGCCAACATCTTTATGGCTGAGTGGGAAACGTCAGCATTGGCATCATGTGAAAAAAAGCCGTTGCATTATTTCAGATGCCTGGATGACATTTGGGGTGTTTGGCACCATATACGAGAGGAATTTGGGGAATTCCTCAATGTACTTAACCAACACAATCCGTCCATCGAATTGAAATCACCGTAAACAACACATCGGTGGATTTCCTGTACACAACCACGTTCAAAGTGGAGAAATTCAAGGCCACCCAGAACCTTGACATAAAGAAAACCTTAAAGGAAACTGACTCCCATGCATTACTACATAGGAGCAGTTTCCATTCCAAACACATTTTCAAAGGCCTGCTAAAATCCCAATTATTGAGATTCCACAGGATATGCACTCACGGGGGAGATTTCCTGGAGGCCACCAGGACGCTGTTCTCGCGGCTCTCTCCACAAGGGGGTACCCGAGGTCAGAAGACAGGCCCTCAGGGAATTCCTCGAGAGAAGGCCGGTCCAGGTTTCCTCCATAATTCCCCTGGTGACCAGATACTCCTTACTGGCCACCCTTCTAATGAAAAATACCGTAATTTCCGGACTATAAGCCGCGACTTTTGTCACACGCTTTCAACCCTGCGGCTTATGCAACGATGCGGCTAATTTATGCATTCTTTCTAACGGCCGGCAGGGGCGCTCGAGCAGAAAAGGTAAGAGTGAGACAGGTGGAAAATATGTGTCGAGGAAGATGCAAGTTTCATGTAACTTCGCGCTTTGTCCATGAATAAAATTAGCATTAACAGACCCTCATCATGGAAATTGCAAGAAGAAATGCATATGACGCAGCTTTCAAGTTAAAAGCAATCGAGCTGGCCAATAAAGAAGGAAACAGAGCTGCTGCACGTAAACTTTTACCGGTGTTTTTTTAATCAGCCCTGTTAGTGCTGTGCTACCGTATTTCTGCTGTGTTACTGCCGCGTCACAGGCACTGTTTGGAAAGAAAAGCTAAGGTATATTATTAAAACTTTGAAAACTCTGTGTACCGTCTTTCCTTGTAAATATCTCATGTTTCAATGTGGGCACATGCAGCTTATAGACAGGTGCGGCTTATGTATGTACAAAATGTTTTTTTCTTTAAAAATGTACTGGGTGAGGCTTATAATCAGGTGCGCTCTATAGTCCGGAAATTACGGTATTCAAAATCATTTTTCAAAAATCCTGAGCAACCACTCCACCTTCTCAGACTGTAGAATCATCGCGGCATATAGAAAAAACAAAAACTTACAGGACCTGCTGGTCAGAGCTAAAATGAAGCCTCTGTCCACAGCAGTGTCCAGAAGCCGCAGTGAATTCTACAGACACAGAGTGTGGATACGGAGCCAGGTGAACAAAAATGTTTTTCAAGGGGAAACCCAAGGAAGCCCCCACACAAGGAATTGTTTACCTGATCACTTGTGGGGTGTGTGGCATTCAATATGTTGGGGAGACCAAAAACACCCTTCTGTTGCAGTTCACCCAACATAGGTACAACATCCTTAGAAAAAAGGAGACCCACACCCCACTCGTGAGCCACTTTCATGGGTGGCCGTCGCTCCAGGCGACGGTCATCGAACATGACCACAGGTGGTCCACCATCCAGCTAATCCGAGCTGAGCGACGCTGGATCCTCAGGTTGGGCACACAGGTTCCAGGGGGCTTGAATTTAAAATAAGCCAATCCTGACCTGACATAAGGGATGGCCCGTGCACGGAACTCCGACGCCGCTTCGCGGCGCCGGAGTTCCTAAACCTAAAAAACCTAACCCTGGCTTTTTCTAACAATGGGTACTCCAGCTCCAGATGCTGGAGATTCCCCAGTCTCTGGGGGGTTGTGTCTCTGAAGCCAAGACATGTCCAAGTTGACAGAGGACAACTTCACTCAATAGCCTCTTTAAAAATATTACCTGCAGGGCTGCGTCCTGTGCAAGATGCAGCACCAAACATGATAGTATCGACAAGAAGTCTAAACATCCAACATTCAATCTGTGGTGTATGACGCAAATGCATGCAATATTATCAGTAACCAGGAGATGGCGTATGTGTTATGTTAAGTGCTAAATTCGCTGTTCAATGAGTGAAGTAGTATATAAAAAGAAACAAGACAACCACAGCCTTGTGTCAGTGTGTTCCCTTAAGTGTGTCCCAAACAAGATAAATATTATGAGTGACATAATATAAACTGGCGACGAGTTGTAACATCCAGTGGATGGCTAGCTAATGAGCTAGTGGGGACTGTGTGAAGGATATCAACTTTTCTTCACACAAGTGCGTAAGGTCCGACATAAAAAAGAGCGGTGCAGCATGGCTGGAATGATTGGACACATGGATTCTTTTGATTTGAGACCAGGGAACAATGGACAACGTATATTGAACATTTTGAGCATTTTGTCCTGGCTAATGAGATCCAGTCTGCCAATTAATTACCGGTGCTGTTCAGTGTGATGGGACCTAAGACGTATGGGCTACTCCGCAGTTTGGTTGCTCCTGCGAAGCCTGGGGAGAGGAATTACGACGATGTTATGGACGTTTTAAGTGCTCCGAAGCCACTCGTCATTGCAGAGAGGTTTCGGTTCCACAAGCGGAATCAAGGGGAAGAGGAAACCGTGGCACAGTACGTAGCTGTGTTAAAGGGACTGTCTAAACATTGTGAGTTTGGTGCGTATTTGGAAGACGCGCTACGGGATCGTTTCGTGTGTGGATTGAAGTGTGAATCGGTGCAGAAGCGCCTTTTGACGGAGAAAGACCTCACGTTCCAGAAAGCGGTGGATTATGCTGTGCCGGCTGAGACCGCTGCATGCAACGTACAGCAATTAAGCACCTCGCTCAAAATGAATGCAGTGTTCTCAAAGAGCGATGTCGCCGATGCGGGAAAATGAATCACGCAGATGACGACTGCTGGTATAAGGATCGCATTTGCCACCAGTGTGGAAAGACAGGCCACACCAGGCGCATGTGCAAGAGTAAAGTCAAAGAAAGGAAACTGAGACGGGAGAAACTGGAACAGAGAGGTACTGCAAAGAAACACAATACGAAAGACAACAAGAGACGAGTTTATCGCGTAGAAGCAAGAGAAGCTAAAAGTGAAAGTGAGGAAAATAAATCAGACAGATTGTGAGTTGGAACTATATTCCGTGAATCAAAAAGGGAGATATTCAAGCATCTCTGTGCTGCCATTAATAAATGGAAAAGAAATGGAGATGGAGTTGGATACAGGAGCGGCAGTGTAGAGGTTTGATTGGCTTGGCTTCGGCTGGCACGGATGCTCGACTTAACCTTCCTCCAACACGAAGGATTCCCTCCTGAAGTTGCGGATTCAGTCTGAACATTCGACTGCCTTTCTTGACGGACTCTTTTCTCTGAAGAGCAGACATTTCCTCTTGAAACTTCCTTTGCTGACAATGACGGATGATATCCAACTCAGCTTGTCGCAGATCATCCAGAGTCAGATAAGTCTGTTTGAGACTCCTCTTATAGCTTGTCATTTCTTTGTTCACTTGTTCTTGGTCCTTGCATGATTCATACATTTCCTCTCTCTTCTTTGACAGGTTTACCAGCGTCCCTTTGACTCGAGTCAGCCATGCCACCGCCTTTTTTAGCTGTATCCAGGAAGAGAAGTGTCCTGTTAGTTGTTGCATTACATCAGTGTTTTCTTCCACTGTAGTAGCGTTCACGAGTATGCCTTTCTTGGCCTCAGGATCTAAAACTGTAAGCTCCTCCAAGTGAACATGCTGTTCTGGCCACTCTGACTCTGGCTTGCTGAGGAAAGAAGGCCCTGAGATCCATACTTTGTTCTGTGTGAACGCACCCGCCCTTGGACCCCTAGAAGCGTAATTAGCTGGATTCAACCGTGAGTTGATGTACCTCCATTGCTCCATTCTTGATGCTTGTAAGATCATAGCAATCCTGTTTGCCACACATGTCTTGAATCTGTTCTTCTCGTTTGCTATGTACTTGAGTACAGCGGTGCTGTCTGTCCAGAACTTGGAATCTGACAGTGGAATCCGCAGTTCTTTCTTTATTATAGTGTCCACCTTAACAGCTAAGGTAGCCACTGTCAGCTTCAGCCGAGGGATAGTTATGGGTTTAAGAGGGGCAACCCTTGCCTTCCCCACAATGAATGAACAGTGCATTTGGTTGCTGCCGTTCTTCTGGACCAGGTACGTGACAAGACCATAACCTGTTTCGCTTGCGCCACTGAAGTGATGTAGTTGAGCCTCCACTGTTTCTCCAAACTCTAGTGGTGTGAGGCACCGGTCCACTCCAAAGTTGGTGAGCTGCTGAAGCTCTTCCATCCACTTTGACCAGTGTTGTGCGAGATGGTCTGGCACAGCATCGTCTCATCCTCTTCTCAGTCTGCACAATTCCTGGAGGATGTTTTTGGCAGGCAGTACAACTGGCGACAACATCCCCAGTGGATCATAGACTGAACTCATCATTGCCAAGATTCCCCTTCGGGTGAGGGGCCTCTGCTGGATGTTGACGTGAAACTTAAACTCATCTGGCCGGATGCACCACAGTATGCCTAAGGCTCTCTCAATGGCGAGTGATTCCTGGTCAAAGTCGAGGGTTTTGACTTCTGTTGCCCGGTCCTCTTGTAGAAAGCTTGACAACACAGTCTGTTTGTTGGTCATCCATTTTGTTAGTCTGAATCCTCCTGTTTGACAGATGGCCTTCAGATCTTGAAATAACTTGACTGCTTCTTGTTCGGATGCAACTGATCTCAAACAGTCATCAACATAGAAGTTACACAAAACCGTTTCCACTACAGCTGCATCAAAACTGCTCTTATTGTCTTCAGCACATTTTCTCAAAGCATAACACACGCAGCCTGGTGAAGAGGTGGCACCAAACAAGTGGACCTCCATCCTGTATTCTTGCAGCTCTTGTGAGACGTCGCCGTCCGGCCACCGCAGGAACCTGAGAAGATCAGCGTTTTCTTGTGGTACTTTAACTTGAAGGAACATTGATTCTATGTCCGCCATTATTGCGACTTGGTCTTGACGAAACCTTGTTAAGACGCCGATGAGACTGCTTGTCATGTCAGGCCCTTGAAGTAGTTGCTCATTGAGTGTGGTTCCTTGGTAAGAAGCACCACAGTCGAATACCACTTGTATTTTTCGCTTCTTAGGGTGGTAAACAGCGTGATGCGGAATAAACCACACCTTTCCATCACTCCATTTTAGGTCTTCAATTGGTACTTTTACATACATACATGTCGTTCATGAAGTTGACGTAGTCGTCTTTGAACCTCTGGTCTCTCTGAAGCTTCTTCATGTTGAGCGCTCGTTGCTCTGCCACAGCTCTATTATTGGGCATTTTCACATCTTTGTTTTTCAATGGCAACCCGATTGAGGAGTGACCATTGACCAGCTTGGTTGACTCAGAGACTTGATCCATGAACAACTGATCTTCCTTGGACATTTCCAAATGCTCTGACTGAGCGTTCTCAGGAAAATCACACTTGAACTGCTGAGCCCATAACTCATCCAGTCTAGCCACTGAAATGCGATTTGTCTTAATCTGTGGGCATCCTTATTTTGTTCGACTTCTGATGTTCTCACGCAGCGGTCCGTTTACAGTCCATCCTAGTGCTGTGCGTACTGCATATGGTCCATCTTTGACGCTGCGGATTACTTTCTCAGGTTCAAGGGCTTTCGCCACATCAGTCCCAATCAGAAGATCGACATCTGCTTCAATTGAAGGGATTCGTACACCTAGCAGATGTGGCCACTTATCCACGTCTTCTTGAGTCAGAATGTTCTCTTTGCTCACAGGGATAACCCTTTGTGAAAAAACTTCTGCAAGCTCGATGAAGTCGTCGCCTTCCAGGCTGCTCACTTCTAGTGCAGAAGGAAGCATTACTTCCTGGTTCCAAGAATGCATAACACGTCAGCACTTTGTTTCCCTTCCTTGCCTTTATTTTCACGGGAACGATAGCGAGTATGCTGTCAGCATCCCCTGCATCCACTGCATCCACAAATCCGCTGACCACTTTAGGAGACCCGTCTTTAAGCTCTATCCTCGAAGCCTCTTCCCTTGGTGAGTCTTTGGGTTTCTGCTTTATGTGAAGGAGCGTAGGGTGTGTTGCTGAACATATCTGACAGCTTTTCTTTTCTTCACATGCCTTATTCATGTGCTTTGTTCTTGAGGAACTCCAACTTTTCCTTGTGCAACATTTTTTGAAGTCTTTTGCATTGTTCCATTGTATGATCTCCCTGACAGAAGATACAAGGTTTATTAAAGGCTTTATCCCCACGTGTTCCTTTCTCCTGAGTTTTATTGTTTCCATCCACAACACTTTTCTCAGTTTTCTGTGGTTTTACCTCGAGGTCCAGTGTTGTGATGTTTTTCTTTCCGACTGTCCTTCCAGTCTTACTGTCTGTCTGGTGTTTTGTTTGTCCGGGGTTTCACCAAACACAGGGTGCGATGCCATTTCTGCCTGTGTGTTGATGAATACTACCACATCTTTGAATCTTGTCCATCAGTCTTGTCTTTTCTGAATGTCTATGGCAACACTCCTGAATCTCTCTCTCAGCCTGTAGGGGAGTTTTGCCATGATTGTGCGCTGGCAGCATTTTCCATCTCATCTAAGTACTCAAGGTCTGTCAGGGCCAGTTTAATGCTTTGTCCAGATAAGCCATGGATATCTTATATTTATCCCCAAAGTGTTCTTTCAAAAGTCTCTTGGCTTCAGGATAGCCCTGTTCTGGGTCCATGTGAAAGCAACTGCGCACTAAGACATTAGGCTGTCCAACAGTGTGTTGTTCTAAATAGTAAAGACGATCTTTGTTATTTTCAGTCTTGCTCTCTACGTTATGTTCAAAAGCACTCATGAAGAGAGGATATTCTATCGGATCTCCCTTGAAAACAGGAATGTTCTGAGGTGGCAATGTAGAGAGCTTCTGTTGTCTTATTAGGCTTTCAGTGATGTCGTTTTGGCGTTGCATGACAGTAACCAGATTATCTGTACTCACAGAATTGTCCACAGGGTATACGGGTGCTTGTATGACATGGTCACATGCATCTCTTCTTGTTGTGTGGCTATGCTGACTGCCACTGTTACCACTTTCACTGAAGTTGACGTCACACCTTGCTGGAGTATAGGTTAGAACATTCACTTTATTTCCTTCGGTTCTGTCAGATGCTTCTGAGCCTTCATAATTTTTTAACACGGCCAGTTGAGCATCAACTGCGGCTAGCCCGGCTTGTAGCTCTTACTCTTCCTTTTCAGCCTTGAGCTCTAAAGCTTGTTACTCTAAAGCCTGTCTCCTCTTCAATGTAGCTGACTTGACTAACAGAGCAGCTCTTCCTAGTTCCAACTTTAAGCGTTCTGAACGAGCTGATGATGTTGCTGAAGCAGCACTGACAGACTTGGTCCTTTTAGATTTCCTGGATGTGACTGACACACTATCTTCAGGTTTTATCTCATCATTAAGCTGTTAGCTTCCTTTTGGCATAGCTTAGCCGCTTGTGTCCATGAATTCACTTCTTCTACAAAGTCTGTGTGCTCACTATTTCTTGGCTCGAAGCAGTCCCTTTGATCTGTGTTCACATTCTCTTCGCATCCTACCTGGCAAAATAGATCTTTAACCTGCTCATTTATTTCACTGAAATCCTTTAGCAGTTCTTCGTATTTGTTCAACAGTTCCTTTTCAATGTTTTCTGCATTTACATCATCATCCATTAGAGCATACAGTAAGTTCTTTTTCTCTGTAAGTTGGCCCAGTATAGCTCTTCTTGAGGATATTTTCATTTGCAGATTATGTTCCAATGCTCTAAGGGTTGGTTTAACAACTCTCTTTTCATTTTCCTCAGTTAGTCCTACTATCTCCTCTGTCCCTGTCCCCGACATGACTGTTTTGCGGACGGCACTTCCAGTTATTACGCAGATCCCAGTGCTAACCAACAGTCGCTAGGTAGCAAAGACTAGCCTGTTGCTAGTGCTTAATGCGCTAGCTTAATGCTAGCGCATTAAGCACGAGTCACTTGCAGCAACATTTCCTCGTTGAATCTTGAAATCACCAATCCACAAACCTCTCCACAGGCTCCTTGTCCAACGTCAAGCGGGTTTTCTTACTAATGTAGAGGTTTGATTGGCTTGAGAGTTAGCAGTAGCTTACTCGCCCGTCTATCGCTCGCAAGAAGTTGCGTTCCATTAGCAGTGTCTGTAGCTTAGCTGTGCAGTCCCACAAATCCTCTCAGGAAACGTTTTGTTGTGAACAAAACATAAAAAATCTCCAGGTTTATTTCCACAAAATTACAAAACGTTGAGGCTGGCTAACACACTTGTTACAACTAATTACTTAACGAACAGAGCGCGCACGTATTAAAACCGTTTGCTTCTTCAGCTCTCAAGCACTGCCCCCGCTCAGGTAAACCCACGCACTCCAGCGCTCCATGCGGTCAAAAAGGGAACACCATTTTATCAACATACAAAATCACATAAAAAGATGAATTCCATTAAACATTTTAACCCTTTTTAACCATCATAAAATTATAAATGAAATGATTAACTATTAAATCCCTCTGTGCCTATATTATTGAACCATGCATTTCCCAACACATTCCAACAATATAAACTGCATAACCGTGAACTGTACTGCCTCTACAGGCAGTATCATTGATCCCATGGGAACTGTATAAGAGCACAGTGAACCAGCTTCCTCTAAAACATACTGATGTCATGCTAAAGACATACACGGGTGAACCCGTAGCGCCTGAAGGGGTCGTTGAAGTCCAAGGGAAATTAAACAAACAGTGTGCAAAGTTGCCGTTGTATATTGTCAAAGTAAATGCACCTCCATTATTTGGCAGAGAATGGCTTAAGGTAATTAAGTTGAACTGGAAAGACTTAAAGACAGTTTACACCACAGTAAAAAAAGAAAAAGAGAATCTGGAAGCAGTGTTACAGAGACACTCAGCTGTTTTCACTCAAAAGCTAGGCACGCTAAAAGGAATTAAAGCAAGATTGACTCTAAAACCTTGCAGTGTACCAAAATTCTGCCCTCCATGTAATGTACCCTATGCTCTTCGACCTCGAGTTGAAGCCGAGCTAAAGCGCTTAACTGAGCTGGGAGTGATTGCACCAGTGGAGCACAGTGACTGGGGTACGTACGCCAGTGGTGCCCGTCAACAAGAGGGACGGTACAGTGAGACTTTGTGGGGATTTTAAAATCACAATTAACCCTGCTCTCTGTGTTGACAAATACCCAATTCCCCGTATTGATGACATTTTTGCGTCACTAGCAGGAGGTCAACGCTTCAGCAAACTTGATCTGTCAAATGCATATTTGCAAATGGAGATGGAAGAGGAGTCAAAGCAGCTGCTAACCATCTCAACACAGAAAGGACTGTTACAGTTCGATCGCCTGCCTTGTTCCAGAAAGCCATGGATCAAGTGCTGTCCGGGCTGCCATACAATCATGGCTACTTGGACGACATCCTCATAAGTGGTCCTGATAAACAGACTCATTTGCAGGCATTGGATGCATCACCCATACTATACATTTATTAGTAAAAAATTCATGTGATCATGTAATACCACTCACAGCAATAAGAAACAAATCTAGACAAATTATTTCCTGCTTTAGATCAAGCACTACAACAAAAAAGAGGCTTGCTCAAGTGCAGCAAGAGATGCTAAAACTCATCAATGAGGTACCAACACACTGGAACAGCATATGTCAGATGTGCCAATACTACATGGTGAGAAGGAACCAGTGTGGGTTTCTCTTGTCTCGCTCAACAATAACATTACTCCACTGACAGCAGATGAGTACACAACTATAGCAGAAACAGTACCCCCTGCCCGCCTCAGGACCATGGGGGGCAGAGCTTTCAGTAGCTCTGCTCCTCACCTCTGGAACTCATTACCACCAGACAACACACCAATTCTCTCCCCGTATTTATAGCAAAACTCTGTAGCGCCTCTCTAGCATAGATTACTAATTGAGAGGTGGCTAACCTGAGCTCGTTCTACACTATAAAATAATGGCTATGGTTTCTGCACCAATCCAAGAAATTCAAAGATCAACAGTTTCATTGGAACATAAAGAAGAAAAATTTACTCAACATATTCATGAACATTAACAATTATAAAGCAGAGTCAATCAAATATGCAAAATATGTACCAGTAATTATTAGTGGGGCCCCAATAAAACAAAATGGCCGGCGAAACGCAAGTTACCGTAGCAGGCCCGCTCACGGCTCGGGTACGTGTTAGCCTCAAATGGCTGGCGGCTACACCTCATAGGCCGGACCCACGGTGTAACGGTGCCTCAGTGTTAGCTCCGGTGGGAAGGATGAGCTGGGGAAAAGGAGATCCAAATGGGGGAACTCCGGACTTAGCTCCACCTCTGGTCGCTCCACCTCTGGTCGCTCCACCTCTGGCCGCTCCACTTCTAGTCGCTCCACCTCTGGTCGCTCCACCTCTGGTCGCTCCACCTCTGGTCGCTCCACCTCTGGCCGCTCCACCTCTGGCCGCTCCACCTCTGGTCGCTCCACCTCTGGCCGCTCCACTCCCGCCCGGCTCCACCAGGTCGCTATCCGCTAGCCCGTTAGCCTCGGGCGGGGTTAGCAGCCGCTTTGTTAGCAGCTACCTGCTCCCTCCTCGTCGTCCGTTTTGCATCGAGTTTTCCACTCGACACTTCCCAGACGTCGTCACGCCGTCTCCACAAAGAGTTCTGGCCGAACACCTTAGAACTATCGTGACGAACTTCTATATAGTTAGCTCAACTTTTTCCTGTCTTTTTTTCCGCGCTCCTCTCGCTCTTCTTCCTCCGACTCTTCTTCCTTTCCCGCTCCTCCGAACTCTCCTCCCCTTTTTTTTCCCGCTCTTCCTTCCCCTCCCCCACACCTTCACATCCTTTTCAAAATAAAATACAATTTGTTTCACTTATGAATTTCCCCGGGACATTATAATATATACATTCAAACAACACATCAAACATGTAATATGCACCCAGGAAAACACATATATAATATAATAACCAGAACTCAGTCCCCACCCTAAACCATTCCATCATTCTCTTAATCTGAAGGGGCTTTATAATTATGAATTTATGAACTATTTCTTTATTTTAACTGATTTAATTTTACCAGGCCTGATTTAACCTCGGGCTACAACTCAAAACACACCTTTTCGTCTGGCTTACTCACTGCACCACCCTTAATTGTTTTCTTTGTTTATGTTTATGATTACATGCTGCTTTGTTGATTTTATATATGTTTCTATCTGATAGACTGCACTATTTTCTCTCTCTCTTTCATTTTCTCTCCTGTCTCCTTCTTCTTCTACTCCTTTACCCGGCCGACTACCAGCAGGATGGTTCCTCCTTGTAAGCCGGGTCCTGCTCAAGGTCTCTTCCTGTTAAAAGGGAGTTTTTCCTTGCCACTGTGCTTACCTGGAGGCCCAGGCTCTGGGTCTCTATCTTTGTAAAGCACCTACTGACTATTATTTGTTGTAAATGGTGCTATTGTAATTGTTATTGAATTCTTAACTATGTACCTGACCTATGATTTTAAATTGTAAATAGTTTAACTGTTGCATAGATGTACTGTAAAGTGTCCTTGGGTGTCTTGAAAGGTGCTTTGAAATAAAATGTATTATTATTATTATTAATAATAATATATTATTAATAATAATTAATTATAATAATAATAAAATGTATTATTATTAATAATTAATAATAATATATTGTTAATAATAATTATTAATAATAATAATAATAATAATAAACCACCTCCTTGTGCTTGCTCTTTTCTATCAGGCCACAGTGTTGTTGTCAAAGAGAAGAGTTTCTGGGTCAAAGGTCACCCCTATGATGAAAATGCTTTATCATGAACTTGAGCAAATTTGCACCTGATGCAACACAACTTCATGAACACCTTAGGTGTCATGTCACTGACACCGCTTCCAATCTGGAGTCATCGACTGTGTTGACACTATCAACACTTTCTGAACCAAGATTTAAATCTTTTGGTTTCCAAAGTTTCAACAAATGTGGTGAGAGCTGAATGTGGTGGTTTATTGGACCACACATCAACCGAGCCACAGCCTGGACCTTCCTCAACAACAACTTCAGGCATGTTATTCAGCGTTTCTTTTTTGTGCAATTAATTGTTTGCAATTCATGTACTAAAATTATATTTTTATAATAATAATAGTAGTAATAGAATAATAAAACTCCACAAGCATCCTCATTCACAAGCCATTCACTTAGTTTAACTTTATGAAACTGGTTCACAATTGTTTGTATCTAAAAATATCATATTTTAAATTTAAATGAACATATGAAATAAGACAATATAAAATGCAATGACTTAAATTGTATTATTGTGTATACTAGGTCATCAAATCAGTGTCAGTCATGTCTGTCAACCAGGTTGCCTGTAGGGATTTTTAAGGTCCAGCAGGTGTCAGTATACAGTGACACGGTATCAAAACAGTTTGGCAATGTGTCAAAACTCTTCATGTCCTCATCTACCCATCACTGGAGAACAAGTCCCAAGGTCTCCAGCATACCTGGCTGGTATGGGGATATACGGCTCTCGAGCTGGTCCGATGGCGGGGGTCGTGGTGGGCTGGTGCTGGTTCCAGGCATGATTAGCGACACTCCACTCCCATTCCAGGACCTCCCCAGTCTGCCAGTTGAGGTGTGGGTTGTGGTGGCAGAGCCAGGGGTAGCCCAGGACCAAGGAAAGGTGCGTCTGTTCCAGGATGTGTAACCGGATCTCCTCCCGGTGGTTGCCAGGCAGCAACATGGTTATGGGCCTTGTCTGGTGGCAGATGTACCCCAGATGATGCCCGTCGAATGCCTGGGCTGGGACGGGAGACACCAGCGGTTCTTGTTCAAGCCCCAGCAGCTGGACCACCTCTCTGCCGATCAGGCAGGCATCCACACCAGAGTCAATGAGTGCAGCCAGGTCATGTTGGCCCCTGGGAAGCGAACCAGGAGTGAGAGGCGGGGTTGCTGGGGAGAAGGAATGATAGGACTCACCTGTATCCCCCCAGCTACAGGTGACTCTGGGCTTTTACTGGGCAGGTCACCACAAAGTGGCCCTGCCCACCACAGTAGAGGCACAGGTGGGACCAGGCAGTGGTGCTGCCAGCTGAGGAGCGGGTTGCATTGGAGGGGCGTCTGCCCTCTCGAAGCATCTTGTCTGGCGCACCTCCAGTAGACGATCCTGAACCGGTCTCAGTTGCTCCAAGTGGCCAGTGTGCGAAAGCCCAGACGAGAACCCAAGAGCGACACCAGAGTTCAGTTTAACACCGTTTTATTATCAGGGTTGTTCAGGGACACAAGGCAGACAGGTTTACCAGGGAACAGAAGCAAACAGCAGATCAGGGACAGGCAGGGTTGAGGGTTGAAGGCAGACAGGCAGACAGGCCTGGAGAGTCATGTGAATTACAGAGGACAATTTTTTGGCCAGGATCTAAATAGGCCTAGTGATTGCCCTGATTGGCCACAGGTGCGCAGCGCAAAGGTGTGACTCACTGAGGCCTTATGTGTTTCTGTGTTCTTTTTCCTTATAATTTTCAAAAACCTTGAAATGTTTTATGATTTACAGTGATGTTGTGCTATATTGGGCTGTATTAAAAAAAAAAAGAATACTATCTGAAGTTGTTTTAAAGTTATGTACCATGATTTTATTAGAATTTTTCCTTGCTACCATCACCCTCAGGCTTGCTGTAGAGGTTTCATGCCAGTTCTTGTAAACTGTTAGCGAGACAATTTGTATTGTTAGTGGTGCAATATAAATAAAATTGAATTGAACTTATAAAAGCAAAGGTCTAAATTTTTTTAAGATTTCGGATTTCCTCTTTTTTCTGGAGTTTTTTTTCCTTTTTCCTCTGTCCTTTTTGTTCATCTGCTAAATTTTCTTTGTTATCTCTGGAAAATCTGTTCTTTTATACTGTATTTTTATCAAGTACCATTAGAAGGCTATACCTCAATTTAACTCTAATCCAAACTACCACCAAATTGGTGTCTTTTGGCAAACAAATCAAAAAGGGCAACTCAGATCAGATTATATGACTCTGACGCTGAAGAGCCATGGATCCAGATCCCAACCATCAAGCATCTGGTATCCAGTGGCCAGCTAATCAACCCAACTCTGTCAGCTCATCTCCAGTGCACAAAATCTAGCTTTGTTTGTGTGTTTTCCTCCGATATAATGGAGATAGTGTCCCAATTTATTACAAATGCAAGATAATAATGAATAATTCCATTAATTAATTATTTGATTAATATAAAGTTTGAGCTTTATGCTATACATGTTGTATGCAATCTTTAGGAAATTTGGTAATATATAAGACATTTAATCTTTTTCAAACCTATTAACTACTAATTATAAAAACCAGAACAAGGGACACAGTTTGGTGACAACTGTAGCCAGACTCCTAATGTCACGTCTGGTCAGAACCGGCGGACCCAGGAGCGGAACACACACGGCCAGAGACGGGGGCCGAGGGTTTTAATGCTCACCACAGCACCCAGAGAACAGAACAAACAAGGCAACTACAAGGCGCTCCAACGAGGGACAACCAACAGAAACGCTCAACGGAGGGACAACAACAGAAACGCTCCAACGGAGGGACAACAGAAAACGCTCCAACGGAGGCAAACAACATGCGCCACGGGGCCGGGAACACCCTGACACGGGCGAGTCCCTGTACGGAGGGAGGCACGGGAGAGTCCACACGGGAAGGTGTGGGAAACGGCGGTCAGGCTCGGAGGACCTCTCGAGGGCGTAACGATCCCACGCCGACCTCCGACCGCCCCTAAATAGGGCCCTGATTGCCCATTAGGACCGGTGCAGGCCCGGCAAGACCAGAAGGAACGGTCCCCTAGGAGGCCGCGGGACCTGGGAAGAGGAGGGGGCCTTACACCTAACTTGTGTTAGTTCATTGTTCATTGTTCAAAGTAGAGGGTTACATTATGAATTGTCATATTGTTTCATACCCCATTAAACAGAATTGTATCAAAATCCCACTGAATCGAACCAAATTATTACCTCTGCCAGGAGGTTATGTTTTTGCCGGTTGTCTGTCTGTCTGTCTGTCTGTCTTTTAGCAACATAACTCAAAAAGTTATGGACCGATTTTGATGAATTTTTCAGGATTTGTTGGAAATGTGAAAAGGAAGAACTATTTTCATTTTGGGGGTGATCCGGAAGAAATCCTGGATTCTGGATCACTTTGAAATTTTCATTAACATTGTGGTAAATGGGGCCAAACATGTTGTTTCTCAATATCTGTTAATTATTGACCAAACCTCATGCAATATGACTCAAGGATGGACAATGTGATCCTCCATTATATTCCAAAGGCTGATCTTGATCTGATCCAGAAGACAGATTTTATTGCAATTTATATAAAAAATGAGGGTGCCCTTATATTTTGGCCTACTGTGCCTTTTATATTAGAGGTAGAAATTTCTAACAAGTCTAACAAGTAGCTGTCATGTAGCTGAGTCAATTTTGCATCTGTGCTATCATGGCCCATGGAGCAAAATCCAGAAGAAAACCGCCATTACAGAAAACATGCTTTTCGTGATCTACTGAACAACTGAACTAAGACATATATTGTTATGATTCCAGTGGCTGGAATCATGGTCAAGGAATCTAAATATGTAGTCAAAGTATATGTGGGACTAATATTTATGGTGGAAATGACAATATGCCAGGAATTGTTGCGCTTGGCGGAGGTCTGCGCTCTCTGAGTGCTTTCTAGTTATAATTTAAAATGTATGGTTCCTTAATCATTTACTTTATGTATCAATATTGAGATTGTCATGTATTGGAGAGATGCACGCTAACAAAGTTTCTTAAAAGACACAAACCCTCCAGTTCTTCTCAAAGGAAACAAAGGCTTTCCAAGGATAGAGTTACAGAGCCATCTGATCTTGACGTCAACTAGGCCATCCTCCTCAGACAGATGAATTATTTAGGATTCATTAGGATCTTTGCAGTTTGTATTAACAAAACATGACTGAGGTACTTTGTCCTGTAAGAGGAGAAAAAGTTAATCTTGACAGAATTTCTTATTCTTATTCGTTAACATAAGTTAATATTCGACTTACAAGAAGGTGCAAACCTTCTGTACTGGTAAAAAAAGATTTTAGTTTTCCTGTAACCGTACATCCTATTTTCTGGTTTGCCACTCATAGAAGAAGGTTGTACAGTGTCAGAGTCGCAGTGTGTGTCCAGAAAATATTCCAATGAGAGAGTTGATTGTTGATTCTGGCAAACTGTCCAGCATCTCAGGCGTGGCAAATGGCAACTTTTCCACACTGTTCTTGGTGGTGGCGGGGAGTTGTTGACATCTCAATTATCCGGCAGTGGAAGGAATACTTTCTGGAGCTCCTCAATCCTACCAACACATATTTCCAAAGGGACACACAGTCAGGGGACCTGGAGGTGAGCTGTCCAGTAACTGGAGCAGAAATCACAGAGGTAGTGCCCCAACTGCCTGGCAGCAGAACTCGGATGAGATCTACCCGGGCTATCTTAAAGCTCTGGACGTTGTAAGGCTGTCCTGTGTGCCAATTTCCCCTGCGGAAATAAAGACTGTCTCATCTAATCAGTCACAGCCTGGGCCTCACCATCAAGGTGAAAAACACACAATGGATGGACAGATTGAAATCTGTGGAGGCAGTAGCATCACCGAGGGAGAGCGCGTGGGGGTTCTCACTGAGACCATGGCAGATGTAGGTCATGCAGCAGCGAAAGCACCTGAATGAAACCCACAACAGCACAGTTGCTTCATGGTCAACCAGCCAGACCTGCCGGAAGCAACCATGGTATTGAGACAGGTAGTCACAGAGCTCACCGAATCACTAATTAAAAAAGGAGTGAGTGATAAATTTATTTAAGACTGATCATATTTAATCTGCCACTTTATCCCATGAAATAAATTCAAGGACTCCCCGCGCCTTTCCCTTCTCACTCACACATTGAAATTAACTGACTCGGCACCCGTATCACCAACTCCCCCTGTCTTCAAAAATATGTCAATCGTGGTATGCCATGGTCAGAGAGGATGTAAATATAGGGCCGCCAGGTTTTGGTTTGATAGATTACAAATTTGGTGGAGTAAAGTGTGTAAACACAAAGTGGAAGAAAAAGGATGTAAAAAAAAAAGGTGTGGCCACAATAATAAATGAGGCCCCAGGTACTTTTTTCCAACATGGCTCTAATATTCCATCATAGACCTCTGTGCAGTGCCATGAAAATTGGGAAACAAGGGCAAATTGCCAATACTGTACATGCAAAGCAATCTGCCTGTGTGCGTGTGTGTATGTGCTTGCACATTGCCTCTGGTTCTCCATTTTTCACAAATTTGTGGTTAAAGAGTATCTGATGACAGAGGAAAATGCAATAAAAGTGGAAAATATTTTCTGCTAACTCCACTGCTTACATTATCAAGAAAAAAAGAGTTTCTATGAACATTATCCCTTCCTTTTCCCAAGAAAACAATGTACAATAGTCAAATTTAAATAAAAGTACATTTTTTAAAAAATGTTTTTCACACATTACATATCCAAGCTGGAAATTATGTGACTTTAGTAAATGTAATGCTGAGGGTTCTGTGGTTTTTTCAGAGGCTAAGGGATCATTATAAGCTGCAGCTGCAGATTTAGTAATAGTGTGTATGGGGTTACTCAGCCTATTAAAAAAAAGACATGGTAGGTCATTCAGGCCACTGACTGAATACTGAAAAATGATTGGAATTTTGATCAAAAGTCTGGAATCAGAAAGGAGCAACTCTCACTGACAACGGGGACCAAAAATAGAAATAGCAGTAGGTTGGGCACAACATCTGGAAAGCATGACGTGATGTTTGCCAAGATCAGACTGGAAAAATGAGCTGAAACTGTACAATTCATTTTAGACAGAAGTTTTCAAAGTTTAAGGCACACCTCATCAGGGAGGACATCAGAGAGGATTAAGAGAGATGCATCCAGAATAATATACTGTATATATAACAGAGAAAATAGCAATAGACATCTGGATATCCAACAAGTCAGAATGTAGAGCTCTTTACTGAACAAGCCTAAAGTAATAGAAAAAGTCTGAGATGAGCAGAAATACAAGAAAACTGCTCATAATTATGTCAAGTTTGGATTTTCAGGCTTTACTGATTGCTACAGTGTGTTGTTTGCAAATATGTGCTAGTGATTGACTTTATGACACAATGCACATCACATTCTAGTATAATTTTCATCAAAGTTTGATGGCCCATCATGAGTATTTAGGAGGAGTTACAAGAATTACAGTTCTCAACAGGTGTGTTGATTATCATTTATATTTCACCAAAACTCCACCTTTGTTCGTGTTTTTTCATATTCATCTTTTAATGTGTTTGTCTCATGGAATTTGCAATGGTACTTGCTATAATTTTGTGCTCTCTTCCTCATTTGTGTCAATCTCTGCTGAGGATAAACCTTTTTCAAATAAAGTACAAACTACATAAACAACAGGGAAACTGAAGAAACAGAAACATTTTCTTCATCAGCTTACCGTCTAATCATATTTTGTTTTTCAACTGATTTGAGTCTGCCCCCCCACCCCACCCTTCCCCCCTCTTCAAACTCTGCAGTGGCTGCTGATACTGACCCTCACCCAGGGTCTGAAGTCACCCAGGGCCCTGGAACCCCCTGCTAAACAGACCCAGTTTGGCCATTTAGTACATCACCCACACACAAACACACACACACACACACACACACACACACACACACACACACAAACACTTCCATCACATTTCAGGTGTTGTGCTAAAGAGAAATTCTTCTCTTCATCTTGAAGATGAGAAATGTAATGTTTTCAACAAACTACAGGAAAGTCGAGCTGAAGAAAATAGATCTTTGACCTGGATGACTGAGAACATCACTGACATATAGAAAGTTGCTTCCCTGTCATCTACAAAGTAGTTCAGCCAGACCAGCATCACACTCACAGATAAAAGTCATACAGTCATAGTCAGTTAGAAGAGTTCACACCAAGACCACCAAAGCATCAGAACAGGGAGTGTTAAGAATTGCCAAGGCAAGTAAAGCCCACAATATTACTCCTAAACTCCTTTCTGCTGCTGAAGAGGTTTGTGCGTTTGTGTGTGTCCACTCACACAAATCCGTCCTCACATCTTCCACCTGGCAGAAGAGATGGGCGGTGCAAAGAGCATATGTGGGCAGAGCTACACAACTGCTTCGTAACATTGAGAGGTAAGAGTTGTCAAAGTGTCCATTTTACTACCAACATTTCATTTAGACATCAAGGAAGCCAGTTCATTTGCAGGAGAAAAGCAGAGTTTGTCACTGTAAAAGTATCTAATCTCAACGTGCTAAGTTACTTTTTCAGTTTTACCCTTACTTTACAGGTATATATTTAACTTAAACCAGTGCCTCGTGGTCTGCCAAGTACCCCTTCCTGACTGCAGAATAGTGAATCTTGCATAAGATTTTTTTCCCATGAGTCTAGGCCACTATTAACAGCTCTCTGAGCTTCCTTTGTGATTGGGGGGGCACAAAGTTCGATGGGTGTTACGAGGCTTTTGGTTTACAGAAGATTCCTTTGTCTCCATAAACATTGGTAAAATGAGCTGCGAGAGATGACCCCACAGGGTGAACATGGTATTGTGTAAATGCTGACATACACACACACACATACACATAGATGTGCCAACATACCTGTGGTTGCTCTATACAGAATAATGTCTTTGAAAAATAAAAAAGAGAAAAGTTTAAAATTAGTATGTGGCATCTTTATCCACATAAATAAATTCTGTAAAGAATCAATGCACACTCACCCATACTCTCTTTCTCTCTCTTTCACACACACACACACCATCTAACCATATGAACACTTAACTGCTACAATTGGGAGAGCCTAGGTCCTTCTGTTTTTTACATAAATTCAAAAGGATGGTATGTCATATAAAATACAAAACCACGGAAAAATCACTGATGATTGACTGAATGAAATTCGGTAAGTAATTTATTTCAGTACTGAACCTTTGCAAATGTAAATTTGAATAATCCCACCATCATACTGGGTAACTTCTCCCATACAACCACAGCTACCTGTGCAAGGGTCTGCCGACATGAATCCATTCTCACGTCCATTCTCCATTCTCACGTAACCCCCCCCCCCTGCAGAAGAGATAGATGGGGCAAAGAGCATCTCTGGACAGAGCTCATTAGCATTTCGAGGTAAAGGCAGGCAAAGCATCCATTCTCAGCACGATTGTAAACCGTTTTGTTTTTACAGATAGACTGATCTCAGCCCTTGGGTTTTCAGACCAAAGAATTTTACTAATATTTCATTTAGACATCAAGGGACCAGGTTAACTGAGAAAATGAGCAGAAAAAAGAAAAGGTAATTGTTCGCTGAATACATAGCTAATGGTAAAAATTATTCATGATATAGTTCATAAACTGAAATTTCTTGAGGTAAGCATAGATAACAGAATTAATTGGAAATCACATATCAACCAAAATATTACTAGGGACACTAACCATCGTTCAAAAAAGAGCAATACAGAAAATTCACATCGGCTATCAAATAGCATAAATCATGTTCAAAGCTAAAAATGTTCTATTACTAATAAAAATACAGAAATTATTCACACTTCACGAGGGGCCTATAATTTGGGGGGGGGAATTAACTTTAATAATGATTCTGCACAACCTGGAAATGTTTGTGTGTTTCAGTGAGTGGAGTGAAATTATGGAATTGATACCCTAGACCTTTCAGCCGCAACTACTAACAACTGTATCTTAGGGGTAGCCGTACCTCCCCATCACACGCCTCCAAATCACATTGTTGTTTCCCACATAACCATTAAAGTCCCCCAATAGAACTATGGAGTCACCAGTTGGAGCACATTCTAGCACCCCTCCTGGGAATAAGCTGACATGAATCAGTTTAAAGTGAGGTACACAGACACTATTTTCAAGAGTTAGAGCGATGAGGGAAGTGTTGTCTTGCCGTAATTGTGATGAAGATATTGGTTTTGTTGTATATTTTCTTTTGTATTTATACTGATTATTACCTCTGCCAAGAGGTTATGTTTTTGCCGGCGTCTGTCTGTCTGTCTGTCTGTCTGTCTGTCTGTCTGTCTGTCTGTCTGTCTGTCTGTCTGTCTGTCAGCAACATAACTCAAAACGTTATGGACCGATTTTGATGAAATGTTCAGGATTTGTTGTAAATGTGAAAAGGAAGAACCGATTTCATTTTGGGGGTGATCTGGAAGAAATCCTGGATTCTGGATCACTTTAAATGTTCGTTAACATTGTGGTAAATGGGGCCAAACATGTTGTTTCTCAATATCGGTTAATTAATGACCAAACCCCATAAGATGAGTCTCAAGGATGGACAATGGGATCCTCTATCATATTCCAAAGGCTGATCCGGATCTGATCCAGAAGACAGATTTTATTGATATTTATAAAAAAAATGAGGGTGCCCTTATACTTTGGCGTACTGTGCCTTTTATATTAGAGGTAGAAATTTACAACAAGTGCCAACATGTAGCTGAGTCAATTTCACATCTGTGGTATCATGGCCCATGGAGCAAGACCCAGAAGAAAACCGCCATCACAGAAAATACGATTTTCGTGAATAACTACTGAACTAAGACATATATTGTTATGATTCCAGTGGCTAACGGTATGTTTTATGGTAAAGGAATCTAAATATAGTCAAAGTATATGTGGGACTAATATTCATGGTGGAAATCACAATATGCCAGGAATTGTTGCACTTGGCGGAGGTCTGCACTTTCCGTTTTCAGTCACTTTCTAGTTTTCACCCAATTCAGAGTGAGTGTTTCAATAGTGTGTACATGACTAATTTTTAAAGCATTCTATTTTTAACTAGAAAGCACTCGGAGAGCACAGACCTCCACCAAGTGCAACAATTCCTGGTATATTGTGATTTCCACCATAAATATTAGTCCCACATATACTTTGACTGCATATTTAGATTAGATGAAAATTTCATCAAAATCTGTCCATAACTTTTTGAGTTTTGTTGCTAACAGACAGACAGACAAACGCCGGCGAAAACCTCCTGGCGGAGGTAATTAAATTCAATATTCATTGGAATTTTATCACTTTATTCAATAATGACTCTGGGACTGTTGTCACATATCAATTCATATTAATGATTTCAGGTACACATAAAAATCCAGATGATGGTAAAAATCATTGTTACAGTTTTTGTGATGGACTGGAGCCAGCTATAAGTTTTTAAAAATTATAATTTTACACTGTCCTTATCATTTGCCACCATTTGTGAGCCAGACTGACATCCATTGTCAGAAAATGTTCAAAATTGCCACAAATCTTTTTTTTATATTGCATCTTGAAGCTGTGACAAAATATCAATAACTGAAGAGCTCTGAATGAGAACAAGCTGAGGAAGAATACAAATGAAATTCTTCATTCAAGCGTTCAATTACCCCACTGATCAATCAGTTATATAACCAAAAATAGAGCATTCTGTAAGATAAGGTGATCATACCTTACTTGTACTGTATTTTCACATGTGTTTTGTTTTAAGCTCCTGTTTGCGTTACCAAAAAGATTTTCTGCTTCTGGAATTGCCTGAAGTGTCTCTGAAAGATATCTCTGGCCCAGACTGTTCCCTTTGTACTGGTTTTGCGTGAACCCATAGTAACAATTCTTGCTGCTTTTTTATGATTCTCACTTCGCTCTGGAAACTGCTGGATGTACAGACGGTTTGTGTACTGAAGTTCTGGTGTAATAAATCTCTGACATTTTGTTTTTGTGAGCTCATCTATGTGGGAGTTTAGGTTATAACCCTGAATAACAGCTGCTCCATACTGGAATGGCTTTAATCCAGCATCTTTAATTTGGGAAGGGTCAACTGCATCACCTTCTTTCAAGCATGTATGTGCTAGCTTGGCCTGCAGCTCTCTCAGCTTGAATACTTCTCTTTTCATTTGCTCTTGTCCAATCTGAGTCTCTACTTTGTGCCAGAAAGTGGTGTTAAAATGCAGGTAGATCCTCCAGTCTAAAGCATTCCACCTCTTGATCTTCTCTCTAGTGTTTGGCAAAAGTGCATGTCGACTTAGTTTGCTTCGACTATTTAGTTTAAAGGAAAGCACATCTTCCAGTGACCAACAGAGGGCGTGCTTGAGTAAGATCATGGACTCATCAAAGTATTCAGAAATGAGAATAAGATGGAAGTCTCGCTGAATGGCAGCAATGGCCATACTGGTTCTATCCCCAAAATCTTCAGCATCTTCATCAACATTGTTCTCAAACCCAAAGTCAAATGCCAAAACATTGTGAGCATAATGATTGTTGGGTACAGATGCATTATAACTCCTCCCACTGTTTTCCAGAAAGCTGTCGAGGCTGTGTGTCTTTTGGAAGGCTGGAATGCTCTTGTAGTAGGTAAAAATAGACTCCATCATAGAAACTGGATGTCTCAGGATGGAAAAGTAGAAGGTATCTGCAGGCATGACGTTAGCAACCTGGGAAAAATAAAGGAAAATAATTTAACACCTGAATTAAATTTGTTATTCTACTTCCACAATTACCCTTTTGTTACATTCTTTTTTGCATTTAGGAAAGACACATGGAATGTTTTATTTGTCCTCTTCCTCACCTCTGATTTCATGAACCTCATGTGATTGCACATGATGTTGAACTCCTTCACACTCCTGCTGCTCACACCTTCCACAAAATGGGAGGCAAAAAAGTGTGGATAAAACAACTGACTGTGTTTGTTGAGAGGGAGGGCAAAGGTGAAGTTTCTACCCTCCCCGTAACGGTAGAGGATGTTTAAAATGGTGCTGCTTGCTGTTTTGTGTGTCTTGAGAAAAAAAATGTGAGACTTGGGTTGGCATGTAGTATTTGTATGATTAATGTTGTTAAAAGTTGTTAAGGCTTTTGTAGGACTGAGAGTGTTTGTGTCTGCATTTAAACGTTTCCTTGCACTGACAAAGAAAGAACTAGATGGAGCGATGCGCGCCTCATTTCTCTGTTTCCCTGTTAAAATGTCTCTTGGTGCCATCTGAGAGCCTAGGGCAAGCTTTACTCTATCCACACGTGTCTGTAATGACAGACTGTTAGATTTTTGGTTGTGAGGATGATGATGTAACAAAGCCTGGGAGGTTTCAGGAGGATCAGAAAGTGTTTCTGACTGAAGTGATTTTTCCACGAGCCTTTGTGTCTGCAGACGTGAACCTTCCTGAGCATGGTGCAGCACCGTAGACAGCAGATGCTCTTTGTTAACAGCCACTCTCAGATGCAGCGGTCCAGTTAGCTTGTAATTCCTGTGAGGAGTTGTAAAGATAATTAAATAGCATGAAAGAATCTAAATGATGAACACGGTCTGCCTGTAAAAGTGATTATGGGTCCAGATAACTGATCAAAGCAAGTCTCACAGTCAATAATCTTGGTTTTTAATAACACAGTTCTTATGCACTGTCAATGATTTTCCTCATTTACACTGAGCTAAAGGAGCTCTTTCATTCTGTCCTGCTCCAGTAGAGTACTTGCATACTTAAAATTTAGTAACATGCATATCCATCCTTTTTCATATGCAAGGGAGACTTTATGTCACACTTATTTGTACTGGTAACAAACTTATTAGAGTCTATCTGGCTCTATTTTGAATATTTTAATGAAGACTCGTACAAACACTATTATTTATGAAGCTTTCAGATTAATCTCTTTAGCATACAAGGGAAACAGCTGTTCTGGTCTGATTCCACTGGACGAGTTATATTTTTGTGCAAGTGCACAGCAGACTGTAGTGTCAAAATAAGGTGCAGGTCAATGTTAAAGCATAACAAGGATGCTAGAGTTAAAGGGAATCCAATAAAAGTGCTAGTTTTATAGACATTACCTGTTCCACATGTATTGTGATGGCTCAAACAGAAATTGGCTGTGCAACAGCTTCAGGATCACAACACAAGCACCAAGTTCAACCTAGTCAAAGGCTAAAATCGTTTTCTTGTCCAAGTTGGATGGTTGAGTGTAACTTTACCTGGCCTGGTGTGCAACAAAGGTCTGAATAGCAATGCAAATCACAAAGATGATGAATAAAATCCACAGAGAATGGCGTCTGCTGTGCAGGCCTCTTCTTACACACCTGCAGGGGGTCAGCACAGACAACAAACACATTGGACATGAAACTGTGGATTCTGGGTTAAAGACAGTCCACTGCAGGACACATATCAGTCACACTCTAATACCTAAGTGCAATTTAGAGTTCCCAATCAGCCTAATGTGCTTTCAGTGTGGCAGGAAATCTGAGTCGCCAGAGAAAACTGAGAGGCTGGCGTAGCTCAATCACAGCCACGGCTGCCTGAACCCAAACAACCCGTTGTGCAGGTGCTGCAAATATCAGAACTAAAAGATAAAGATGGAGACAAGGAAAATAAAGTGTTCCATTTAAAGTGTCCAGATCAAATTCTCAAAAGCACAGACAAAGAGATCTAACAGCATATTTCAGTCCATTACATTCAAAGAGCTGATTAGTGCTCCAGTCTGTTAGTCTAACACTCAATGTGAATTGTTGGGTGAAGTGAAAATCATTTGTTACTGGAATTTAATTATTATTAATTACTCTCAATTGAACCTAAATGGTAACATGATATTTCACATTGTAGCTGAAAATTAAGCTCAAATGATTTTTGACTTGATTAGCATCACACCCCCCCTCCCCCAAAAAAAACCATGAAACACAAAAAAAGGTGTGACAAGGACACTAATCCAAAATGTGTAAGGTTGGGCTTATTACACCGACCCTTTTAACAAAAACATGTTCAGTAAGGTAACTCAATTATATTATAAAGCTCAGGAACAAACAAACTGACTAACATCTTATGAATGGAAAAAAATGAGTAAATAAATAAATTCCATAGCAACTAAAAAGCCAACCCAAATTTCACTAAATTAATTTATGCTATTCTTCATGCCTGGTTTTTATATTTTTCTATTCTTTTAGTTTTAAACAGGTTTTTGAAAGAAGAATGTGAAATACACTTTTTAAATTGTTTCACAATTGTTTCAGACATTAACACTTCTACCAGAAAGACACTGCTGTTAATATTTGTTGTTATCTTGGGTCTTTTGAGAAAATTTGTTCCCCTCAAATCATATTGATTTTTGCTGATTTTAAACAGCTTCTGAGCACTGTAGCCAAGTTGTTTGTTATAAGTTTATACATTATCTGAGTTAATTTGAATTCAACTAAATCAGAAAATTTAAATTTAATAAACAGAGTGATAGTTTTATATGTATTACCCCATATCTCCACAGAATACATAATATATGGGAGTAATGAAGAACAATGTAATGACTTAATCTTTTGCTTTATAGCATATAGTAATAGTTTTTGACATTTTAGTTTTAAAATTACTTACATGAGTCTTCTAAAAAAGATTATAATTATTACACCAATACATTTATTTCCATACACTCCTTTTGACTTGCAATTAACCTGATTGTAACCAAGTTTTTAATTTTCCTGGTGCCAAAAATAATACAATTTGTTTTGTTTAAATTCAGCGATAACTTATTTATGTCAAATCAGTTCTTTGGGATATTTATTTTCAGCTGTAGTCAGAAGCTGTCTTGGGTTTTTAAAGTAAAGAGTGGTGTCATCAGCAAATAAAACACATTTTAAGAGTTTGGAAAGATTGCAAATATCATATGAATAATAATATAATATGAATAATTTAGGATTGAAAACAGGCCATTGGGGAACCCTACAGTTACCTTCAATTTATTTTATTTTACATGTTTAATTAATATCTAGGTAACTTTTCATCCATTTACATGTTAACCCTCAATAGCTCTCAACAGTAGAAAAACTGCTCTTGTAAATGCCCTTACTGTTTAAAATCACTTGCTGCGTGTTCATGTTTTTGTCAAAGTAAAATGTAGACCAATTAATATTTCTATGACCTATTCAAGTAAAAGATTTTATTATTTATTATAATTTATGGAAATAACTTGGCAACTACTACGTGGAAAATTAAAAGATCACTATTACCACAGTTATTTTGTCTGCGATATTTTGAGGTATACACTGTAATTTACAGTGGGACTATATTAGCGCCCATTTCATAATAGCAACTTGTGATGTGTTGATAAATTATGAAAAACTCCCGCTTCCTCATGTCTGCTGCATATGGATGGGTTAGGGTCTCACAGACCAGACCAGCTGCGTGACAAAGTGACGTTTAGAGGTTTCATTCGGATCCAATCAAAACAGAAGTTTAAGCAGAAGTCTCTCCCTCCCTGTCCTCACATAAAAGTTGGGATGTGAAATGAGCAGCAAAAGAAGTGGACTTACGAGATCACGGCGGGCACAGGCCGGGCTCTGATGCATCTAGTTAGGGAAGAAAACGTCATCCTCCCGGTACACAAGTCTGGTTCTGACCCGGTCCTGTCCTGCCAGCCCTCCCCCTCTCTCTCTCCCTCACTCTGTCTCCCTCGCTCCCTCCTCTCTCCCCTCTCTCTCTCCCCTCTCTCTCCCTCTCTCTCTCTGTCTCTCTCACTCTCTGTGTCTCTCTCTTCCTCCCTCTCTCTCCCTCCCTCTTGCCTCTCTCTCTAAGTGGAGCTGGGAGCGTTCTCATTCTGAAAACATTCAAACTTTTTTCTAGTTTATGTTTATGTGGTTTAGTAAAGTGTTGGTTTGTTGGGTTACTTAATGTTGGTTTGTTGGGTTAGTTAAGTGTTGGTTTGTTGGGTTAGTTAATGTTGGTTTGTTGGGTTAGTTAAGTGTTGGTTTGTTCGGTTAGTTAATGTTGGTTTGTTGAGTTAGTTACATGTTGGTTTGTTGGGTTACTTAATGTTGGTTTGTTGAGTTAGTTATGTGTTGTTTGTTGGGTTAGTTAAGTGTTGGTTTGTTGGGTTAGTAATGTTTTGCTGGTGACTTTTTTGTTGGTTGTTTTAGGGGTTTGTCAGGTGGAATCAGCCAGGTTTGGATGGTGGTGGTGGTTGTCGGCAGTAATCTCTCCCAGTTGTCACAGAGACACGGCATCAAGGTAGGGGCCATGTCTCCACCTTGGAGGAGGTGGCCCTGGCCAGAAGTCAGCTGCTGAACAGGGAGGCGGTGCTGTTCCTGGAGAAGATGAAGCAGAACTGGCTCATTAGAGTCGGTGTTGACGCAGCCGGCGATGCGGACCACCCTGTCCAACTTCCCCCCCATTCTCAGAGACCAGGTGCTCAGCAGAGAGCTCTCCAGATACAGAAAGATCATATGGCCTATTAAAAATATTCTGTCAGATGATAATCCCAGGATGTTGAAACCCGTGGTGTCTCATAGGATACAGCTGTTCATGATCCTGGGCAACTGAGCCGAGGAGCTGAACATACAGTTTCATGTCACAGTCAAGGACTTTGGCTACATGTGTGGCGAGGATGGACACTTAATAAAAGCATGTCCTAGCTGGGCTCAGCTCTGTGGGGTGAACCGACCTGGTATCAGAGTCAAAAGTCCGAGTGGATCACAGGGTGCGAGGGCTGCAGGACTAGAGAAAAGTACAGAGGTACAGGAGAATACTGTAGGGAATGGTGAACAGGAGGAAACAGGTAGGTCAGCTAAGAAGGATGAGTCAAAGGGAGGTAGGGTAACAGGTAAATGAAGGTAGACAGGTAAGTGAGGTTATTGTTGATCAAGGAGGTGAAGTTAATATTGATCAAGTAAGTGACATTAACATCAGGCAAGTGAAGTTAATATCTATCATGGTAGATAGTAGTAGGCTGCGGCGTTGCAACGATGCTCAATTGGTACCAAGGGGCCCAAAGAGTGCCAAGAACATATTCCCCACACCATTACACCCCCACCAGCAGCCTGAACCGTTGATACAAGGCAGGATGGATCCATGCTTTCATGTTGTTGACGCCAAATTCTGACCCTACCATCCGAATGTCGCAGCAGAAATCGAGACTCATCAGACCAGGCAACGTTTTTCCAATCTTCTATTGTCCAATTTGGATGAGCTTGTGCAAATTGTAGCCTCAGTTTCCTATTCTTAGCTGAAAGGAGTGGCACCCGGTGTGGTCTTCTGCTGCTGTAGCCCATGTGCCTCAAAGTTGGACATACTGTGCGTTCAGAGATGCTCTTCTGCCTACCTTGGTTGGAACGGGTGGTTATTTGAGTCACTGTTGCCTTTCTATCAGCTCCAACCAATCTGGCCATTCTCCTCAGACCTCTGGCATCAACAGGGCAGTTCCGCCCACAGAACTGCCGCTCACTGGATATGTTTTCTTTTTCGGACCATTCTCCGTAAACCCTAGAGATGGTGGTGCGTGAAAATCCCAGTAGATCAGCAGTTTCTGAAATACTCAGACCAGCCCTTCTGGCACCAACAACCATGCCACGTTCAAAGTCACTCAAATCACCTTTCTTCCCCATACTGATGCTCGGTTTGAACTGCAGGAGATTGTCTTGACCATGTCTACATGCCTAAATGCACTGAGTTGCCGCCATGTGAGTGGCTGATTAGAAATTAAGTGTTAACCAGCAGTTGGACAGGTGTACCTAATAAAGTGGCTGGTGAGTGTATATATATGTATATATAATTGTGTCAATGACACAATTGCTGCTTGTCATGGCCTGCAGGTTGGATATGAAGCAACTGTGGTGTTGTGGGTTTCACTGAGGCACTGTAGCTGCTGCACAACCTCCCAGACTGCAGCTGCTGTTTCCCTCTGAGTATCCAGGGTCTCCCTCTGACCATCCAAGGTCTCCCTCTGACCATCCAGGGTCTCCCTCTGAGCATCCAGCACAGTCTCAGTGAGGACCGCAAGCTCTCTCCTCAGTGCTGCTACCTCCTTCACAGTGTTCTGTCTTTAGGTTATTTACATAACCCTGGTTCTCTGAGTAATATGAGTGAGATGTCTCACTATGGGACGCACGCCTCCTGTTAGCCCTCAGAAGCATTAATCTCATTATGCCAATCCTGATTGGCTGGTGACTGTGATGTTTCTGTCTTGAAAGAAGAAACTGGGTTCGTAGCTGAACTGGTTTATTAGCAGTTGTCTTTAGCAGCATCCACACCTGTAGGTCGCACTTCTTGGATTCTTCGCTCGCCACATAAACACATATCCCAAAGTACCTAACCTCTGCAGCCCTCTAGTGGTAGGAGTACAAACGGCAACCCATTACCTATCACTACATCCTCCTTTTTCTAGAGATGTAAACATTACACACAAACTCTTAATTAACAACATAAATATGAACGTCACCTTTCTATGAAAAGGATACAGCAGATAGTGCTAATAGATCCAGCCTGTCAGGTGCTTTCACAGTGCGTGATGATCTTCTCAACACTGGCAAGTCAGTCTCCGCAACTCCCTTGTGATCATCTGGTGTTGGATCATCTGGTGTGGTGGAGGCTGGATTTCCCTGAGACTCTTCATCAGTATGTTCTTGTGTCTTCAGTAGACTCCGTCGGTTTCTTCTGAGGACTTGACCATCTTCTGTTTTGACATTGTAAGATCTTGGACTTACTTCTTCAAGAACTGTTGCTTTCTTGCTCCATATGTTCGAATCATGTATTCTCACTGTGTCATGCCTCGCCAGTGGTACTAAGCTTTTTGTTGACTTGTCATAATTTGCTTTTTGTCTCTTTTGAAGATGTTTTTGTTTTTGTTTCACTTCCCTTTGCTTCTGTTCAGAGGTGTATGGGAGTGTGGTGCGTAGTCTGCGTCCCATAAGAATTTCTGGAGGGAACAGGCCATGCTCAAGAGGCGAAGCTCAATAACTCAGCAGAGCTGAGTATGGATCTGAATGACTTTCTTGTGCTTTCTTGAGCAGATGTTTGACTATGTGCACACCTTTCTCTGCCTTTCCATTTGATTGGGGATACAGGGGGCTTGATGTCACATGACAAAAATCATATTCTTGTGCAAAATCCTGGAACTCTTTACAGCTGTAGGATGGACCGTTGTCACTGTACACCACTTGAGGAATCCCATGTCTGGCGAAGATAGATTTCATGTGTTTAATCACGCAGGCCGCTGACATGTTGGGGAGCAGTGCCATCTCTGGATAGTTGGATAGGTATGTCAATTACCAGCAGATAATTCTTTCCATTCACGTAGAACAAATCAGTCCTAACTTTTTGCCAGGGCTCATCAGGTATCCCTGTAATTACCATGGGCTCTTTCGGCTGCTTTGCTTGATGTTTCAGACATGTGGCACATCTTGACACCATCCTGTCGATATACATATTTATTCCTGGCCGATAGATCGATGTTCTTGCCCTTCTCTTGCACTTTTCCATGCCTAGATGTCCTTCATGTAATCTTTTCAGCATGTCTGGTCTCAGAGACTGAGGAATTACTATTCTGTTTGTTTGTAACAACAGTCCATTAGCAAAACTCAACTCTCCTCTAATGTTGTAATATTGTTGACACTCACCCTGAGGTCAATCTTCATTCATCAGCTGGATGACTCTCTGCAGGATGACATCCTTCTTTGTTTCCTCCACAATCAGTCTGGATCTCATGTCAGATATGGGCAGTGTCTCAGTGATCAGTTTCACATGAAGATTCATGTCATTTTCAGTGGAACACTCAGCTTGCTCCTCGCTCTGCGTGGTGGCTCTGGACAGAGCATCAGCTAGCACAATATACTTTCCAGGTGTGTAAATCAGGTCAAAATCATAGCGTTGTAGCTTCATCATTACCCTTTGAATACGTGGTGACATTTCACTGAGGTTTTCCTTAATAATGGCTATTAACGGCTTGTGGTCTGTTTCTGCCACAAACCTTGGTAAGCCATACACATAGCCATGGAACTTCTGGAAGCCGTACACCAGTCCCAAACACTCTTTCTCAATTTGAGCGTAGCAGCACTCTGCTCTTGTCATCGTTCTTGACGCATAAGCAGCAGGCTTCCAGTCTTCTCCACACGCTTGCAGGAGAACAGCTTCAATGCCATCCTTTGAGTCTGTGGATATCTTTATCCTTTTAGATGGATCGAAAAATGTCAACACTGGCTCTGTGGTGAGAGTAGTTTTCAGACAGGTCCATTCTGCCTCATGTTCAGATGTCCACTTGAACTCACACCGGTCACGCAGTAGCTCTCTTAAGTGCACTGTCTTTGAAGACAAATTTGGAATGAATTTTCCAATGAAATTGGTCATTCCTAATGCACGCAAAACGCCTTTTTTGTCTTCTGGTCTGGGCATGTCCAATATTGCTTTGATCTTACTCTTGTCTAGTTCAACACCAGCTGGTGACAACTTATCACCAAGAAAGGTAATTTCCGTCACTCCGAACTGACACTTAGCTCTGTTCAGCTTCAACTGATACTTCTGGACTCTCTGGAGCACTTTAATGAGCCTTTCATTGTGTTGCTCTAAAGTAGATCCCCACAGGATCAGATCATCAACATACACACGTACACCTTCAATGCCCTCTATGATGTGCTCCATCGTTTTGTGGAATACTTCTGGAGCGGAGCATATGCCAAAAGGCATTCTCTGAAAGCAATAGCGTCCGTAAGGTGTGTTAAAGGTGCAGTATTTTGTACTGTCCTCATGCAGTTTTAACTGCCAGAAGCCTTGAGAGGCGTCCAGTTTACTGAAGTATTTGGCACCTGCCATCTCACTTGTTATCTCATCTCTGGTAGGTATTTGATAATGTTCTCTTTTTATGCTGTTATTCAGATCTTTTGGATCCATGCACACACATAGTTCTCCATTTGATTTTCCAACACACATCATTGAGTTCACCCATTCTGTTGGCTCTTCCACTTTCTTTATCATGCCAAGTGACATCATTCTATCCAGTTCTTGCTTCAGCTTTTCGCGTAGGGGAGCTGGAACCCACCTAGGAGCATGGACAACTGGCTGTGCATCATCCTTTAGTCGTATCTTGTAGGTGAATGGTAAGACTCCAAACCCCTTGAAGATGTCTGGGTATTGGTTCACTATTGACTCCACGCTGGCCTGGCTATTAATATTGTTAATGCAGTAAACCCTCTTCACCAAGCCTAAATTTTCACATGCAGTGTCACCTAATAACGAGTCATGTCCATCTGGAACCACAACAAACACAAGGTGGTGCTCTTTTCCTTTGACTTTCACTTTTAATTTGCATGTGCCTTTTGTGTCAATGTTATGACCATTGTAAGCTTTCAGTTTCACTGAGCTGGGATGGATGCATGGTTTCACCTTCATCTTTCTGATGTCACATTCATTGATTAAATTGACCTTTGCCCCCGTGTCCAACTTCAGTGGAATGACTGCACCGTTTATCTCCACTGGCACAATCCACTTGTCTTTTCCAACACTAGTTGCATTTGTACACTGTTCACTGTGGTTTGGTTGTGCTGTCGTGCCATCTTCAGCCTGCGCTACCATGCCAACGAAGAACGAATCAGCAAGCTCTGTTTCATCCACGGTGTGGACTCGATCACCGCCACTCTGTTTCCTTTTGGAAAAGCATTGCTTAGCGAAGTGATTCTTCCCTTTACATTTGCTGCACATTTTGCCATATGCTGGGCATTGTCTAGGTGCATGCTGATTGCCACATCTTTTGCATGAAAACATCTCTGTGTCCTTTTGTTGTTTACTCTGTTGTTTCTGGATATGCTTATTCACTGCCGCCACAGGCACCAATGCACTTTACTGATCTTTCAGCCCACTGAATGTTTTCGCATGCTGCTTAGCCAGTTCACTCGCATTGCCGGTTTTTATAGCTTCTGTTAATTTGAGTTCAGGCTCTTGTAGTAACCTCTCTCTCACTTTTTTGTCGTGCGCTCCGAACACTATTTGATCACGAATCATTGAGTCTTTCAATTCTCTGAAGTTACACGTTCTTGCCTTCAGTTTCAAGTCCGTCACAAAAGCATCAAAACTCTCAGTTTGCAGTTGCATGCGGGATCGAAACATATACCGCTCAAAGGTCTCGTTCTTCTTTGGTGAACAGTGCTCGTCAAACTTTTCCACTACTTTGTCGAACTGTTCCTGGTGGTCCCTTTCAGCAAATACGAACGTATTATATACCTCCACAGCCTGAGGTCCCGCGACGGTGAGAAGCAGTGCTATTTCCCGCGCATCTGGCCTCGTGTCCAGACCCAGTGCTTGCAGGCACAACTTGAATCGTTGCTTGAACATTCGCCACTCACAGTCCACATTTCCTGTCCAATTCAGAGGTTCAGGCGGCTTCACACTTTCCATGACTTCTGTTAGACCACTCCTGGTACCATGTGATGTTTCTATCTTGAAAGAAGAAACTGGGTTCGTAGCTGAACTGGTTTATTAGCAGTTGTCTTTAGCAGCATCCACACCTGTAGGTCGCACTTCTTGGATTCTTTGCTCGCCACATAAACACACATCCCAAAGTACCTAACCTCTGCAGCCCTCTAGTGGTAGGAGTACAAACGGCAACCCATTACCTATCACTACAGTGACCGTATCCATCCATGCCAAGTAGTGCCATTGTGGTGACCCACATTAAAGGAATGGGAGACATTCACCAAAGGACGTGTAACTTCTCGCGAGAAGTTACGCGAGATGTGGCGCGAGATAAAAAGCAACAGGTGACGCAGTAAGTTTTTGTTGCCGGATGGAGTTCTGCCGGGTTGTGTGCTGTACCTGTTTTTGGGAAAAGTAAAAGACTCGGAACCTACACCCCTGTCCTCGTCTTTTCATGCTCCACATTGGTGACCCCGCGAACATGCCTGACAATGTTTGACGACGGAGACAACGACTGGCGCTGCTGCCGCTACGGTTAACGTAACTAATGCCTATGCGGCTACCGTTAAACTGCCCGACTTTGGGCAACACAACCCCCGGCCATGGTTCCAGCACATCGAAACTCAGTTCCAGCTCAGGGGAATTACGCAGGATGTCACGAAGTACTTTCATGTTGTGGCAGCGCTGGATGCATCGACCACGGCACGAGCGATGGGGTTGTTGGAGGCGCCACCGGCTACCGGCGAGTAATCTGCTCTGAAGGCTTTCCTGCTGCAGCTTTACGAGCTGTCTGAGCTGGAGAAAGCGGACCGCCTGTTGTCGCTGAACGGTCTCGGCGATAACAAGCCGTCGGAACTGATGGAAAAGATGCTCTCGGTGTTGGGATCGGCTGATCCGGCGTTCCTGTTCGCACACCTTTTCCTGCGCCAGGTTCCAGCACCCCTGCGCACAGATCTTGCCAGTTCCCCCCTCTCTTCCACCAAGGACTATCGGGCCCTAGCTGCCGAAGCGGATAGGGTTTTCCTCGCCAGCCGCCAGCAGTGGGTCCACGCGTTGCTCCCCCCCAGAGCCCTTCGCCCCCCCATGAAAGCCCTTCGTCCCCGGCCCTCCCTATGGACAGCTTCATGCATGCGGACACCACGGTGCGGTGACGGCACGTCGCCGGCCTGACGATGGGCTCTGTTACTATCATGCCAGGTTTGGGGCCAAGGCAAAGCAATGTCGCAAACCGTGCAGTTTCAAGGGCCAGGGAAACGCCAGGGCCGGCGCGCGTTGGCAGCAGTGAGCGCTGGCCGTGACTGCAGGCTGCTGTTCATAACCGACTCCTTATCTGGTCGGTGGCTGCTGGTCGACTCTGGTGCTCAACGCAGCATCTTGCCAGCACGGGCTGTGGACACTTTGACTGATGCACACGGCCCCCAGATGGACGCCGTTAATGGCACGCCCATCCATACATACGGCACCAGGTATGCGGAGGTGTGCTTTGGACATCGCCGTTTTGGCTGGGACTTTGTTACGGCAGCTGTGTCCACACCTCTCCTGGGTGCAGATTTCCTCTGCGCGTTCAATCTGCTGGTTGACGTTAAGAACTGTCGTTTAATCGACGCCATGGCTTTCTCTTCATACCCCTGCACACTCGGAGGGGGCGGAGCTCTCTGTCTGTCCAACGCCGTGGCCACCAGGGATCCCTACATGCGGTTGCTCGCCGAGTTCCCTGACCTCACCACGCCCACGTTCTCATCGGCGGTGGCTAACCACGGCGTCGAACACCACATCACCACGGTTGGGCCCCCTGTCCATGCCCGGGCCCGGCACCTGGACTTGGCCAAGCTTGCGATCGCCAGAGAGGAGTTTTCAACCATGGAGCGCCTTGGCATTGTACGACGCTCAAACAGCCCATGGGCTTCTCCCCGGCATATGGTCACTAAGGCCGACGGGGGTTGGCGCCCCTGCGGTGATTTCCGTCGCCTGAATGATGCCACCACTCCGGACAGGTACTCTGTCCCGCACATTCAGGACTTCACTGCACACCTGGAGGGGGCAGTGATTTTCTCCAAGGTGGACCTGGTGCGCGGGTACCACCAGGTGCCCTGACAACAGATGCCTCTGACTACCCAGTGGGGGCAGTGTGTGAGCAGTGGGTTAGGGGATCCTGGCAGCCGCTGGCTTTCTTTAGCAAGCAGCTCCGTGAAAACAAGCGCAAGTACAGTACCTTTGACAGGGAACTGCTGGGCCTTTTCCTCGCCACCAGGCACTTTCGTTTCCTACTGGAGGGCCACCGGTTCACAGCGTTCGTGGACCACAAGCCCCTGACATATTCTATGGCCAAGTCCTCAGAACCATGGTCAGGACGTCAACAGCGTCAGCTGTCTGTACTGTCGGAGTTCACCACGGACATCCGCCATGTGGCTGGCAAGGACAATTTTGTCGCTGACTGCCTCTCTCGGGCAATTGTCGGGTCTGTCCACTTGGGGCTCGATTATGCCTCCATGGCGTCAGACCAGGCTGAGGACCCTGACATCACGGCCCCACCGCACTGCAGTTGGAAGACATGGTGTTCACCGCAGCTAACACCACTCTGCTCTGTGATGTCTCCACTGGCCAGCCGCGCCCCATGGTGCCCGCCAGCTTGCGGCACCGAGTTTTTGAAGCCATCCACTCCCTTTCTCACCCGGGCATGAAGGCCTCGACTAAGCTGGTGGGAGCCAAATTTGTGTGGCCCGGCCTGCGGAAGGATGTTTCGGCCTGGACAGCCTCGTGTGTGGCATGCCAGCGAGCTAAGGTCCACCGCCATACTAAAGCCCCGTGGGGTCGTTTAAAGTGCCGGAGAAGCGTTTCGACTACGTGAATGTAGACCTGGTGGGCCCCCTGCCCCCTTCTCGTGGATACACCTTCCTCCTCACCACGGTGGACAGGACCACCAGATGGCCGGAAGCAGTTCCGCTCTCCTCTACTACGATTGCAGACGTGGCCAGGGCGTTCATCGGGTGCTGGGTGGCCCATTTTGGCACGCCTGGGGACATCACCAGCGACCAAGGCCCGCAATTCACCTCAGACCTCTGGACCGCAGTTGCTGACCACCTTGGGGTGAAACTCCACCGCACTACCGCCTATAATCCCAAAGGTAATGGCATTTGTGAGAGGTTCCACAGGGACATGAAGGCCTCTCTTCGGGCCAGTCTGAACGACAATGCCTGGGTCGACCGCCTCCCTTGGGTCACGCTTGGTCTTCGCATGGCCCCAAAGGAGGATCTACAGTCCTCATCTGCTGAATTGGTTTATGGTCAGACACTGCGGGTCCCGGGGTAATTTCTCCCGGAAGCGATGGCTCCTTGGTCAGGGAAATCAGCCAGGGAAATCAGCGACGCCCTGGTTCCCATTCCAACTTCTCGCCATTGCCTTCCTCAGTCGTACATTCCCCGAGACCTGCCATCGGCCAAGTATGTGTTCATCCGTTACGACAGCCATCGCACTCCACTTCAGCCCCCGTACGACGGACCCTTTCACATTCTGGAGGCAGGGGACAAGAACTTTGTTGTGGACATGGGGGGGCGGCGAGAGCATGTTGCCATCGACCGCCTTAAGCCTGCCCATCAGGACGTTGACTGTCCAGTTCAGTTGGCTTTGCCACCGCGTCGGGGACACCCGCCTGCTGTGCCGGCAGTACCAACCCCGACAATGGCCCCGGGCCCTGAACCGCCCCACTCTCCTGGCTCCATTAAATAGTCCGTGCGGAGGGTACCATCTCATTCGAGAAAGGCACCTCTTCTCACTTGCCCAAGTAAGAAGGGTTGTCTGGTGAGACATCTCACTCATATTACTCAGAGAACCAGGGTTATGTAAAAAACCTAAAGTTCTCTTTCATAATATTTCGCTCGATGTCTCACTATGGGATGTGGTAGCTCCTGAAGTGCAAGACAAGCTTATCATGCATCCACCAGAGCACAGGGGAGACTCCACCCCAATCAGGACGTCTGCACATCTGTCAGGGAGAGGAGATGGCTGCTGCACCAGAGGATCAGTCTGCGTGCCAACATGCGCAACCGACAGGAGTGTAGACCACCCTGCCACCGACGTCGCATTGTCCATCCTCACCACAACATGATGACATGATGACATGATGAGGGATGGATGGAAATATTTCAGGGTGAGGAACACCACTGAAAGTTCCCTCTCATTCTGGCACGGTCCGTGGCAGCCAAGGGGTGGGGGTGTGGAAGACCCCAGGGAGCACACTTGAAAGCTGAACTGGTGGAGCTGGAGAACGGGGAATGTCCAGGTGCATCAAGTGAACCACCAGAAACACCTGCAGCCAAACTTGGCGAGTTCACCAAGCCCAGACCGAATGTGGAAGCTGGCGCACGAAAAGGAAGCCATCCTCGTCCGAGCCCAGCAATGACCGCATGCTGTCCATCAGGTCCAGCGCTGAACCATCGCCCAAACCCGGCAGGCGGAGCAGTTTATCCGCCCAGCCGACAGGCTGTTCCTCCGGGCCAGGAGCTCCTTGAGCCGGTGGACGGGTCACTGGGGCGAAGCCTCCATTACCTATGGGCCTGTTCATCTCCTACAGGGGTGGGACACGTAACAACAGAACCTTAAAATGTGTATTGTTGTAAAACAAATACACATTTATTTCATCAAGCCCCTTCAGAAAAGCAAAGTATTACAATCCAATCAACTTGGTGTCCTACAGGAAATGAGGGTGCTTTTGCCTACTTAAATTCAATGCACAACAAACTATCATTTCTCCTGGGCGCCACTGGTACGACAATACTTTGTAATACGACAATACTCTAATTGTACACGAAGAGTAGCGTCCCCATGGTTACGTGTGGTGTTGCACTCACTCCAATCACAAGGTGGCGCAAACACGAGGGTCTGCACATGTGAAGAAGAAGAGCGCAAGATGGCGGGCAGCAGGCTGGAGCGCTTTGGGACTGTTTTTAGTCGGTAAGAAAAGGTCCCAAACTCAGCCTCAAAGTTGATATTTAACACCTTTACCTGTTGTTATTACCAGAGTAGATCCATTATTATGATCATGCATCCATTGTCATCATCATGTATATGTCATTATGGTGCTGGAGCGGTTTGGGAACGTTTTTAGTCGGTAAATGTATTCGTTTTTTTATTTATTTGGATGAATGACATATTTAAAAACATGATTTTAACTAGATTTTTTTTTATGTTGGTTTCTGTGTGAGTTTGGTTGTTGGCAGTTCTGTATTTGGAGGTGACCCCAGGGTTTCCTGTCTGTGTGTCAGTCGTGTTTTAGCTGATAATGGAGTGTAATGGAATTTTGGACTGCAATATTTTCCATATTTCCATAATGAATGCAGCATTAAGCTGACCTCACTTTTTAACCCTTGTAGACAGGAGTGCAGCATGCTGCTGTTTAAATAAAACCTTTTTTAAACCATACCATCTAACCAGGGTTAGGGTTAGAGCTATTCCCAACGTTTAAGTCTGGCTGTCTGAAAAACAAAATACATTTTGTTTTAGCTGTGTTAAGTATCATTTGACATCTATCATTACTGTGGCTAAGCAGAAACCAATCACATTTTTAAAATGACACCAGAAATCATATGGAAATCATCTCTACTGCTGAATTTTGCGCTCTCTATATTTCCACTAAAAGATTTTACTGCCAGGAACTTCAATTTAGTTGAACTCTCCAAAGTATAGAGGACACTGCAGAGGTGAAAAATGATCAAACAATAAATGTACTACAATAATCCCACTTACATGTTTAAAAAATAATTTTAAAAAATATTGGTGTGATTGTGATTGACAGGGTTCGAGACCTGATGCTTTCTGGAGTGATGAAACCTCATGAGAAACCCATCTGGTATGATGTGTATGAGGCTTTTCCACCAAAAAAGGAGCCTGTTTATGTGAGGCCTCTTCGCCGAACTTCTACCAGGAAACAGGATGCTGTGCCCGAGATCTTCTACGCAGAAGATGAAATCAGAGCGTGAGTGAAGGAACACGAATACCCTGTGTGAAGTGAAAAACTATTGCTTATTCTTGCAAAGAAATCTTATTTTACTTGGATAAAACCAAGAAAATAAAAAGTAGCTGTAGATAGAACGGTTTTAGATTGGTGCTCTGTGTAATCATTGATGCAGGACCAGATGTGGTATGTTGACTCTGACTTTGTTTCTGTAAAGGTTAAACATGCCAAGCAATATTACATCTTTACACCAAGCAGTAATCTGCATTTATTTGCCTTTCAGGAAGTTCTTTAAGCTGTATGGGACGGGTCCTCAAGCCTTTGAACTGTCCAAATCAAACTTCGTGTCTACATGTCAGAGGTAGTTTTACCATTGTAGAGTTTACTATTAAAGACATTAAAACAATGGGAAATGGTTTTTAAATTCCAACAGTCTTGAAAGCTTCACCATTACATCTCACTTGGGTTCAAGACTGAAATGCTCTTCAAGGTGTCATTAATAGATTTTACATTACTAGTTTAAAATGCCAGATCTCCTTTTTTTATAGGTTTGTTGACCACTTCACAGAGTTAAAGAGCCGCACTGAGTTGGATGATGATGCTCTCTTTGAGGAAACTGCTAAGGCCTTACTCAAAGATGGAATAACACTCAGAAGGAGAGGAGCTGCTTTTGTAAGCATAAACCAAATTTTGTGTAAAGTTTAAATTGTCTTTATCATTCAGTTCTTTTCTTTTACTTTTTTAGGTAAAATATTCATGCTGTGCTCTTTGTGCAATTTCCAAAAGACATGTGTTATTGAGACAGACAGTGTTTTAATTGTGAAAGATTATGGAGATATCTGCCCTGGAAGTTTCTTTTCATTCACTTGTGAATGAATTAGTCTTTTAAGCAACTGGAGGCGAGGTTGTTGTTTGCAAAGCTAAATGGGACCCTCTCGGGTATCTGGATTAGTACTTTTGTTGCAGAATGGTGCACCCGTTTCTGACTGCTGGCTGTCTGAAGCACACACTGCCACCAGTAAGGTGTGAAAGTGTGGAGGGCTCCAGTGTAACCTCTGTTATTGGCCTCTTTGTCCTGCAGGCTGCAGCAGAGTCCAGGGATTCCTCGCTCGAGTTGAAGCTCACCGAGCAGTTGGCCGAGCAGCAGTCAATGGAATCGGACCCAGAGGGTGGCTCAAGGACCTTTTGATGAAAAATAGCTTCTTCAGACTAAGGGAACTGTTCAGGACTGTTTGTGTCATTTTCAATTGTTCTTGAAGTACTTTCAATTTCTTTGCTTATAAAATTGTGTGAAAGGCCCTTATACTACAGGAGTCACACCAGTGTGGGTAACTGATTATTTATAATAAAAACAGTTTAAACTGTCTATATCTGCTGCTCACAAAATCACCACGTTTCATACTGATGTCCACAATAACTTTTATTTCCTTCATGGAACACCGTGAAAAGTAAAACAAGTGTAACTTAACATCAGCACAACTAATCTCTTCCACCATCTGAAACAGCGCCGTAACGTGCAATACAAGGAGTGTGTCAAATCGCGTGCTTCGGTAAAACATACTGAAGCAATAAGAATACCTCCTGTTTTTGGCTCATTCCCTGACACAACACACAGTTTGCTGACCACAAAGCTTCCCCAGCCTCTTGCCCTGAAACAAACCACACTGCAAATGTTGTCCACTCATGCAGGCATTTGATTTTTGTTTTTCATTTGTTTTCTACTCTTTGATATTGTGCAGATAAATAATGAAGACACCAGTGTGACAGTTGGCACGTGGCTTTGACTGAGAACTGGCTGTTTCTTTGAAGGGTTTGTCGCAGGAAAAATTCAATGGATGTAGGACTGACCCCTGTGGTACTCCAAGATTAGGGCTGGAGTTTAGCTGAATCGTGATTCTTGATACACATCAAACATATGTACAAGGTAAACGAGTTAAAATACAGAGGAATTACTCTTAACTCACAACTCCTTTTCAAACACCAGGTAAAAGACAACAGAATTAAGTTTAACTTGTCCAACTTCAGGTTTATTTGGAACATCCTAACCTCCTTAGACAGCAAAATTAGATTTTGATGCCATGATTATACCACACATCCTACTGCATAACAAGCTGGACAACAGCCTATAAGACAATGCTAAAGCCAATTGAAATAGTCTGCAAACAAGCCCTGAAAGTATTGGATAAAAAACTCAAAATGTATCATCACTGTCAGATATAAAAAAGCATGAGTGCTAAAACTGAGACATTGTAAAATATACTGACACTATTTTGATCTATAAAATTGTTGGTCATGGTCATGCACCACCCCATTACAAGAATTTGTGAAAAGAAATTCAAACAGATTCACCAGAGCTGGTTCTAGAGGTAAATGCCTGTTAGAAAAAACGCCTTTCGCCAATCCACTAACGGTTGTTTGTGCATCTCACACCTGGAATGCAAGATATTTGGACTTCTGACTGACCTTTCACCAGACATTTGTAAGCACGAGGGCAATGCAACACACACTTTGTGTGTCACACAACTTGGATACTGTCAGTGCCATAAAGTTACCATCACTGTTATTTAATTGTGGTCCTATGCACTTTTACTCAAGTGAATTGGAACTCCTCACTTTAGATCAAATCTAATGCTGCTAAATCTATTCTGTTATTATGTATGTTTGTTCACTTGTTTGATTGTATTGTTTGACTGAATTGTTTTTATGTTTTCTGTGGGGATTGTAGATGGAAATTAGCATTTTTCTAAAATCAGGGGTATTTACACTGCTTAAAAGAGCGTTCATTAATATGCATTGTCCCGTCTAAATAAACATTTAATTGAATTAAATTCAGCTGAAGGGGAGGTCAGTTTAAATTAACATTTATAGACCCAGAGCTTCTTTCTGCACTTTGCATCCAAACAGTGAATTTCCAATGTCCAGGCATTCTGTTGCATATGGGGCTGCAATGTGAAATAAGAACATGAGTTCTGAGCAGAAACAGACAAAAGCCCATATTTCAAGAGTTACTGAGTACAAACCATTGTTAGATTTGAGCCATGACAGAGCTTTCATAGCGAGGAGCTCCCACTCGTCCTTTGCATCCAGCTTCAAAGCATGAAGCCAGATCAGAGCTAAAATGGTGGCCCAGACGTGGTCCTCCACCTAATTGAAACAACCAAAGAAAACATGGAGCTTGCAAGAGAGAAGATTCAAAAAGCTTCTAGACAACTTCTAAAAGTAATTTGAGATATGTCCTCTCACCCTAAGCCATAAGACACAAGCTGATGCTTGGCTGTATATCTGTGATATCCATTCTAAATAACATGAATTCATTTGATGGTGATTTGGCTTTTTTTTCTTCTTTTTTTTAATAAATGGTACCTTATGGTTGCTGGTTTTCTTGGGCTTTGCTCTCTGGAGCTCCTCGATGGTCTTTCCTAGTGCAGCAGCCAGATGTGAATCCAACACCCAGCAGCCAGAGGCTTCCTGCAGGGAGACCAACTGCAGCAGAGGGTCCTGGGGGGGCTGCTTAGGCAGGGACACGTCTGAGGAGAAATTTAGTCACACCCCTGTTGGTGGTGGGAGTCCTTCCAGACCTTTGTCCATGACCTACCTATGCAATCATCCTCGTCTTCACCTGGAATGGAATGACAAAAGACAAGACAAGAAGAAAAGCAGGACATGATTACACAAAAAAAGAAATGTGATAAAGGTGATTCATGATCATTCAACACAATTTCAACATCTGTGAACAGAAAATTAGACTCTGTGATTAACAGAACCAGTGTGATAGCCCCCACACATCGAAGAATGTGGAGCTTCCAGATCCAAAAACAGGGGATTGGGGAGCATGGAAAAGTACATTTAGGAAAGAATCTAGTGTAGTTTTGGGGAGGAAAACTACAAAATGCAGTTTAGAAACTGCAAACTAACAACCACAGAAAATAAAGTACCGTATTCAATTAGAAAAGGATAAATATTAACATAGCAAATCAATAAATAGGCAATGTAAGAAGTGGGTTCTTTTTAGTTAATAGTAGTAATAGTAGCATTTCATTTTTGATGTCAGGGGCGTTTTTTTTTTTTTTTAATTTTTACTGTGAATAAAATGTAGGGGACTAAAAACAAAACTTGAAAAATTAAAGAAGTGTAATTTTTCCATCACGCCAGTCGAGCAAGAAGTTTGCTTGGACTGAGACGTGTTGGGAATCACAGGAATGGAATTTCCAGGCAAGCATATATTTCTGACCTTGCATTGGTCACATTTCTGTCTAGCAGGTTTTTTCTTTCTCTCTTAAGGGTTAGTTACACCCCTGCTATAAACCACAATGACACAAACATCAAAGCGTCTTAAATACAACATGGCTCATTATTTAAAAGTGCTACCTTGCCAGTAGATCTACCTAATACATGTATAAATTCTGAAGAGGGCAGAAGGAGCCCTGCTTTAGTCTGTCTCAGCAATCACAGGAAATTGGTCAGGCAAAATTTCATTGTTTTTAAAAATATAAGAACACTTCCATTTTATGAGCGAGCAGGTCGATTAGTGAGCGTCTAGCAAAAGAGAAGATACTTTTTTACAAGTATATGTGCTATTGCAGTTGTATTTCATACCCTTGAAATACAACTGAGAAGTTCTTACAACCTAAGAAGCAAAGTTCTAATAAAACCTTCAAACAATTATGTATGGCCCGTAAATCATTTTTGTCCATGTCTACTTACATTTCCCCCGTTCGTTTTGTAAAGGTGCCATGATGTTCTTGGTTTGAATGCTTTTAAAAGTCCGGGAGATCTTCTGCTTCAGTTTTGACTTTGATTCTGGTGGTGGGTTGAGGGCAGTGTTGGGAACCATCCAGAAATAAATGTGAGTGTGCAGGTTTTTTAAATATTTACAGTTAGGGTTTGTTGGACTGTTGATTGATCTATTCTTCATTTTAAAGTAGCATTATAAAACACACATGGCAGCAAAACATCGACTGGGTTTCATTACATTTGGTCAAATGAATGAAATATGGAAACACTCCTACTTACTTCCCATAGCATATTGACAACCTGAATCCATCATCGGCATAGAGTCATATGCACAATTGAACCTCATCTTTGGCATAGATCGATATGCACAACCTGAATCCATCATCGGCATAGACTTGCACAAGAACCCTTTACAAGAATAAGGTCAACACATTACACACATCACACAGCAGAAGTATTCGTTTTCACAAAATCTGCTGCTTCTGTTTGCTCATGTTATACTGCAGCATAATCAGAAGCTCTGGGGGTGTCAGAGTCTTCTAGTCATTCACTAGCCTGCTCTGGTAAAGTCCGAGTGAGCCCACCCCCACATAGTGCTCTACTGCTGCCATCAGACAGGACTGATGTAGAAAAGGTGAGTGATCAAAGAAATGGCTTTGGGCCAGACGTCAGCAGCACCATCCCTGATCTTTGCAGATGGTCCTGCTGCTTGCTGGACTTTCTTGGACACTTCTCTGAAGGTGAACCTCTTTCCTTGAAGTTTCTGATGATTTAGGTGCAATCTAACAAGCAGCAATACCCGTGGTCACAGAGGTCGAGCCATGATTCCAGCCTTATGTTAATGATGGCAGATGTCAGAAATACTTCTACCAGCAACACCAAACAAACAGAGGCAGTAGACTTTGTGAAAATTTATATTTGTTGTTGTCAGACCAGTTGTAACTGGGCAAGGGCTGCTACTGCAGCCTGGAATGACACTTACTAGGTCCTGGAATATTTCTCAGCACCAAAGGTCCTTGAATGGCCTCACCAACATCTTTATTGACAGCAATGAATGCAGTGAAGGCACTGCTCACTCCTGACTGGACACTGACCTCCACCACCTCCTCCTTCACCTCTCCACTCTCTGTCTGCTCCCTCATCTCCAGAGAGCGAATCAGACTGCGAGCAGCCAACCTGTGGACCATCAATCTGCACACACACAGCACAAGAGACCTCCAAACATCATCTCCATGTAGTGTATAAACAGCAATGAAATGCTTCTATAATATAGGCTGTGTGATATTTACAAAACCTTGAAAGCTCAGCTGAGGCTGAACATTTCACAATGACAAGATGTCAAGTGTGATCATGTGACATCTATGGATAAATACATTTTAAGAAATACACGCAGCGTTTAACACAAGGACATTAAACTGCAAGTAGTCCAGATGTGATGTCATCATTTATGTGTTTTCTTCTGTGGTCTTGTGTTCATTCCTACTCATGTTTCTCTGTAAATCCCCCCCGCTACGCACACACACACGCACACACGTGCACACGTTAAACATGGTAGGTGTACAAAAGTGTGTTCAACCAATCAGCATTGTTCAGGTCGTAGCCCTGCCCCTCTGCTCCACACAACAATCCCGTCATACTTGTTGTCTTGTGCTGCTGTCAGACAGAAGTGGAGTTGGTCCTGATGGGGCTGAGCGCCCAGGCGGTACTTCAACGTCACGTGGCCTTCTGCTGTTTCTGAGCTCTGGGGAATGTCCACACAGTTGCTCAGCACATTTGCAGACATACAAATACACGTATGAAAGGGAAGAATCCTGAATCAACTATGTCTCACCAGCCCAGTGAGCCGAGCATAAACCAGCGACCGCTGACCCTGGAAAATGGATGTGATGGGTGGAGAGACAACTATAGCAGAGACTCCCTTTGGCAAATCCCATACGAGAGAGATGTCCATCACAGCCGGTTGAAGTGCAAATTTCAAGGATTGCATCACCTGGTGAAGAAGAACAACTGTGTATAACAATCCCTAAAAGGTAGCTGCAGCTTTGGTTTTCATCTTCTGTTATTTTTTCTCCAAACAAATTCCTCTCTGAACTAGCAGAAGAGCAGCTTAAGGAAATATGTTTCCATTGCTGTCCTGCTTGGTATGTTCTAATCAGTTGGTCTTGATTGATCTTTTTCATTGCAGCCAAGTATCTTTGTACAGTTTCTAAAAACATCAGAGCTCCTCTGGTTCGTGACATCACGTCACATGTCTATTGTTCATTTCAATTAGATTAGCTCAGATTCACCGTTACGGCCACTGCACGTGTCACAGGACCATGGTGACAGAAAACACAATGGGCTTTTATAAGTTTGAAGACCCACATTTAGCACCTTTGCTTAATCACATTTTGTTGCCATGGATATATGGATATATACAACCCCCAAAGGTCTAATAAAACCTCTGTTGCATGTTTCTATATTGTGTGACATGTTTAGGTTTGTGGATGAATGGTCCCAAGTCAAGAAAGTGTTGAAATGTTCACTTTAAAGACTGTCTTACTTTGGGCTGCATTCTGTCTGTGCCTGTGATGAACTGGGCGTGTCCTCCTCCTTCCCTGGCCAATCCATTGATAAGGGCAGAACTGGCCCCTTCCCCGATTCCAAAGGAGAAACACCTACAATACACATTTAGAAGGGTGAGAGGACTTATTGATAGATGGTTGTAGGTGGTTGTTATTTATTTACCTGTGGGAGCCTGAATTCTTCTTCACAAGACCAATAACTTCTTTGGTGTTCGACACCTCTCCGTCGGTAAAGACAAAAAGCTAAACAGAAGAGGGTGTAAGAAGAGCTGGAGCCATAGAAAGCATGTCGATCAATAAAGAAAATGTATAGAGGCGCAGCACTTCATTTGACCAGAAAAATGAGACCACGGTGAGTAAAAATGTGACTGAAGCAAAAACAAGCAGAAAGCATTTGGGATTGAGAGGGTTAACCTTCCCACAGCTGTCTGCTACTCACTCAGTTTCTTCCATTTGTCCCATTCTAACCCGGCTAGCACTTCTGTCACGATATCCACTAATATGTTTTAGTTTGAGTGCAGTTTTGGGTCAGACATTTCAAAGGTGTCTTTGCAGTGTGTAAATGCTGTTACTTGTCGAGGTTGATTTGGAACGCAGGGCTGGCTGAAGATGTGTTTGAGCGGCTTCAGGATCTCTGTTCCTCCCAGATTTGCTTCAATCTTCTTAACTGACTTCAAAGCTTGATCCATGGTCTTCTGGGTGTACTGCACACTTGTACTGATCATCATCAACACACAGAGTACAAACGATAAAAAAACATGCATTTTAAAAAATCTAAATGAAGTGTATAACATGGCAGCAGTCATACATTTAAAGAAACACAGTGCTGACATGATTTGGAAACTACTCCTCTGTGTGGGTCCTGTGTTTCATTTTCTCTACACCGTGCAGCCCCACATGAATGTGTGCACTCTCGAGCATCGTGATCTGATAAAGACAATTCACTCTCTCATTTCTAAAATTCTTTGACATCAACTCAGAGTCCTTTCATAATTTAAGAAAGTCTGGTTTAATCTGGGGCGGCACAGTGGTGTGGTGGTTAGCACTGTCGCCTCACAGCAAGAAGGCCTCGGGTTCAAATCCCGGTTGGGATGGAGGCTGGGGACTTTCTGTGTGGAGTTTGTATGTTCTCCCTGTGCCTGTGTGGGTTCTCTCCGGGTACTCCGGCTTCCTCCCACAGTCCAAAGACATGCACGATTGGGGTTAGGGTGATTGAATACTCTAAATTGCCCGTAGGTGTGAGTGTGAGAGCGAATGGTTGTTTGTCTCTGTGTTAGCCCTGCGATTGGCTGGCGACCAGTCCAGGGTGTACCCTGCCTCCGCCCGTTGCTCTGGGATAGGCTCCAGTCCCCCCACGACCCTCAGTGGAGGAACAAGCGGTAGAAGATGGATGGATGGATGGATGGTTTAATCTGAGGGGGCCACCAAAAAGAACAGCCCTTCAACCTGCCTGGATCTGTCTAACCCTAACCCTAGACTGAGAGATCATCTGGGCTGGGTCCCCAGCAGTGCACACTCCAGCTGTCTTCTCACAATTGTTAAAATGAGAACATGCACAACATGACTAGAAACTCCTTCAGGTGGAATTAGGTGGATGACATCATGCTTAATGCACTTTAAGCATGTTTTGAGGAGCAAGCTGGTTTTGAGCAATATATAAAAGAAAAAACATATGGAGAAATAGAACCCACTAAAAGTCAGCTGGATCTGGGAAGAAGTCAGTAAACTTTGTTAGTCAGTCTGGGAATCAGCCTTTCCTGCTACAAACCATCATCATTACAGACTTACGGGAAGATGTGCTCATAGCTGGAGCCAAAAGTGTAAATGTTGAAATAGCAGCCCACTGGTAAGCTCTTCAAGAGCAGCAGCAGCGTATCCTTAGAGCAAAGGAGAGGACAGCGTCAAGCCCAGGCGGGCACACACTCTTCTAATGAAGAGACAAGGCCTGAGGAGTACCCTGGCACTAGCAATGCGAGGCTCATTTGTCTTGGAGCTATTCAGAGGTGAACCCATGCTTCCAGAGCAATCCAGTAAGAACACAAACTCTCCGCATGAAGACTTCACAGCCTGCTGGAAATCAGGATACAGACTCAGCATCACGACTGGATCAGCCATCAGGGACGCTACCACACAGTGGACAAACGGACAAACCAGAACCTTTCAGGACTTTTGCCACGAGTGTCATCACGTAACTGACTCGTAACTGACTCGGGGACTAACTCACCAGGCTTGGCAGAGGTCTGCCCTGCTTCCAGCAGAGCAGTGGGCCGGTGAGCGTCTTGGTAATAGATCAGCAGTTCCACATCTCGGTCAAATTTATGTCCCGCTGACAACTTGACCTGTGCTTATTTAGACATGTGCATTGATAGAGAGGACATGACATTCAGAGCCACACAGCAGGCGGGTCAACAGTATACCTACCGTGCTCTGGGTTTTCTCTGTGTTAACATACTGGAGGGGGTCCAGGGGACAGTTGGACTGGACTCTAGAGACAGGGTGAGTGGAGGACACCCGGACACACAGAGACAGGCTGTAGGGCACCTGAGCAGCTGGAACACCGCTCACCTGGACACCAGAGGCTTTTCCACCTACAACAACGACACACTCTCATCTGGATAGAAATAGACATTTATATAATAATATACTTTTATCGTAACCAGACCAGACATTGGTTTTGTGCGGGACAGTCACACGTTTCAATTACCTTTCACACATCCCACAAATTGAGACACTGTCCCCCATTGTTATTGACAATCACACTCCTGGTTTAAATGTGTATTTTACCACAAATGGCTGTGTGTTGAGAAAGTAGAGTGAGATCTGTCATCAGCGGGAGGGGCTATGTGAAGATCAAGTCAATCAAACTAAAATGTGAAACATAATCTTTTCATGCTTATTATGTTTTCTTACATGAGAGAACTTGGGAAAGTTGCATTTAAATAAGATATCATATATTTGTTAGTTTGTAGGTGCAGTCTGTTATGTGCTACTGAATCATCCAGATGGACAAATCATTGTAATATTACAAGCTAAGTGGCAGAATAGAAATGCTTTTTTTTAAGTTACTGAAGACAACCCTGATACAGTGGTGTCCCACATTGTCCCATACAAACGTAGTCTTTGTCCCACATCTGGTGAATTGGGATCCCAAAAAGCCATCCTGGGCCCCGCCGCCCTCCAGGCCCCCCCAGAGCCGCCCTGGGCCCTCAGAGGGAACCAACGCTTATATGGTTCACTGTTGTGCCCTGCCCTCTTGTGGCCATTTTGTGGTATTGTCTCTAATAGGCTCAAGTTTCAATATTAGGGCTTAGAAATGATTAGTAGGGAAAAGCAATTCACTTATGGTGTGGGTTCTCTCCGGGTACTCTGACATGCATGATTGGGGTTAGGCTAATTGGAAACTCAATTAAATTGCCCGTAGGTGTGAGTGTGAGAGCGAATGGTTGTTTGTCTCTGTGTTGCCTCCGCCCATTGCTCTAGGATAGGCTCCAGTCCCCCCACGACCCTCAGTGGAGGAACAAGCGGTAGAAGATGGATGGATGGAAGAAATTCACTATTGTATTACTATTTTATGCTTTCCTATGTCCCATCTATTTAATGAGCTTGACTAGTATGAGAAATAGAGATGATGAATTCCTAACAGCACATGTGAATTATCTGTAGGAATGGAGTGAACTGTGAAAGAGTGAACAGGTTGACGTTTCGGCCTGTTTTCTTACCCTGAGGTTGGTAGCGGGGATTGAGTACAGCAGGCAGACAAAACCTCAGGGCGCCATCGGCCTGCACGGCCAGCTCGATGACATATTCCAGCCTGACAGAGGCGCTCTGCCCTGGAGGAAGACTGCCGACACTCAGGGAGAATATGTCTGGACTGTCTTCACTCTCTTCCAACAGGAAGGCCTGCTGACCAGAGCTCAAAGCATCGTCATACTCCTCATGAGCCTGGAGGAAAAGAAGGCAAAGTCATCCCTTTTCTAGGTTCTCTTGACGTCCAGTCAGCAAACCTTCAGCAGTTCACCTGCTGTTTCTCCTTCACTTCAGCGACTATCTGCTTGTGTCCGATGGTAGCGCTGAAGTGGCAGACGGCAGCATCTCCAGGCAGAGGAAAGACAAAAACAGCCTCCACTGGTTTCTCCTCTGTGTTCTCGTAGAGAAGAGTAGAAAGAACTGAGGCCACATGGTCTCCAACCTGCACGTCCACCTCCACACTCTTCAGTGGAACTGAAAGACGAGAAATGGACAATGTGAACAATCATCCATCCATCATCTTCTACCTTGTTCCTCCACCGAGGCCTGGGTGGGGATTGGAGTGTCCCAGCTCACACTGGGTGAAGGTGGGTCCACCCTGGACTGGTCACCAGTCAGTCTCAGGACTGACACACACAGACACACAACACTCACACCCAAGGTCAATGTAGAGTCTCCCAGTAACCTCCTCCATCATGTCTTTGGACTGGGGGAGGAAGCTGGAGGACCCAGAGAGAACCCCCCCCAGGCTCAGGAGAACATGGAGACTCCACATAGAGAGACCCAGCCTCCATCAACAGGGATTAGAACCTGAGACCTTCTGATGAGAGGGGACGTGATGACCACCACACCACTTGTACGGCCGTGAACAATGAATTTTATTTTATTTCTCTATTTCTGGTTTTTACCTGGTTCCTTCTTGATGGTTAGTAGACCACAGCAATTCATCGTTGGTCTGGAGAACAAACGTATGCTTCAATTTTGGTGCAGGTTGTTGATGAACATACAGGTTTAAGGGGAACGTAGTAATTTCACCATCATTAGAGAGTACTTTATCGCATGTGTGGGGGTAAAGTACTGATCAAATCAAAGCCCTTTTGATCAGGAAGTTATGGCAAAAAATATTCTCTTCAACTTTCGTTGTGTTATATTTAAATTAACTTTAAATACTTGACAATATCAACTTCAATTCACAAAAATATAGTTTATAAAATATAACTAAAGTAAGGCAGTAGAAGGTTAAGGGATTCATAATAATAATAATAATAATAATAATAATAATGAAAGCGATCGCTTAGCGTTTTTACACGAAAGCTGCCAGTTAAACAGCACATCAAACGATTTAGACAAATTGAGGAAGGATTTTCCTACCTTTGATGGAGAATATTAAACGTCTGTCTGGACGCGCAGCAGAACCGAGACACGCCAGAAACAGGAAGCTGCTGTGGCCACGCCCCCTTTCTACGTCATCGTTCTTCAGGGCGGTGGTGACGGCCAAGGTCAGATCACTTCCTTGGGATCTGATTTCATGTTAACATTTTGTACTGATCTAACCTGGGGATCATCAACTCTGTCTGGATGAACAAGGCGCCGACCGTATTCTCAACCTGGGGCATCAGATCAGTTCTATCCCGTATAGACGTACATTCATTACTCATGTATGTATGCATGTAAGTAGCCTATCAGCCTCTCCTGCCCTTCTTCTCTCTCCTCTCTTGCTGGTCTTCAGCAGATGGGTCTCTCCATATGAGCTGGGTTCTGCTCAAAGTTTCTTCCTCTTAAATAGGAGTTTCTCGTTGCCACCGTCCCCCTCTGGCTGCTCTGGAGGTTTCAGGTCTTCTAAAGCATTGTAAGACAATTTCTATTGTTATTGGCGCTGTATAAATAACATTAAATTGTACAAGACCACAGAAAGAGGCGCCCTAGATCTTCTTGAGTCCATGTTAATTAATATTGTAGGCCGACCTCATCTCAACAGTGCTGTTGTCTGGGAGTAGCCCACATGTGATGGTGGCTGCAGCCTCTCCTTTCAAACCAGGCAGGTTTTCAACCACTGAGCAGAGACAAGCAAATGCTATATCAACAAATAAAGCAACTGCTGCTTACATTAGAAAATAATACTGAAGCAGATGCTTGCAGAAAAGAAGCACCTGGTTGTAAATACCAAACAAGAGTGCTTGCTCTCCACATCTAAGTGAAGGTGCAGTCCCAAAGTATCAACTGGCAACTGCGACTTGGGTGTGATGACAGGAACAACAAAACAAAGCATTAGTGAGAACTTGTTGGAGTTGGAATGCAGAAGCCGTAAAACCTGTCAGCTGTCAAGCGCCTGAGTCAACAGGGAGACCAACAGAACTAGCTGACAATCCATGGTTTGGTCCCTCAATGCAGTCCTACGAGAGCTGAAGTTTGACTCTTCCGGCTTGTAGCTGGCCAACCTGAAGGGAGCCTCGTGTCACACTCTGGCCAACAGCTCTCCTGCACCTGAAGCTTTGATCAGGGATTCTGGAAAGGTAGCAGGAGGTGGGCTAGAGGTAGGGACACTTCCAGAGCACTGCCGAGGTGCCGCTGAGCCAAAGCAGGGCAGCAGACATGTCCCAGGCTCCACCTACTCATTCCATCTCCTTTAAAAACTACATGCAGCTTTAGGATAATGGTTGTAAAAGCAGTAAAACAAATAGAGAATCTAGCAACTACTGTGAAGAGGAAGAAGTGACCCCAGAACCAACAACAGCCCGTCTGTGGCAGGGCTGAGTCAGGGTCCTCGAGGGCCGGGGGCCACTGGCCGGGCTGCTCTATGGCCTCAGCGGGGCCATCCTCGCCATCCCAAGGCCTCGTCGCCTGAGGAAATTGTGCAACAAGAGCCTCAAGGAACAAGTAAGGTCCTGTACATGTTTATACTTTTCAGACGTTTCAGTGCAGGCAGAATATAAAGTCTTGGAAACAATACTCACATTGACTGAATTCTAGGTTTGCCATGACTGTAATCAAAATTCAGACTAACAAACACCTGAGATACTTTCTTCTGTCTCCAATGACTCTTCTTACGCATTTCACTTTCTGGTTTGGATACACTTTGATATTCTAATTTATTATTATGCAGCAGATACTTTATTTTACATTAAAACATCGCTATACATCCTTTTTACAAGAGACCAGATAAATCAGGACCGTACAAACTGTCAAACCTGGCTGCAAGATCTAAAAATAGTTGTGCCAATAGATTGGCCACATTCATATAAGTGACTTAGCATCAAATAGAGCTCTGCTGGTGTCTCAGGGGGCACATCTGGCTCTACTGCTGTTCAGGTCAAGTGTGTATGCCCAACAGTGAAGAGGGGTTCTTTAATCCGGGGTGTCTGCTAACGTGCATGGTGTCTGCAGAGGAAAACCGAAGGTAAGTAGCACAAGTGCCTTGGGTGGCGGCCGCGGCTGCAGCCCTGGCCAGGACGCTCATGATCCTCAGCAGCACGGCCTCGCTGAAAAACAGAGCAGACAGATGCCGAGCGTAGGGTTACGGTCACATCTGAGAGGTCAAAGGTCAAGGTTCTTGTTTGTTAAAGGGACCTTAAACAAGAACCAAAGGTTTGACCTACTGATCCGCCTCTACGTTAATCTGCCAGAAACCAACCAATCAGAGACAGGCGTGACTGGTTGAGCACGTGTCAACCATGTCTCGTGCACCCTCACGCAACATCCTCCTAGGGTCAGGCACGTCCACACCCAGCCCACGTTGGCTGAGTGGTGATATTTAGAGCTGTCACTGAAGCTAGCTGTTGCTCCCAATCAGCTGTAATGTGCACGCCCGTCCCCTTTGTTAGGCACTCATGGTGACTGAGGTGGTGCTGCTGCAGACCACCGCAGCGCATCTGGGAGCCAGCTAGCACTGTTAGAGAACCACGCTCGAGCACAGACATGAGGGGCGTGGCTTTGGTCAGACAGTCGAGGGGAGGGAGGGGTTTGTGACATGAGGTGCAAGTTCAAATCCTGCTAACGTGTAAAATTGGAAACACCAGCTTTAAGCTCAGAGCAACTCTTCCGAGTCTGGACCCACCTGCCAACGTGAAGGCTTGAGGCCAGACACCAGGCAGCTTCTCCCTCGGCTGTGGGGGGCTCCTGCAGGACTCGGCGGGCCAAGAACAGGGCCGCTCCAGCCAGATGAGCGGGCAGGAAAGCCACACACTGGCCCTCCAACAGGGACAGCTCTAGCAGATAGCGAGCCATCCAAACCATCTGCAAACACAGAACACCTTTCAGCTTCTCAACATCTTCCTCCAAAAAGACCAGCATACCTTAGCGCTGCAGTGAGCGATGGCAGCAAAGAGCATGAGGAAATGCAGAGGAGGGCAGTAGGACAAATCAAACTTGAGCCCACAGAGAACTTTGCGCTCCATCCGCAGCAGCTGGTGCTTCGTGTATGTGTGGTCCATCAGGTAGCAGAGTCCAGACACCTGGAAGATCAAATCCAACCCCATTCAACTGCATCATGTCTTTGAACATCTAGGCTACAGTCTACAACGTGGAGATGGGTTCTAATCTCAGCCAGGGTGAAGAGGGGTAGGAAATGAATTGCTCCTGTTGATCTGGAAAAAGTGAAATTATTCTGTACTGGCTGAATACATCTACCCTGAAGCTTTGCTGGGATGCTTTAAAAGACAACTGGCAGAATGGTTTGGCATTGTCGAGCTGTGGTTTATTTCCTTACAGAGCTGCATAAACTGCAGCACGAGCGCATCCCTCTGACACAGCGGCTGAAGCAGGATCTCCTCCTGGAGATGTTCCCAAAGCCAATGCAGTTGGGGTCCTGGTGTCAGGCCGAGGCCTCTGAAGCTCTTGGCTGTCCCAGAAGAGGGTGTGTAGGCACCCACTTCAGTTAATATCAGCTTCAGAAGGACACATCCGTAAAGTACACAGACGTTTTGGTGATGTGTTCAGGCAAAACTATCAGGTGAACACGGTTCCACCAGAACACTCAAGTGGCTGGAGACCTCCCCCAGAAGATCAGTCAGAAGACGCCGAGGCAGCTCAGCCCGTCTCGGGCTCATGATCTAGGTGGGCAATTTATTCAGGCTTTGTTCATCTCAACTTCATCGCGCTGTAGCTCCCAGGCATCACAGTTTCACCAGTTTAAGGTCAAACCAGGAGTCACCTGCAGCGTTGAATGCAACCGAACCTTTCTGGATGAATGAGAACCTGAATGGAAACAGACCCTCTTTGCACCTATCATGGTTTGAAACCAGTTGGGTGTAAATTAGATGAATAATAAGCCAAACCCCCTCTCACCGGTGTGGGTTACAGGAGGCCGGAGAGTTCAGCGGTTATTTACACATGAAGAGAGAAAGTCCAGTTGTGGAGCTTTACCTCAGGAAGGAGACACTCCTCCTTCTTTGCAGCAAGGAAGAGGCAAACCATGGCCAGGAGCTGCAGGTTAGCTGTGGTCACCTTCAGCTGATGCAGGCAGCGGTTCAGAAGGTGCACAGCCAGGTAGAGCGTCTCTGCTTGAAAATGCATCAAGTCCTGTAATGGTTACACACATGCACAGCTTTTAGACTTTTACACTCCTAATGTTGCTGCGACCACAGAATAACACAGCACAGACATAACAGACGTGAACTACGCTTGAAAAACAAAACATGGTTTTGTAGAGATTTGAGTTTTATGAGCAGCTGAGATCTGTAGCAACATTAGGAACTGGAGACATCACATTTTCTGTTTATCGACATTTAGAAGCAGGTTAAGGAACCATTCTAGAACCTAAGCCACAAACACCAACACATTGGAAGAGGGATCTTATTACATTCCTCGAAGAGATGTGACGCTGTTAAAGGCATTCATACAATAATGGAAACACAGAATCTGAGGTAAACCTGCATGTATTGTATAGATACATGTCAAAGATTCAGATTTTAGACAAACGGTGGCATGAAAGGGGATTCAAGACACCCACATCCTTCAGACAGCCACTGGTAAACTGAAACTAGATGTGGACTTTCCCCCAACTGAAGATCACAAAATTGTCATGTCAAATAAATGCACATTAAGACAATAGTGAAATGGCCCAAAAAGACAGAAGACCCTAAACACAAGAGGAAAGGAGGAGGACCCACATGAACTTGAATGAGCCAGTCCACCAGAAGAGCCCTGGTGGCATCAGTGAAGTGCTGAGGAAGCTCCATGCTGGCTGAAGACTTCTGCTTCTGAGTTCTCTGCAAAGTGAACCGAGACAAGGCCATCATCAGCAGACACACTGAAGGTCACCTCAGGGTCTGCAGGGGCCAGACCACATCCAATAAGACCAAAAGTCTTAAATTCAAAATATCTGATGATATATGATGAAGTTCAGCTACTTTGATGTTAAACTCCAACCATCAATTCAATCCTTCCAATCCCATGCTGTTAAAACTTTTGGATTTAAAAGAATGAACTGAACCTTAAGTACAAATTTACATAAGTAAAAATGTAAGCTGCATATATCGACACTCAAAAATACATACCTAAATGACTGAGTTACAATGAACGTTTTCTTCATTAAACTCATCCACTGAGAGTTTCTCCATGTCATTTCATTCTTTCAGTTTGGAGCCGATCACCAGTTGGAAACCAGACTATAACACGACTCAGGGGCCGCTGAGCTTTTAACATGATTTTGATGTTGATATTTAAGTCTTTTATTCTACATTTCCCTGATGCCATCATCCTAAAGAATACACTGGTTTGAAACAGACACTAAATGGCAGAAGCAGTGCTTCAAAACAAACGTTGTAACCCTTCGTTCGTTTGATTAACATTGTGAGCGAAACTCATTCTATTAAACTCCATTAAGGTTGTGCCCATGCTCCTTCTACTCTGAAGCTACCTTCGAGGGGTCCAGAGATCCAACATGAGCTCAGTCTGCTCACCATCATGTCCAGGAAGATGTCCCAGGCGAAGGTCGGGTCCCAGACCAGGCCCAGCTTCTCCAGGGCCAGCTCCACTTCGTGGCGCAGCAGGCCAGGCACCAGCGGGTGCGTCACACCGCCGTCGGCTGCACAGAGCACAGATGTGGGATGCTGGGGATTCTCCATGTTCACCGCTGCAGCCTTCAGGAACATGCCAGAGCCCCCAGGCCAGGTGTTTACCGACGGAGCACTTTGGAGCAGCTCCATGGATCTCCAACAGCAGGTCGTTCCTCATCTGCACCGAGAAAGGTCTTCCCTGAACACATACGAGACGCCAGAACGTTGGCCAAAATAGAAGAGTCCAATGTGTCACTGAACTCCCACCATGATGCAGGACCAGAGGGGGAGGGAGGACCGGCCACACCGACCTTCAGCGTCTCCTCCGGCCCCGGCAGCTGCCAGCCATCGGCCCAGGTTCTTACAGGGCCTCTTCTGTCGTCCGCCTGGAGCCAAACGGAGACTCTTGGTCTCTTATCGGTTTCGCCATGATTCAGTCAAGGAAACCAAAGTTTGGTTTCAACACAAAAATTCATCTTCACATTTCAATTAGCGCCAACATTTTCTCACCAGCACACAAACAGTTTTAATGATCTGTGCTGACCAGTAATCGATCTGAACGATGGCTGGAAAACACAGGCGTCTCCAAGCAGGCCACCAGATGAACATCTCACCTGTCCACCAAATACATCACCCTTCAGGTTTCAGGGCAATATGAAAAGCTTCATTGATTCAGAAAGACCCAAGTGCATTTGCGCAGACACATTTGCTTGTGTAAGAGAACATTCATTGACCTCCTGGTGTACGAGAACATTCATACACCTTCTGGTGTAGGAGAACATTCATTGACCTCCTGGTGTACGAGAACATTCATTGACCTTCTGGTGTAGGAGAACATTCATTGACCTCCTGGTATACGAGAACATTCATTGACCTCCTGGTGTACGAGAACATTCATTGACCTCCTGGTGTACGAGAACATTCATTGACCTCCTGGTGTAGGAGAACATTCATTGACCTTCTGGTGTACGAGAACATTTATACACCTTCTGGTGTAGAAGAACATTCATTGACCTCCTGGTGTACGAGAACATTCATTGACCTCCTGGTGTACGAGAACATTCATTGACCTCCTGGTGTACGAGAACATTCATTGACCTCCTGGTGTACGAGAACATTAGAACATTCACCTTCTGGTGTAGAAGAACATTCACCTTCTTGTGTAGGAGAACATTAGAACATTCACCTTCTGGTGTAGAAGATTAGAACATTCACCTCTTGGTGTAGGAGAACGTCAGAACATTGACCTCCTAGTGTAGGAGAACATTGACCTCCTGGTGTAGGAGAACATTAGAACATTCACCTTCTGGTGTAAGTCCAGCAGGGGCTGTGAGTCGCAGAAACCGGTCCGGGCCATGGCAGCCCAACACTGAAGTCCTGCGTCCGGCCGCTGCAGCTACTTACACGCGGAGGTCGGAGGACGGAGCCGGAGCCGGGAGAGGAGCCGAGAAGGGAGCGAGGCGGCCGCACACGACTCATAAAGCCCGCGCCACAGGTGTGGGCGGGCCGGGGCGTGGCGGACAGGTAACAGCAACAACTTCCGTGACGTTGAACATAAGATTGGAACTCCATTACCCAGCATGCCACCGTAGTGACACGCATGCGCATAAGCCCCGGACAGCTAGCGCTGATAAGTGAATGACCAGCTTTCCCTTGTCCCCAAATATGTCATTTATATTACAATATTTAGGGCCCGAGCACCGAAAAGCGGTGCGAAGCCCTATTGTATTTCTAATGTTTATTATTCTTCTTATTCTTCTTATTTTTCTCGTTATTCTTCCGACAAAAGAGTCGCCTTTTGGACCCCCTGAACATGCTCGAAAAGTTGATTTGATTTGACCTACCCCCCCAAAGGAATGCGAAGTTTTTAGAATTTCTGGGTCCCGAGAGGCTATCTGCAAAGGTGCTCTCTAGCGCCACCTATTTTTGGTGCCCCGGGACTGGGTTTGTCCTACGCTCATGAAACTTGGTGGAGTTGTGTATCGTACCAAGACGCACCAAAAACTCTCTTGGAGCGGTGGCGTAACTCAAACAGGAAGTCCGCCATTTTCATCGGAAGTCACGATTTCGCGCCTCGTACTTTAACGAACTCCTCCTAGAGCTTTCATCAGATTGTCATTTTCTACGAATATCATCTAGAGACGTGGCTGATGTTAAATTGTGAGGCTTTTTAGGATCCGTCAAACGGTGTGGGCGTGGCGGCCAAACGAAAAGTTGATGTTTCGCCGCCGCACAGGAAGTGGCTTTATCTCGGACATACAAGGCCGCTTCAGGGTCAAAGTTCACAGGTGTGATCGGGGCCTGGTCCTGAACACAAATATGTATCAATATTCAGTTTTGAACATAGCGCCCCCTGCTGATAACAGGAAACGTCATGCTTTACATGGCGACGTCCTGATCGGTGTGCGTTGAGCGGATTCTCCTCAAACCGGGTGGGGACGTCAACAAGGCCTTGGTGACGCCAGCTGAGTAAAAACATCAGCTTTAAATAAAAGGGCGTGGCCTTGGCGGCGCGCAGAGCATCAGAACCAGAAAAGTCACGCATACATCGTCCGATCCGCATCCGACTCCACATGTTTAACCAGAATTCCGCCACGAACAGATGGACGTTTCAATATCTGCTGTATGTTACAGCGCCACCTAGATACAAACAATGAGGCAGCCCCAGGACTGCGTGTGACCTACGTTTGTGAAAATCGGCAGGCACGTGTATCATCACAAGGCCGACGAAAAAGCCTCTTGGAGACCACAGGTGCAACGTAAAACGGCTCTTTAGCGCCCCCTACAATATTTCAAAGAAGCAGCCCCGAAACCACGTTGGACCCAGAAATACGAAATTCGGCACACTCGTGCAGCAGCCCGGGTCCTGACAAAAAGTCTCTTGGACCCATGTGCTGAAACCAACAGAAAGGTGCTAAAGTGAGCTTTTTTAAGGGAAGATGGACAGGCGTCATTCGTTTGGGCTCGGTGGTGGCGCGGGGAGGCCGTCGCCCCGGCCCCCAACGTTGCGCCCTCCCCGACGGGCGCCGGGGGTGCGAAGGCCTGTTCAACGCTGCTTGCAGCTTTAATATAATATTTTCTTTCTTTGAACCTAACCCTAACCCTTTATAAAAAATTAAGTTCACATAAACTTAAGAGAAAACTGCATTTAATGTGAAGTGTAGTCATGAAACATCCCAGCTGTGATTCTGAAAGCAGGTCATCAAAGACTTGTTTCTCTACACCAACGAGTGCACAACCTAGTGTCCTCTTTCAGTATTCCAGCAAGTATTCAGCTCTAAACCATGAAGGGAGAAATGTTCTCATACACCCTTCACCTTTGCATGCCCTTGTTTTACATACATGAACACATGGAAGTCAGGAAATCAAGGCTCACACCTTCATGCACGTGTTCAACTTTTACAGTTTCTTAACGTGGCTCAAATGTTTCTTCCAAAAGTTTGTCACAAAACCCTGGTCAAGTCCTCAGAACTCAGTTTTTCTTTTTCACAACTTGTTGCAGATATGAATGAAGTAAATAATGTTTTGATTCTTATAATTTGCAGACAGACGACTTGTTTTGATCAAATGAAATGAAGTGACCACACAATGAAGTTAAAAAGGTAATAATCTGTTAAACAGACATTTCTCTTGATTTGTATTTCTTCACTTGAGGTTTCATTGGAAAGTTCCAAGTATAGCTGGTAGATATGGGATTGCTGTCTACCTAACAACCACGCTGGGAGAGACAAAGCTGCTTCTCCTCCATGTTCACCTCGTATGTCCTCTTCAATGGCCAAAGCACGTCTGCATGAAGAACAAATAAACGAGTCTTTGAGCGCCGAAAGATGTGCATGGCAGTGGGAAAGTGTGAAAGGTCATTCCCATATGCTGGCAGAGTAGGAGAACTGAGGAAAGTGGGTCCGCTGATCTGACTCCTTCACATCTAAACTGCCATCTGTAGGAAGAGACGCACGTTAGTGAGGCTGCCACCTCCAGGTAGAGCACGCAGCAACACGCCTGCAGACTTACACCTGTCCGGAGGAGTTATGGTGATCGTCTGTGCCGTGAACTCTTCATCAAAGTACCGCGTGTCCGTCTCTGACATGACCTGGGGCTTGAATGGTGGAGTAAGCTGTGGAAGGAGGACAAAAAATGAGCTGGCCAACATCAAGTTGGCCAGAAGAGCTTCCCTCCAGCTGTACCTTCTTCTCCATCACATCCTGCCAGTTGATGGAGGTGAAGAACCTGTGGCTCATGACGTCTTTGGCATCATCTGGTCCACCGCCCAGCCTGAAACGCAAACAAACCCTTCACACACCATTAAACAGTAAGCTCCCTCTTCCATCCTACAGAGTCATACACCTATGTCACCTACACCATCATGTGCCTAGAGTCATACGCCTATAGATTCATACAGCTATAGTCATATGCCTAGAGCAGGGGTCGGCAACCCAAAATGTAGAAAGAGCCATATAGCACCAAAAAAACAAAAAACAAATATGTCTGGAGCCGCAAAAAATGTTTGTCTCTATAGTAGTAAACACATGCTGTATGTATCTATTGTAGCTATATTAGCCTACTATCAAAATGACTAAGTTAACTACAAATACATAATGAGCCTTCATGATTAAATGTTTATTTTTCCTTCTCGCTACAGAGCAAACATTCAGGCAATCCTTCCGCATTGGCAATGAATGCAAATAATTTGGTCCAATAAACGTTGAATGCTCTGTTCTCCTCAGTTATTTTTCTCTTTTTCCCTTTGGGATCCATGGCCCATCACACAGCCAACGATTTTTTCACAACAGGCACCTGCCTGGCATCCCACCCTGCTGATAGAAACGTGTGTTGCAGGCTATGACGTATAAATTCGTTGAAATGTAATATTTATTCTACACATTTTTACAGCATTAGACAATGTTAAGAATGTTTGTATCATGTTTGTCCTCCTACAGAAACCATATTATAACAAAAAATATATTTCTGTCTTTATCTTTTTCCATTTTCAAACATTTTTGAAAAAGTTCAGGGAGCCACTAGGACGGCGCTAAAGAGCCTCATGCAGCTCTAGAGCCGCGGGTTGCCGACCTCCGGCCTAGAGTCATATGCCTCTAGAATCATATGCCTAGTTATATGCCTCTAGAATCATATGCCTATAGAATTATATGCCTAGAGTCATAGGCCTCTAGAATCATATGCCCATATACGCCTATAGAATCATATGCCTAGAGTTATACGCCTATAGATTCATACACATAGACATATGCCTAGAGTCATATGCCTATAGAATCATATGCCTAGTTATACGCCTATAGATTCATACACATATAGACATACACCTAGAGTCATATGCCTATAGAATCATATGCCTAGAGTTATATGCCTCTAGAATCATATGCCTATAGAATTTTACGCCTAGAGTCATAGGCCTCTAGAATCATACGCGCATATAATCATATGCCTAGAGTTATACACCTATAGATTCATACATCCATAGACATACACCTATAGAATCATTTGCCTCTAGAATCATATGCCTATAGTCAAACGCCTATGGAATCATATGCCTAGAGTTATACGCCTATAGATTCATACAACTATCGAAGCACACACACCTATAGAATAATACGAGAGTCATAGGCCTCTAGAATCATATGCCTATAGATTCTATAGTATAGAATCATACGCCTAGAGTTATACACCTATAGAATCATATGCCTGGAGATATACACCTATAAATTCATACACCTAGAGTCATATGCCTATAGAATCTTATGCTTAGAATCATAGACCTCTAGAATCATACACTTAGAGTCATACACCTGTGGAATCATACGCCTAGAGTTATACGCCTATACAGTCATATGTCTTTTGAATCATCAGCCTATAGAATAATACATCCAAAGAATCATACTCCTACAAAAGGATACATCTATAGAATCACACGCCTATAGTCATACCCCTATAGAGTCATACGTCTATAGAATCATACTTCTATGAATCATACCTCTATAGTCATGCATCTATAGAATCATACACCTTTCATTCTAAGATTCAACAAGTTGTGATGATCAATGTTGGCCTTGGTTGTAACTGTTAGCCTACAGTTTAATCATGTTTTTACTTGATTTATAGCTGAATGTGTGCCAACAGAAACGGCTCTACAGCTTCAGAGGCACTTTCTCCTCTCAGAAAACTTTCATCTGATATTTATTGTGGTGCTTCCATGCTCTTTAAATTACATATAGATTAAAGAGCCCTGTCAAACAGCAACAACTCTATCGCATTTGTGTCATTACTCATCTTTTTATTCATGTTATTTTATTTATTTAGTCATGATTTAGGCACACACAAAAGAACAAAAAGAAGAAACTGGTGAAGAGTAATGAACCCCTTTGCTAAGGAAGGAAGCTAAGAGACACAAACCGCTGTTTGGGGTCTTTCCTGAGCAGGCCGGTGAGCAGCTCCTTGGCCTCAGGAGCCAGGCTCTTAGGGAAGCGGATCTCTTCCATGAGAATCAGCTCAAACAGCCGTTCATGGTCCTGGTTATAAAAGGGCAGGCGACCACACATCATCTCATACATGACCACGCCCAGACCCCACCAGTCCACCGCACGGCCGTAGTCATTGTCCTCCAGAACCTGAGGAGAAGACAGTTCCAGGTGATGACAGGGGTCAGACACTCAGTCGGTCTATCTGACCAGCTCCTGGAGCTTCCACAGTTAAATAAGCTGCTGGTTTTGATGGAGTGTTTCTTGAAATCGCTGTTGTTGCTGGCTGTAGAGCCACAGACCAGGCTACATCTGTATTATGAAGCAGTGGGAGAAGCAGGGCTGCTGTAATAATCCCATCCACTTTTCATGTGGATGGCTGGATGTGTGAACAGCAGTTACCTGAGGAACAAACATAGAACAGCCTACAGATGCAATGGGATGGGTTGGGCTTAGGGCTAGAGTTTATTGTTGGGGATAAGGGTTGGAGTTAAGGGTTAATGGTTAGGGTTTGTTAGAGGATAGGGTTAAGGGTTAGAGGTTAGGGCTGGGGTTAGAGGTTAGGATTTAGTTAGGTTCGGTTCGGATTAAGGGTTAGAGTTGGTTAGGATTAAGGGTTAAAGTTTAGGGTTACAGGTTATGGTTGGGGTTAGGGTTGGTTAGGGTTAAGGGCTAGAGGTTGGAGTTGGAGTTAGGTTTACTGACATCAAACAGCATCTGTGTTGTACTACAGCAACATTTTCCCTTAAAAATGTCCCAATTTGAGTCCAAAATATTTTAAAACACTGACGCGCAGGAGTCCAAGCTACCTCTGGTGCTAGGTACTCAGGAGTTCCACAGAATGTCTTCATGGTGGCTCCGTCTGTAATCCCCTCCTTGCACAGGCCAAAGTCTGTTATTTTGATGTGGCCGTCTTTGTCTAACATGAGGTTCTCCAGCTGTGAGCACAAACGCAGTTTAGTAGTGAAGAGTGGCTTCAGGGAGAGAACAGCTGATTTAACAGATGGAAGCAGAAGCTGCTGACCTTCAGGTCCCTGTAGACTACATTACATGAGTGGAGGTACTCCAGGGCTGACACCACTTCAGCTCCATAAAACCTGGCTCGGTCCTCTGTGAACACTCGGTCACGCGACAGGTGAAAGAAGAGCTGAAAAACAGCAGTCATGTTTTTCTGGTTCTCTTACAGACCATTGCTTCCAGAAGGTTAGTGGTTAGTCAACACACGTTCAGCTCAGCTCTGTTACTATGCGGCCATCTACACATCTGTCAAGTGTGTTTTCCTCAAATAAAACACATATCAGATGAGTCGAATTTAAATCTTGTCATGCACATATGTTGATTTTTTTTCATCTTATAATTGATTCTACTGTATTTTTAGGACTACAACTTGTCCTTTTTTCATGGTTTGGCTGGTCCAGCGGGTTATGCTCAGGTATGGCTTATATATTAAAATATATACGGTAATTTCATATTTTCATTATTTTCACTGACAACCGCAAGAGGACGATCTAGGCTTGTGTGCCAGTATCTGCTACTCCTCAAAAAAAATAGAAAATGTAAAATGTAAAGTAGAAGAGGAAGCGGCCATGTGTCTACCTCTTGGTGGAGGTGCTCAAAGGTGACACTGGATGAAGGATGAAAAATCCAAAGGATTTGGTGATTTGGAGTGAGATCAAAAGTTTGAGTTTTCTAAACTAAATTTCCCCACAAATATGTGACTTATAGTTCAGTGTGACTCATATATATATAACTTGTAGTCCAGAAAACAAGGTAATATCTCACAACCAAGACAAAACTGACCAACAAATAGAGCAGTTCAACATTCTATTGTCCATCATCATTACAGAGAACGAAACTTACTTCTCCCCCATTTGCATACTCCATCACAAAGCATAGACGATCATGTGTCTGAAATGCATATTTTAACGTCTGCAGGGAAGAAAAACAACAATTACACAAGCACAGAAACAGAAGTGATACAAGCGTGACTGATAACCTACTGTTAAAAAGGGATGTCGGGTATTTTGAAGAACTCTACTCTCTGTAACCGTATGTGCTACCTCATCCTGAAAGAACACACACACACACACACACACACACACACACACACACACACAAACACAACATATACTCATTAACAACAATACAGTTTCTGCATACCTTAAAGTAAAGGTTATTTTCAATGGCAGAAGGAGAACACACTTTAGCAATAATGACTTCTTTCCGGAGGATTTTCATGGCGTAGTACATCCCTGTGGCCTTCTCCTTCACCAGGATCACTTTCCCAAATGTTCCCTTCCCCAGCAGCTTCAGGTAGTCAAAGTCGCTCATAGTCTACAAAGATAAAAATCCAAATGACCAAGGCTCTTTTCTCTTTACAGCACATACACTCAACCACATTAATCAAGTAAGATTCATTTGGCTGCAGAAGTCAGGAGTTGCACTTCCCAGGTTGAGATCATTACAGTCCATCCAGCTCTCATTTGGCTCTCATCTGTCTACCTATGTATACATCCATCTCATCTGTCTACCTGTGTATACATCCATCTCATCTGTCTACCTGTGTATACATCCATCTCATCTGTCTACCTGTGTATACATCCATCTCATCTGTCTACCTGTGTATACATCCATCTCATCTGTCTACCTGTGTATACATCCATCTCATCTGTCTACCTGTGTATACATCCATCTCATCTGTCTACCTGTGTATACATCCATCTCATCTGTCTACCTGTGTATACATCCATCTCATCTGTCTACCTGTGTATACATCCATCTCATCTGTCTACCTGTGTATACATCCATCTCATCTGTCTACCTGTGTATACATCCATCTCATCTGTCTACCTGTGTATACATCCATCTCATCTGTCTACCTGTGTATACATCCATCTCATCTGTCTACCTGTGTATACATCCATCTCATCTGTCTACCTGTGTATACATCCATCTCATCTGTCTACCTGTGTATACATCCACCTCATCTGTCTACCTATGTATACATCCATCTCATCTGTCTACCTGTGTATACATCCATCTCATCTGTCTACCTATGTATACATCCATCTCATCTGTCTACCTGTGTATACATCCATCTCATCTGTCTACCTGTGTATACATCCATCTCATCTGTCTGAGTCTGTCCATCCATCCATCGTCCTTCCATCCATCTTTCTGTCCATAGGAATACACACCACTTTTGTGCGGGACTTGAACGCTGCAATCTCCATGTCTCCGGAGCTGCTGTTTTCACTTGGTGAACCAAACTTGATCTCCATTCGCTCCTCCTCCTGCTGCTGACTCTTCAGGCTGTTGGCCACCGCCTGGATGGATCGCATCCACTCCTTCCTGAGCCACAGTGAAGCATGTTGTTGGGTTATTTCTAGGTAGTGGTGTGTACCTGTGTGTGTGTGTGTGTGTGTGTGTGTGTGTGTGTGTGTGTGTGTGTGTGTATGATGTATAGGTAGTATGTGGTAGCAACATCAGAGCAGTGGGCAGCTGTTAATGAGCTTTAGAGAAGAAGAGAAACTTGACCTCTCCTCATGGCTGTCTACATGGAAGGTGCGTTCAATAACAGATGTCCACTGCAGGCAGCGGATGACAAACGTGTTGGGCCGTGGCCGCTCAGTCTTCATTAGCTGACACTCTGGAGGTCAAAACACAGGAGTTTTAAGATGACTGCAGCATGACACACCTCCCACCCCTTTAAGTGGTGCTCCAGTGACCTGCGACAGAGAAGTTGTTGAGTGGTGGCAGGCTGTGATCACACACTTCAGGCTTCTCTTTGTAACCAATAAAGGAGCCATCGGTCTTTAGGATGAAGTAACGAGGACGCCACGTTTTAATGTATTCACCTACAGAAGAAGCAAGAACAACCTTTCAAAACCTTGGACTTGTGGTGAAGTGATCATTGTGTTTTGCTCCTGTATATTTGTCTTAACTGTACTTTAATCTTACGGTTGGGTTATTGATGGATAAGAAACTGGCCGACACTACGTGCTGTTGCCTCCAGAGGACGCTGCTCTGGGTCATGCTAGGTTAGGGTTAACACCCCGTCTCATCCCACTTAACGTCAATAACTGAGACCAGGAGAACTCTCTCTTTCACAGATGTGTTGTGCTTACACTCAGGTGGATTTATGTAATGTCTTCTGCCACTTTATTTACTACTGGATATGAATTCTGGGTAGAAAAGTGAACTCTTGAAAATACTACAGGATATGAAGAACATTGGCATTCAAACAGGTGACAGGAGTTTTAAATATTAAACATTGTTGTAAATTCACTTGAGCCAAAATAAAGAACCCAGAGCAGATCTCTCACCTCTCTTGAAGAGCCATCCTTCTCTCACAACACTGACTTCATTCATGCTGGAGCAGGACGCTCTGTGAAGAGACACATTACTGTTTGTTCAGCAGATCAGACAATAAAGTCAAGTGAAAGTGCTGGCAGGAAGCTGCGCTACGGCTTCAACAGAACCTGCTTTCTTGGAACGAGTCAGTTATATGGAGTCACCACCACACTGCAATCTGAAACTAGTGACGTAGACCAATCTCCCACGCACGCACGCACGCACGCACACACATGCACGAATACACGCATGCATGAACACACACATGCGCGCACTAGCTGATTCTGAGGCAAACGTCCCAAATGTGGGCAACAACAATTAACAAAGTGTCTCCAATATTAATCTTGAAGTTCTGATGTTTGACTGATTCATGGTTTACCACCTTATAAACAGCTGGTCAAGTACAGTGAGAGATTCACAGAAGTTTAATAAACCCTCATAACTCAAGAATTAAAATGCACACATGTAAAAGTATGCAAACCAATGAAACATCATCAGGACGTATCTATGAATTAATCTTCTGCAACCACATTTGTTCATGAGCTACTGTAGAAAATATAACAAGTAAATAGGTTTGCAACTTAAGAGAACTATGAACAATCTGTATATAATATTAAAATTTATTATATATATATATATATATATATATATATATATATATATATATATATATATATATATATTAGATGTGACAATGAGAGTGACGATGAGGGTAGGACGAGGGTAACAGTGGGGATGACGATGAGGGTGAAGCTGAGGAGGAGGTTGACGGTGAAGATGACTGTGAGGGTGAGGATGTGAATGAAGATGAGGGTGAGGATTAGTATAAGGGTGAGGATGAGGGTGATGACAAGGGTGAGGGTGAGGATGAAGTTGAAGACGAGTACGAGGGTGATGGAGAGGATGAGGAAGAGCATGAGGAATAGGATGAGGATGAGGGTGAGGACTCGAACCCTGCTCTCACCCTGCAGCTCTCACCTTGAGGCTCTCACCTTGAGGCTCTAGGTGCAGATGAGGAGGTCCAGGAGCGGAGCTGAAGCTGATCTTCTGACCACACAGCTCGACACACTCGCTTGTTTTTCTCTCCGCAACAGCAACATTGGCGCGTCCCCGTCTGTGGTGCGGAGCGTCAGCACGTCCGGCGTCCAGCGGGCTTCATGCTGCGGGATTATCGTGGTGCTGCTGATGTCAATCCGCCCCAAACGTCTTAATCTCGCCGGACGAGCCTCGACAGCGCGGCTCACGCAAGCGGAAATGACGTCGGAGGAGCCCGGCCGCACCAACCGGAAGTGTGTCAGCGGGTCGAGCCCACGTGGTCGACGTGTTCAAGTTCAAGCAGATTTGGACGTTTTGGTCAGAAGCAGCTTTAAATGGGATACAACAGCACACACTACCGCCCCACAACCTCCAGATTTAGTTCTGTCTGACAGAGGTCTTAACACGATTTAGGTTTTCATATTTTCATATTGTAAACAAACATGAATGAGGTGCAAAGTCAATAAAGAAGAGTCTGGCTCAGTAGAAAAGTTTTATTGGCCGGGACAGTCCCCAGATGTTGAAGCGTGTCCATTAAGGAGCTTTACTTTGTTGTCTTTGTTGCTTTCGCTGGAAGTAACGAGCACGAGCCTCATTCACACTTGTTTCAGTGTTTCGCTTTTCTAGTTTCTTCAAGGCGTTCTCTCTCTCTATCTCTGGAAAAAGACACACCAAATTATGTTCAATTACATAGCTTCAGGTCATCTACTCCTAAAACACACCTTCTATACCCTACATGCGTTCAAGCTGATTAAGGTTATACAACATTTGGCCTACAAATAAATATTTGGGGAAATAAACCTGATTGTCTCTTTGCTGCTTCCCTTTTCTCCCATTTTCTTATCTCCTCATTGGTAACTTCCTCTCTTGCAACGTTGCTCAGGTCATAGACGTCCACCTCATGGAGTTTAGGGAGCAAGTCTTTGACCCACTCGTAACGAATAGGACAGACCGTCCTCATGTACACTCGGGACGTCACCAGCACATCGTGGAAGATTACCCAGTTCAGCTTTGTTTCCTGTTCAAAGAGCTTGAAGAAAACACAAAGAACAACCATTACGAGAGGAGAGGAGAATTGTACTCAATCAATGTGAATAAATAATACATGATCCCAACATATATTTACTGCTGATGATGGGTGAATGTGAACCATGGATCCCCTTCCATCCATCGTGCAAAACACCTTACCAACAGACCTGTATTTGATTAACAATCACAAACCAGCACAACTAAAGCAAAAAAAATAGCCTAGATCATGCACAGAAAAAAATGTGTCAAATAAAATATTTGAAAATGTTGCGTGATGACATACCTTCTTGCTACATTGGTGAAGTATCCTGAACACAGACACTGTCTGAACTGGTCGCTCTTACTGCCAGTAAAGGTGTCGACAGGAAAATCCCTTTTCTGAGAGAGAGAAAACATCCATCACCACAACGCTGGTGTGTGAACATCGAGGAGTAATCATGAGCGCAGAAATGCCAAAGCAGGCTGGAGATGCCAAGGACCTGCTGGAGGCGGCGCAGGATCTCCCGCAGCTGCGTCTCCACACTAAAGGCGGACTTGAGCGCCCTCCAGTGGATCCAGTTCTCTTTACACCACGCGGACGGTCTTTCACTGCTCAAAAGGCAAAAAAGAGTCCAAGAGTCATCCCGGCAGAGCACCCGCGTTCATCCGCATCAAGAGACTGCACCAATGGTCCATGACGAGACACCTCACCTGGATTTACACGACTGAAACACACCAAGAAGGGTGGCAAAGTCGTTCATGCTGCTATTCAGCGCTCTGTGCTTGTCATCGGCCTCTTTCTGCTTCTCAGAGCTGCCTGCAGAGAGAACAGAGGACGCTGGAAATGGAACCAGATTGAACATGAGAGTGAACTCCTTTGCTCATAGAGGACATCCCATCATACGTCTAATTCATTGAAGCTTTCCAGGCCCCAGCAACCACCATCCCTCCATGGAGTTAGGAGCATGTCCTCTTAAGGGGCGCTGCTGACCTGGCCTGATGAAAATGTTCTCCACAGACAGCATGGCAGCCACAGGCAGCAGCAGCTCTTCACAGCCAAGCTCAGCAGCTCTGAGCAGAGCCCTGGTGAGACCTGGCTCCAGAGGAAACTCCACCATGAGCTTCCCCAGCCGAGTAACTCTGCCCCTCCTACAACGCACACACACATGGGACGAGCTGAGGAAGGGTCGGAGGAGCAACAGCACGGCGAGACTCCTGGAGCCAGTTGGACCTGTCGATGGCGTCAAACTGATACAGCTGCTTTAGTGCAGCAAGGAGGAAGCGCTCTTCTGGCGGGTCGAGGTAAGGGAACCTGGATTCAAAGAAAGGCTGGTTACTATGGAAACGGGGCGACCACAAGTAGAGACGAGAGCGCCAGCGTGGCTGCACCTGATGACGTCATGAACACCCAGACACTTGAGGGTGAGGACCACGGCGGTGAGGCTCGTCCTCTGGATCTCTGGAAGCGTGTACTCAGGCATGCTTTCCTCCCAGAATCCTTTGCTGTATACTCGAAAGCATTTCCCGGCTGACGTCCTCCCCGCTCTGCCGGCTCTCTGAAGAGCTTCGCTCCTGACGAGGGAACAGACGGTGGAGGGCGTCGTGTGCACCAGGACGGGTGACCAGCACTCACTTGGAAATAGGCACCACCTCCAGGATGTCCATCCCCACGGTGGAGTTGTGCCGGAGCTGCTTCACGAAGCCGCTGTCGATGACGTACCTGTGGGAAGGTGACAAGGCTGGTGAGGAGGCCTTGACCAGCGCCCTGGTCAATGTGTGCTGGCAGGCCACGCCCACTTGATGCCGTTGATGGTGAGCGAGGTGGCAGCGATATTAGTGGCCAGGACACATTTTCGGATTCCTCTGGGTGCAGGCTGGAAGATGGCTCTCTGCTGATCTGCAACAAAACACAGCAGCACACGTTCACACGCGCTCAGGTGGAGACGCGTCTGCTGAGCCTGAACACGATCAGAGTGAGCCAGAAGACGAGGGAGTCTACACAGGCCCTGGGAACACCTGGAGGTGCTTCACCTGAAGGCCCTGGGAACACCTGGAGGTGCTTCACCTGAAGGCCCTGGGAACACCTGGAGGTGCTTCACCTGGAGGCCCTGGGAACACCTGGAGGTGCTTCACCTGGAGGTCCTGGGAACACCTGGAGGTGCTTCACCTGGAGGCCCTGGGAACACCTGGAGGTGCTTCACCTGGAGGCCCTGGGAACACCTGGAGGTGCTTCACATGGAGGCCCTGGGAACACCTGGAGGTGCTCACCTGTTGACCCCGCCCACCACTAGGCTAGCCTCTCACTCTGGCTGTCATAGCAACAACAGGAGCAGACTAAAGAAGAAGGGCTCAGCCACGCCGAGGCGGGGGCAGCTGGTCTGACTTACCCGAGGCCATGGACCCGTACAGGGGCAGGATGAGCAGCCCCTCCACCGTCTGGTCCAGTACATCATAGCGGTAGTCCACAGACTCGGCCTTCCTGAAGAGCTGCTCACAGGCCTGCTCAATCTCAGACTGACCTGTGGGGTGGACACACCAGGACCGCTTCAGATCAAGGCCACGCCGGGACAGGGTCACTCCGTACCTGTCAGAAACACCAGGACGTCTCCTGCCATCTCACTGGTGTGGACATCAAAGGCCACTTTGATGACCTGCAGCACAAAAGGAAGATTTGTTTTTGACTCTTTAACCAGAAAACACGTGAAACACTCCACACAACCACAGTACCTCTTTTATGTAAGCGGTGCTTTGTGTGTCTTTGGGTCCAACAGCAGAACCAAAAGAGCAGGTTACAGGAAAGGTCCTCCCAGGGATGGTAAGGACACAACAGCCCCCCAGAAAGGCCGAGAGCTTGTCCGTTTCCATGGTAGCAGACATGATCACCACTTTCAACGGGAAAGATCGGCCCGTGCTGCCTTCACCAGGATCCAAGAAGTTTTTCTTCAGGAGACCTAGAAGGATGTCCTGCAAGAAGGAAGGCCATGAATCCTCAAGAAAAGGGGTGTTGGCTGAAGGTGTGTGACTCACAGAGTTGAGGCTGCGCTCATGAACCTCGTCCAGGATGATCACGCTGTACTGCCCCAGGTGAGGATCGGCCAGGATCTCCCTCAGCAGGCAGCCATCCGTCATGTACTTGACCCGCGTGTCCTACACACACACACACACACACACACACACATATATATATATACACATGTACACACACACACACATATATACACACACATGTACACACAAACACACACATATATAGGATCTCCCTCAGCAGGCAGCCATCCGTCATGTACTTGACCTGCATGTCCTGCACACACACACACACACACGTACACACAAACACACACATATATAGGATCTCTCTCAGCAGGCGGCCATCCGTCATGTACTTGGCCCACGTGTCCTACACACACGCACACATACAGTATATATATATACACATGTACACACAAACACAAACAAGCACACACATATATAGGATCTCCCTCAGCAGGCAGCCATCCGTCATGTACTTGACCCACGTGTCCTGCACACACACACACACACACACACACACACACACACACACACACACACACATATACAGTGAGAGTAAAAAATATTTGATCCCTTGCTGATTTTGTTGGTTTAAAGTCATTTTCTGGATTTTTGCTTTGATATTCTGTCTCTCCATGTTAGAATACATCTACCATTAAAGATATAGAATGATCATGTCTTTATTAGTGGACAAACCAACAAAATCAGCAAGGGATCAAATACTTTTTACTCTCACTGTATACACTCACCAGCCACTTTATTAGGTACACCTGTCCAACTGCTGGTTAACACTTAATTTCTAATTAGCCAATCACATGGCGGCAACTCAGAGCATTTAGGCATGTAGACATGGTCAAGACAATCTCCTGTCCCTTCTGCAGTTCAAACCGAGCATCAGTATGGGGAAGAAAGGTGATTTGAGTGACTTTGAACGTGGCATGGTTGTTGGTGCCAGAAGGGCTGGTCTGAGTATTTCAGAAACTGCTGATCTACTGGGATTTTCACGAACAACCATCTCTAGGGTTTACGGAGAATGGTCCGATAAAGAAATTATATCCAGTGAGCGGCAGTTCTGTGGGCGGAAATGCCCTGTTGATGCCAGAGGTCAGAGGAGAATGGCCAGATTGGTTGGAGCTGATAGAAAGGCAACAGTGACTCAAATAACCACCCGTTCCAACCAAGGTAGGCAGAAGAGCATCTCTGAACGCACAGTACGTCCAACTTTGAGGCAGGTGGGCTACAGCAGCAGAAGACCACACCGGGTGCCACTCCTTTCAGCTGAGAACAGGAAACTGAGGCTACAATTTGCACAAGCTCATCCAAATTGGACAATAGAAGATTGGAAAAACGTTGCCTGGTCTGATGAGTCTCGATTTCTGCTGCGACATTCGGATGGTAGGGTCAGAATTTGGCGTCAACAACATGAAAGCATGGATCCATCCTGCCTTGTATCAACGGTTCAGGCTGCTGGTGGTGGTGTAATGGTGTGGGGAATATGTTCTTGGCACTCTTTGGGCCCCTTGGTACCAATTGAGCATCGTTGCAACGCCACAGCCTACCTGAGTATTGTTGCTGACCGTGTCCATCCCTTTATGACCACAATGTACCCAACTTCTGATGGCTACTTTCAGAGGATAATGCGCCATGTCATAAAGCTGGAATCATCTCAGACTGGTTTCTTGAACATGACAATGAGTTCACTGTACTCAAATGGCCTCCACAGTCACCAGATCTCAATCCAATAGAGCATCTTTGGGATGTGGTGGAACGGGAGATTCGCATCATGGATGTGCAGCCGACAAATCTGCGGCAACTGTGTGATGTCATCATGTCAATATGGACCAAACTCTGAGGAATGCTTCCAGCACCTTGTTGAATCTATGCCACGAAGAATTGAGGCAGTTCTGAAGGCAAAAGGGGGTCCAACCCGTTACTAGCATGGTGTACCTAATAAAGTGGCTGGTGAGTGTATGTATGTATGTATGTATATATATATATATTTAATACACACACACACACACACACACACACACATATCCAGTTGTGTGTCACAATGGGATCCATTGAATGTATACATGTGAATGATAAAAGTGCACGTTTGACGAAAGAAATCTGAGGTGTTTCAGGAACGTTTTGGAAAAGTGAGAGTTCATTAACTTTCATGTTCTTGTACTTTTTTACATCAAAAAAAAGAAAAAATGTGACATTTTGGTCCTTTCTAGGGGAGTATGCTACAGTGCCACTTGACATCTCCCTGGGCCGTCTGGCCCGCGGTGTCACCTGAGGCACCCTAACCCACAGATGAGACAGATTACAGGCTCTACTCTAATCACCATGACAACCTCCATTTGATTGGCTTCACTGAAATGTCTCATCATTTCTATCAAAATTAATTTGTCCTGTTCCTGGTCCCGGCCCAGGTCCAGGTCCCGGTCCTCTCACCTGGCTGGTGCAGTGGTCGAAGCGGACCTGGTAGCCCACCTTGTGGCCCAGGCTGCAGCCCAGCTCCTGGGAGACCCTCTGGGCCACCGTGACAGCAGCCAGCCGGCGGGGAACGCTGACGGCGATCTGGCCCGCCTCAGCGAAACCTGGAGACGAGGGGGACAGAACCAGTGAGCCAACAGAACCAGTGAGCCAGCAGAACCAGTGAGCCAGCAGAACCAGTGAGCCAGCAGAACCAGTGAGCCAACAGAACCAGTGAGCCAGCAGAACCAGTGAGCCAACAGAGCCTAAATGAACCAGGGACCCAACAGAACCAGGGACCCAACAGAACCAGTGATCAGGACCAGTAACAGAACCAGTGAAGGGCTGACCAGCTCACCTGCCTGGTACAGGAACTGGGGCAGCTGTGTGGTTTTGCCGCTGCCAGTCTCCCCAGTCACCACCACGAACTGGTTCCGCTGGACCGCCTCGACCAGCTCGGTTCTGAACCGGTGGATCGGGAGGCTGAACTGGGACATGGCTGGACCCTCCACAGGCCACGACGGCAGCCTCCGTGGTTAGTGTAGCTGGCTGAAGTAGCGTGTTAGTCTATATGACGGAACTAGTCTGTTAATCGAGCTGACTTAACTAGTTTATTCAACTAAACCAAACACTTTCCTTCACAAAGAACGGAACCGCCAGCTTCCGCAAACTAGCCCGTTCTGTCTTTCTATTGGTCCAGCGTCTTCTTCGTCCTCAGCAAACCCACCTGTTATTAAATCCACACCGCCGCCAGGCGGTGAGACGGAGAGGAGGCAGGAGGGGGATGGATGGATGAGTGGATGGATGAGTGGGTGAGTAGCCGAGTGGGTGAGTGGATGGATCAATGGATGAGTGGATGAGTGGATGGATGAGTGGGTGAGTGGATGAGTGGGTGAGTGGATGGATGAGTGGATGGAAGGATGAGTGGATGGAAGGACGAGTGGATGGATGAGTGGATAGATGAATGGATGAGTGGATAAATGAATGGCTGAGCGAATGGATGAATGAGTGGATAAATGAATGGATGGCTGAGTGGATAGATGAATGGATGAGTGGATAGATGAATGGATGAGTGGATGGATGGATGAGTGGATAAATGAATGGTTGGATGGATGAGTGGATAGATGAATGGATGAGTGGATAGATGGATGGATGGAAAGATTAATGGATGAATGGGTGGATGAATGGATGGATGAGTGGGTGGATGAGTGGATAGATAGATAGGTAGATAGGTAGATAGATAGATAGATAGATAGATAGATAGATAGATAGATAGATAGATAGATAGGCCACCACCTCAGTGTGAATTAAAAGGACACAAACTCATTGTATTAACATTTATTACAAGGTCAAGTGTCATTTTCTGATGTCATTGAAAACAAAAGAAAGAAGAAGATGTGCTTTATTTGCGTTTATACAATATTTACACAGTGATTTTCCTCAACCTCCCACATTATATTTGTGATTCCACAGAGAAAGATTCATCATGATCAAGTCATGTTCACGGAGTCATCAGTCAGCTGACCCCAGGTCATCAGTTGACCCCAGGTCAGTTGACCCCTGGTCATCAGTTGACCCCAGGGCCTCAGCTGACCCCAGGGCCTCAGCTGACCCCAGGTCAGTTGACTCCAGGTCATCAGCTGACCCCAGGTCATCAGCTGACCCCAGGTCAGTTGACCCCAGGTCATCAGCTGACCCCAGGGCCTCAGCTGACCCCAGGTCAGTTGACCCCAGGGCCTCAGCTGACCCCAGGGCCTCAGCTTACATCTTGCATTATCTGAGTTGCTCTGAGTTCTTATCTGAGAATGTGCTTGTTGTTCCTTAAAAAGACGCCGTGACTCGTCTGTTCCAGATTTGTGGTCATTTTTGTGGTTATGTACGGAAGTGAAATGGGTTAAAGTGACACCATTCAAATAAGCATCTATCTGACTGTTATTTGGCAAATATGAAATGATAATACTCATTAAAATTGAATAATGAAAAACATGTTATTAAAACCAATAACAGTTTGATATCTTATAATATAAATAGGAACCAGTTTGAAATTAAGACATGAGTAGTAAAGTTTGACATGTGATTTACCTTTTGATTCACAATCTAGTTTCCTCTGGTCAGTACAATATGTACAGTAGAAAAGACAGCATTAGCCTTTGTTTAGAAAAAATACCTTTAAATAATATATATTAGTTTATTTGGAAAGCATCTATGGAAAAAAGACATCCCCGCATGAGTCTTCCAGATGGAACAAGAAACACGAGGACAACAAACACCCAAAAGACCGTGGCAAGTTCAGACAGAGCTTCCTGTGGTCCTGTACGTCCGTCCCTATGGAGACCTGCTGTACGCTGTAACGCATACGTACCCTTCACGTGCACACAAACGTGTCTTATGGCTGTACTTTACCATTAGAAAACTGCTGTGCGCGCAAAATCATTCAAATATTTGCATTCATTAAAACATATTATATAGTCGTATATGCTATTGCTCATTCCCCGAAGGCTTCGACGACCATCCCTCACATCTGTGGTGTCTCCAGCATCGTGGACGACTCTCAGAGCTCTAGATTATTGTCCATAATTATGTTTACGTCCACGGTTAACACTTCACCACATCAGCTCCTCCTCTACTATCAATCAAATCCAAATAAATAAGTGTAAATAATACTGATGTGATACATGATCAACCCAAGCACACATGCACTTACAGTTCCGAACCATGCAGCGTGAAAATGCCAGGTCATCGGTGGAATCACAGCACAGTTACGCTCAACTCTACAGTCAAGGCCAGTTCATTGTCCAGAGGGGGGTGGACTCCAGTCTGCCAGGACGGTGGACGTCCACTGAGCTGAGCTCACTGTGGACACAGGAAACAGCAGTGGCTCGCTTTGACCAGTGGACAGGACAAGGGACTGGACAAGGGACTAGACCAGGAACTGAATCAGGGACTGGACAAGGGACTGGACCAGGGACTGGACCAGGGATTGGACGAGAGACTGAACCAGGGACTGAACCAGGGACTGGACAAGGGACTGGACCAGGATCTGAACCAGGAACTGAACCAGGAACTGAACCAGGGACTGGACTAGAGACTGAACCAGGAACTGAACCAGGGACTGGACCAGGGACTGGGCAAGGGACAGGATCAGGGACAGGACCATGGACTGAACAAGGGACTGGACTAGGGACTATACCAAGGACTGGACTAGGGATTGGACATGGGACAGGATCAGAGACTGAACCAAGGAGTAGACAAGGGATTGAACCATAGACTGGACCAGGGACTGGACCAGGGACTGGACAAGGGACTGAACCAAGGACTAGACAAGGGACTGGACCATAGACTGGACCAGGGACTGGACCAGGGCCTGAATCAAGGACTGGACAAGGGACTGAACCAAGGACTAGACAAGGGACTGAACGAGGGACTGGACAAGGGACTAGACAAGGGACTGAACGAGGGACTGGACAAGGGACTGGACCAAAGACTGGACCAGGGACTGAACCAGGGACTGGACAAGGGACTGAACCAGGGACTGGACAAGGGACTGGACGAGGGACTGGACCAAGGACTGGACAAAGGACTGAACCAGGGACTGAACAAGGGACTGGACCAAGGACGGGACCAGGGACTAGACCAGAGACCCGGCTCTGCTCTGAGCTGGAACCATGACCGGGACGGCCCCCATGCGCTTCAGCGTGGCCTGGTTCACCACGTAAGAGTGCATGTTGTGTCCGTGTGTGGACGCCACCACGGGTTTGAGGCTCACTGACCCGTTGCTGCTGCGCACGACGGAGGTCGGGGAGGGGGCGGAGTTTGTCGTGACCACTAAAGTCTTGGGGGACGGGAGCATGTGGCTGCCGTTGGCAAAGGGCGAGGCGGCGGCGGCAGGCTGGGCGTGGCGGGCCAGCGGGGCGGAGGCCGGTGCCGGCGCCACCGTGTGGCCGTGTCCAGCAGCTTGGGCCGCCGTGGTTCTGGCTGCACTGAGCGTGGTGGAGAAGGTCTGACGGGTGTCTCCGTTGTAGTGGATGTAAGAGTTGGTGTCGTAGCTGGCCTTGGGGTTGTTCCAGTAGCGACTGTTGTAGGTGTTGGTGGACGTCAGCGTGTCGTTCTCAGACGATGAAGCGTCTGCGTGGAAGGCCTTCACTGACGAAGACCTCTTGGGAGGAAGATCGTCCTCTCTGATGGAAACAAAAGGGAATGTTAGATGGGAGACATGCCCATGTACGTGCACACACACACACACACACACACACACACACACACACACACACACATACACACATACACACACACACACACATACAGTGTGTATACTAACTGCAGAACATCTGGTGTATTAACTAGACCCCCCCAGGTGGAACCTTAAAGGGGATATACCTCACTGTATGTGTGTGTGTGTATTGTGTGTGTGTATTGTGTGTGTTTGTACGTGTGTATGTGTATGTGTGTGTGTCTGAGAGAGACATACCTGATCTCATTTGGAATGTCCTCCTCATCATATTTGTTCTTGTTTTTCCAGTAAAAGACCGTAACGAGGACAAGCACGGAGCAGACAATGACAGTGAGGACGCCTGTAGCGATTCCTGTGATCAGACCCACACTCTGAAGCTGTGCTGCACACACACACACACACACACACACACACACACACACACACACACACACAGAGCAAGTTAGACGTGTGTAGCCCAGAGATTGAGCTGAGCACCTACTGAGCTCAGCTCATTAATAAATCACGTTGAGGTTTCTAGAAGAACTTATAACCTTGTGACATGTTTGCTGTGGAACTTTTCCAGGTGGAGTTTGATGTGTTTCCAGGTTTATATCTTGTTTTTGGACATTAGAACATGTGCTCAGATGTCGTTACATTTATATCTTCAGGATCCTCAACATGACCACTAAATGCAGTTATTATCTGATTTCTGTCATATTGAAGCATCATGTAGTTTATCAGGTAATCTAATTTTGAAGGGAGATAGAGAGGGAGAGAGAGATAGAGGGAGAGAGACAGAGAGAGAGGGACAGAGAGAGACAGAGAGAGAGCCAGGTAGAGATAAGGAAAGAGAGAGGGAGAGAGAGAAGGACAGAGAGTGGGAGAGAGAGAGAGGGAGAGAGAGAGGGAGGTGGGGGGGGGCACCTGGTCCAAGGTGTAACATTGAGGGGGGGTCTCCAACAGAATGCCATAGGTGGAGTGAACCACATGAACCAGTGTTAGTGCACAATTAATCCTACTGTAACACGATTGTTCCCACTCTTTGATAAAGGTTTAATAAAAGTTTTTAGGATGAAGATTGAAAAAAGAAGAAGAAGAATAACTGTTTAAGAAGGCAAGCAAACGTCAACATTGTTTCCATCAGATCCACAAACTCTGCTCTTGTCAGAGGAACCAGTCTCAGGTCTGGAGAACTTCTCTGGTTCACATGAGAACAACAAAGGGGCTGGTTCTTCACGGCTTCTCTGACGTCCTGCAGCTTCTCCTTCATCCATCAATGTAATGGAGAAGACCTTCAGCCTCCAGTTCTGACTAACATGGTGGGTTACTCTGTCTGCCCCCAACAAGCATCTAGCAGCAGATCTGAGAAGGCTTTGGGTCACATGACTGAACCCATGTCAGGATGCAGTGTGTAAGGAGGTGCTTACGTTCCACCACCTGCAGGCTGAGCACACAGGTACTCTTGCCGATTGCATTCGTGGACGTGCACTGGTAGAGTCCAGATGTGCTGCTGCTGATGTTTTTCAACGTGACTGTTCCCTGGATCTGGTCTGTGGAAGAAAAAGAGAGCAGGAGAGGAATGAAAGGATGGGAGCAGCAAATGCGGCTCAGAAACAACATCCTAGCCAAGGGGACCACCTCGTAGAGAAGATACTGGGATGGAAACCTCTGGGAGCTTTCTCAAGTTAATCAAAGAAACCTTTACAGTAAAACGTATCTGCAGATGCCGCTTTAAAAAGAATAATGAAGATGATGACTGAAGAGACAATATTTTGAATCCACAGGTGGAAAGTGACCTTCTGGAAGCAGACCTGAGTTTGACAACATCAATAACCTGGAGCAAAGTCCATTAAACCTGCCCCAGCAGCCAGAGGTCCAGGCCCACCTGTTGAGACCCTGGTCAAGGCTACCGACTGGAAACAAGCCTTGGCCTCTAGAAAACCCCCCAAATCTGAAGTTCAGCAGTGAAGGACCAAATTGGTTCACGACCCAGCAGACGTCCCCCCACAGACACTAAAAACAAGGTGAGCATCATAACACGTCTGCGTCTTCAAACACTTTTCATCTGTATAAGGCAAATGTTTAAAGGAGAGGAGAGGAGAGGATGAGAGCAGAGAGGATTTTAATGCTGAATCTGGCATGTGGTTGTGAGGAGGCTACACAGCTGAAATAAAAGCAGCGCTGGAAGCTCCAATCAGAAGTTTATGATGTAATTTTAGAATCAACGCTGGTATTCAGCATTAAAAATGAAGCCAGAATAACAACAGTGAAGAATCATCTGATGAATTCAGGCTAGTGACACAGTCATTGAGAGGGAAAGTCATCTCATCCATGTAGGGCCCAGCGGGGTCAGGAGGTCTGGCCGGAGTCAGGATGGGTGGGGTCAGGGTGGGCAGAGTCAAGGGTCAGGGTGGGTGGGGCCAGGGTGAAGAAATCAGGGTGGGTGGAGTCAAGCATCAGGGTGGGTGGAGTCACGGTGGGTGGAGTCAAGGGTCAGGGTGGGTGGCGTCAGGGTGAAGAAGTCAGGGTGGGTGGAGTCAACTGTCAGGGTGGGTGGAGTCAGGGTGGGTGGAGTCTGGTGAAGAAATCAGGGTGGGTGGAGTCAAGGGTCAGGGTGGATGGGGTCAAGGGGCAGGGCGGGTGGAGTCTGGTCAGGTGGAGTCAGGGTGGGCGGGGTCAAGGGTCAGGGTGGGTGGAGTCAGGGTGAAGAAGTCAGGTTGGGTTGAGTCAAGGGTCAGGGTGGGTGGAGTCTGGTCAGGTGGAGTCAGGGTGGGTGGAATCTGTTTGGGTGGAGTCTGTTTGGGTGGAGTCAGAGTGGGTGGAGTCTGGTCAGATGGAGTTAGCGTGGTGAACCTAAAGGCTGTAACATTTACCAGCAGCGTTGGGGCAAAACGGGAGTCCCAGGGTCAGTTGGTTACCTTGCATGGCGTTGAGCGGCAGCCGGGGCAGCGTGTCCACCTTCTCCCAGGAGTACGAGGGCGTCGGGATTCCTTCTGCGGAGCTGCAGAACAGCATGACGTCGCTGCCCACGTCCAACGAGCCCTGGATTTGACAGGTTGGCACGGACGGGGGCACTGTTGTCAGAGCACATGTTATCAGGACAGAGTCGTCCTCACGCGGCTTCATCATGACGGGAGGGGAACCTACCCAACACCGTGAGACCGATCACACCGATGTTGCGGCCCCCTCGATCGGGGAAGTTGTTGACGAGGCACTGGTAGGTGCCAGTGTCAGACAGCTGGGTGTTGTTGATGAAGATGGAGGCACTTGTGCTGGGCATGGTGGCCACGAAGCCCACCCGACCACTGAGGTGGTTGTCAGGGCTGAACACCTGACCACCCTGGTAGATCAACACCTGCAGCAGATGTTCACCAAAGACAGCAGAGCAGAGATCAGAAGGTCAGTCTGGCGTAACAGAGCGGAGGGAAGTCCCGTCAGGATGTTTCTAAATGTGGGCGGCTACAGGAGGCCACTGGGGGGCGTCCTGGATCTACACACGGTTTTCCAGCGGCGAGAGAACCACAATACTCAGGACCGCTGAGGGCCCTGTACAGCTTAGTCCATGCTTTTTATGGTTTTAACCTCTGAAATCTCTAAATGGCACAGATGAATGAACACATGACTTAAAACATGAAGTAATGACTGGAGATATAACAGGTGGTTTTCCAGAGTCAAATCCACACAGGAAGTAATCACAACATCGGCCTGTTTAACACCACCGATGGAGGAAGGTTCGACTCCCACTGACGTGAAAGGAGTGTCGGTGGGTCTCAGAGGAGCTGCTGGGGTCAAACGATCCGGAAGACGAACACGTGAGAGGGGGCTGTGACCCTAGCACCAGCAGAGTGTGTGTGAGGGGGCTGTGAGGGGGCTGTGACCCCAGCACCAGCAGGCAGAGTGTGTGTGAGGGGGCTGTGACCCCAGCACCAGCAGGCAGAGTGTGTGTGAGGGGGCTGTGACCTCAGCACCAGCAGAGTGTGTGTGAGGGGGCTGTGACCCCAGCACCAGCAGAGTGTGTGAGGGGGCTGTGAGGGGGCTGTGACCCCAGCACCAGCAGGCAGAGTGTGTGTGAGGGGGCTGTGACCCCAGCACCAGCAGGCAGAGTGTGTGTGAGGGGGCTGTGACCCCAGCACCAGCAGAGTGTGTGTGAGGGGGCTGTGAACCCAGCACCAGCAGAGTGTGTGTGAGGGGGCTGTGAGGGGGCTGTGAACCCAGTACCAGCAGAGTGTGTGAGGGGGCTGTGACCCCAGCACCAGCAGGCAGAGTGTGTGTGAGGGGGCTGTGACCCCAACACCAGCAGAGTGTATATGAGGGTGGTGATGCAAGAGCTCAATGTGTCTGTGTGTGTGTGTTCAAGAGTGTTGTAGTGCTGATGCTCAGGAGTGAGTGTGTGGCTCTTCTCTCCTCTCTCTACAGCAGTAGGCGTGCTGGCCTGTAGCGTGTGAACAGGCAGCTCTGCAGCTGTGAGGACACCGGAGCTTTTCTGTGTGTTTTCTTTGTAAGTCATTAACTCACACGTATGTGCGTGTGTGACCATCCTGCAACATGCTACCTCACAAAGGAACAGTGTTGTCTCTCATTGTGTCTGATCACACATCACTTCTCCCCCAACAAGCTGTGTGTGTGTGTGTGTGTGTGTGTGTGTGTGTGTGTGTGTGTGTGTGTGTGTGTGTGTAAATCACTCATCCTCTTGCGTGGCCTGATTGGCTTTGTACCTATATCCAGAAGGAGAAAGCAGGTCATGCTACGATTGCTGCGTGTAGCTCCCACTGTTGACCTGCAGTAAAATCTTCACAAACCTTCAGACTTGTCTTTCCTGTTCACGATCAAACAGAAGAGGGCAACTACCGATCCAGATCAATAAACTTGGGACAACTGTGGCATTTTAAACACAGACCAGAACATGAACTCACTCAGGGGTTAAACTACGCAACAGAAACACAAACGTTAAAAGAGATTGTGTGCAATAGAATCATAAAGAATTAAAACAAGAAATGAAAACAATGTGACTCCACTGCATTCGTATAGCTGGTATTCTGTTGCGGAGCCTAGTGTATAATTAATTGATAATAAAGAGTTTATTATCATGGAAGTATTAATGAGAGTGTGAAGAGAAGAGCTGCTGGTCCCTCACAGAGCTGATTCAGCTCTGCAGCAGTTTGGAGGAGCACTGACTGTCAGAGGTCTGTGTGCGTTTGCTAGCGAACATAGGTTAAAAGGGTTCTGTTCAGTAATTCTTTATGACTTTTAGCAGCAAGTCTAATCACTCATGACATTCTCCTCCTCTAAAGTGTCCTTGTACTTGTGATGTCACCACAAATAGCCCTTCATTTCATTATTTAATCACTCAGATTCATATCAGCTATCAGATCGCTCAGATGTTAACACACCCTGATGGCAGCAAGAGAACTGCACATCGCAATGAATCCTGCATCAAACAACACGTCTCTACTGCAACACCCAACAACAACAACCAACGCCCAAAAACAACAACAACCAATGACCAACAACAACCAATGACTAACAACGACCAATAACAACCAATGACCAACAATGACCAACAACAACTAATGACCAACAACAACCAATGACCAACAACAACAAAATGACCAACAATGACCAACAGCAACCAAAAAAACAAACAACGACCAAAAACAACAACCGACAACAACCAATGACCAAAAATGACCAATAACAACAAATGACCAACAATGACCAACAACGACCAATGACCAACAACAACCAATGACCAACAAGCAACAACGACAAATGACCAACAATGACTAACAATGAACAATAACCAACAACGACCAACAAAAATGGCCAACAATGACCAATAGCAACAAATGGACAACAACAACCAATGACCAACAACGACCAATAACAACCATGACCAACAATGACCAATAACAACCATTGATCAACAACAATGACCAACAACAATGACTAACAACAACCAACAGCCAGTGGTCATCAACCAACAATGACGAAAAACAACCAAAAACAAACAACAAACAACCACAACTTACCACCAACCAACAACATTGACCAAAAACAACCAACAACTAATGAACAAAACAACAACAACCAATCAACAACAATCAACAATGAACAACAACCAACAACCCAATGAGCAAAAACAATGACTATTAACAACAACCAACAACAGCCCAAAATCAACAACAGCGAACAATCAGCATCAACCAAAATTAAACAACAATCAAATCAACAATCAAAAGCAACAACCAACCAACAATCAACAGCTGATCAACAACAACCAAGAATTAACCAACACCAACAAGAACCAATGACAAAAACAAATAATGACCAACAAACCAAAGACCAACCACAACCAAGAATTAATAACATATAAAATATATGTAATATACATAATATACGTTTGTACATATGTGTGTGCCTGTATGTGTCTATACGTGTGTTTGTACATATGTGCGTATCTGTATGTGTGTCTATACGTGTATGTGTGTGTCTGTTTGTACATAAGTGCATTTTTGTATATGTGTGTGTCTATACATGTGTGTTTCTACATATGTCCATTTCTGTATGTGTATGTCTATACGTGTGTGTTTGTACATATGTCCTTGACTGTATGTGTGTGTCTGTACATATGTGCATGTCTATATGTGTGTGTGTCTGTACATATGTGTGTGTCTGTATGTGTGTGTCTATACGTGTGTATGTGTTTGTACATGTGTGTGTGTCTGTATGTGTGTGTCTATATGTGTGTGTTTGTACATATGTGTGTCTATGTGTGTGTGTCTGTATGTGTGTGTGTTTGTACATGTGTGTGTTTGTACCTGTCTGTGTCTGTATGTGTGTGTCTATATGGGTGTCTGTATGTGTGTTTGTACATATGTGTGTGTCTTTATGTGTGTGTATGTTTGTATGTGTGTGTGTAGTGAGAACAGCTGTGACACTGACGAAGGTAATTAGTGCAGAAGATGATTGTGTTATTTGTGCGCTCGACCAGTGGCTCAGTTCAAAGTGGAGGGAGGCAGGTGAGCTTGTGTGTCCTGCAGCTGCACATTAAGCAACTCAAAGAGAATCACACAAGCCCCCACATATATACACACATGTACACTCACACAACACTACATTAATAACTATACAACAGTCTCCAAACAGGGATGTGAGGGGGAAAAAATGTTACACTGAGACACAGCAGAGAAAAGTAGCAGTTTGGGCTGTGTGGTACCGTCGGATTCTCCTGTCCACCAAAACCTTCACAGTTCTATTTGTTCTGGGCTGGACGCTTTCTCATAGTATTTTTTTCTCTGTGTGTTTGTTGTAGATGTATTTATTAGGTCTTTTTATGGGTGTACCTTTTGTAGTTGTACTTGGAACTGTTTTTTTTCTCTGTATAATTTTTCTAGCTGTATTTTTTCCCCAGTGTATTTGTTGTAGCTGTATTTTTTCCCGGTGTATTTGTTGTGGCTGTATTTTTCTGGGTGTATTAGTTGTAGCTGTATTTTTCCCCCAGTGTATTTGTTGTGGCTGTATTATTTTTCCCGGTGTATTCGTTGTAGCTGTATTATTTTTCCCGCTGTATTTGTTGTAGCTGTATTTTTTTCCCGGTGTATTTGTTGTGGCTGTATTTTTCTGGGTGTATTTGTTGTAGCTGTATTTGTTTCTCAGTGTATTTGCTGTACCTGTATTTTTTCCCGGTGTATTTGGTGTAGCTGTATTTTTCCCGGTGTACTTTTGCAGTACCTGTTCTGGTTGGTTGGCGTTGGACAGCGGTATCACCATCCAGATGATGTTGAGATTGTTGAGGGCAGCGCTGGTGCTGAAGGAGCAGGGCAGGTTGGCTGCTTGGCCGCGGGCCACTTGAACGCTGCTCTGAGACACGGTCACGTCCAGCGCCTGCACATGAACTGCAACAAGAAAAATCAGTCAGTGAAAGTTTCATAAAAATCAATCTTTTATGCCCTTTCCTCACCCTAACCCTTTTATGCATAAAAACTTTAAATCTCTCCAAAAGTCACATGTTACAACATAATAAAGTTATAACACTATTACTACTACTATTATATCACAGTAATAAACATAAGTATACTATACATACTTTTATTGTGCTGACCAATTGAACTATTGAGTAAACAAAAATAATTTGCTGCATCATACTCTCATTGGACTCATTATACTATTCATTATACTTTCTACTAACATAAAGTGGGAAGAAATGCACTTTTACACATTTCTTTAGTGTTTTATGTATCAGACTCAGCTCAGCTGTCAGCCACAACAGACCTATAAAGAAAAATATGCAGACACAACATCCTATTTCTAGAGCAGCTAAAGACATTAGAGCTGAAATGAAATTAGGTCTCTCCTGCAACATGCATCATTTCCAAAAAGGCAAATGGAAAGTAATCTTATCTGAACGTACTGAAGAGGATAATGACACTGATATGATTACACTGATCATGTTCTGTGAACCATTTTTGCTGCATAGAAGACAAGATGATGCTCCTAGTGAACCTTTATTCTACGATCTGAAGGAGTCGAGCCAGAAATATTAAGACCTGACTACCTCCCAAAGAAAGCAAATCATTTAGCATTTGAATTCATTTAGTGTTGTGACAATATGTTTCATGTTATAACCTGATATAATTAATCTCATAAAACAGTAAAACATTTCATGTTAAAACATAAAATCTTTTTGTTATGACATGAAAAATGTATTCCTTTAACAAAAAATGTTTAACGTAAAAAAACTGGATCTCAGCTAAGCTTTCCAACATAAAGTCTTGGAGGGTTGAGAGATGTTCCGATTATTGCATCATTGCTGTCTGCCTTCCCTCTTCAAACTCTTCAGACATTACGGACTATGTGGGAGTAGGAGAGGGTAGTAGTGAGAGGCTACTGCTTCCACCTCCACATGTGTTTGCATTTAAAGCCTTTCCACTGAGTCACAGCGTGTGCACCTATAGCCGCAGGCAACTGATCTTGCATGAGCAGCCGTGGACATGCAGGCGAGGAACAAGACGACTGACATGGCTGTTTAGGGCTAAGGTCCGTTTTGGCATTTTTGTCAGGGAAGAGTGTTGTTGCGGATTTGGAAAACATTGTGGTGTAAATGGGCCCTAGATCACAGGGTCTTCTGTCTACCTGCAGTCTTGGCTGCACCATTTATTATACTTGATTAAAATGAGTGGTTTATTTTTATGATTATTGGTGGTTGTAGATTAGTTGTCTTGTTTCTAGACTTCAATCGGGTTGAAACACTGACATGAGGTAAGATACCGTTGTTGTCAGTGAGTGAAGATTTAGCACCATGAATGACGATACAAAAGTAAAACAAACTTAGATAAATAAAGTACAGTAAAGTACAGATGGTAATAAAAGATGTACAGACGTATACACACAGATATGTAATATACACTTAGGTGGTCATTATGCAGTTTAAACAGTTTAATACTGAGAAAGTCTAAGTGCTATAAAATGAATGTATCAAGGTGACATCAGTCATGATGTAACAATAGTGTCAAACTGTCTGTCCAGATAAGTCAAAGAGACAATGTTCTCAGTCATCCAAGACGAAGACAACTTCCTAGCTTAAAACCACCAAGTGGACATCTTTTAGTTATTGAAGACATTTCACCTCTAATCAAGACCTGCTGGATGCTGATGTTGGTCGTTTATTGGTCATTGATTGATGTTGGTCATTGTTATTGTTGGTCATTGTTGTTGTTGGTCATTTGTTCTTGTTGGTTGTTGTTGGTCATTGTTGATCATTTGTTGTTGATGATTGTTGTTGGTCATTTGTTGTTGTTGGTCATTTTTGGTTGTTGTTGGTCATTGTTGGTCATCCTCCTCCCCCTCCTCCCTAGAAGGTGGTTCACAGTTTGAATAACACCCAGCATGTGCTGCAGAGGATGATGGCAGTCAAAATACATATATCCATATGTACTGAAATCTAATTCATTGTTTCAAATTCCCATACAGCCTTGAGGTCAGGGGTAGAAATGTGGAGTTTTCCATTTAAAAGAGTGGAGTTTGGCTCTTTTTCCAGCTTTTTAGTGAGTTACCCACCATTTTATTAGAAACAGAGTAGACAAGAAGGGAGGGACGAGTCGAAGGACACATGTGGTGTCAGTTTGATTTTGAACAACCAGGTGATATAACTAATGCATTTGGACTTTCTTTGTGTCTTCATTATCAATGTTCCCTCCTCGGTTTGTCTTTATATTAAAGTAATAAATTCTAAAGCTCCCTCGACCCTTCTGGTTGACCTGTTAGCCAACAAGCCAACATAGATCCTCCATAGCTTCATCCTTAGTTTGGTCCAAAAGAACTGCAGATACAGGAAGTGCCAACACCTACAAAGCTTTAAATGACTACTAATAGGAGTAGTAATAACTTTAAAAATGTAGACAACACACAAATTCTCATCATTGGGGGGCAACACTAAGCACAAGCCATGGAGAAGGAACAAATAGAGTAATCATTTAAAGCACATGTTTAAAAAAAACTGTTAGTGACCTTGAGCTGAGGTTTTAGGAGGTTGAAAGATATGATGTTTGATTAACAACAGGAATAATATAATAATAACAATGATGTGGTGGGTCTGAAAAGGATTTTATCTCCAACAGGGGACAAGGCAAAGAAAGATTTTGGGAACTGCTGCTTATTATAAAATATATATTTGATAATATAATTGACACATATTGAATAGTTTGAAGCAACACACATGAAAGTGTTTTGAACATGTTGATAAGTTAAATCAAAATAATGTGCTTGACAGCGCGAGCAAAAAGTTAAAGTAGGCCAGTGCCCTCGTGCACGCAGAAGCTCAGGCTGGAACCTAAAGCTGAAGCAGCAAACAGATGGTTCTGCACATGTAGCCCAGCAAACAGGCAGAGCAGACACATTTATCAGATCTCTTATCAGACACACGTCTGGGAGGCGCTTCATGTCTCAAAGAACATTCATACAATTAAATCTACAATATTGTTGACTGGATTAAATATATTCATAGATTCCAACAGCAGATGAGGCAAAGGTGCACCCACCCACACACAGCCTTTTTATAACACTCTAGAAGAAATAACTACAATTTAACTCGATTTAGCTTGTGTGTCGATCTGCGTTGATACTTTCTAAACTCTGCTTTCTGATGTTGAATGTAGGTCAGATGCTGCCTCAGCAAATACTGGGACAAGCCTACAATTTAATATTCTGCACACTGGTCAAGTTTACATCATTCAGTACACACACATACACACACACACTCCATTCTTTTACTATTCAGCAAAAATGTCTCCTAAGGATCCAGCTGAGTCGGCATCAGGAGTCTCTGATCACTGACAGGAACTTTTCTCCAGGTCGGATCAGTCAAATGCACAAGAGCTAAGAAACCTTACTGAGTCACAGATGCTGCACTACTTTCTAAAGTACAGAGTTGGAGTTTGCAGTCTACAAGGAAACAGTTTGCTTTGAACCACCCTGCAGAATTTGGCGCAAACCCTCCAGATGAGAGCGGAGCCGGAGCCAAACTGGACCAAAGACAGATGTGAAGTCACACTTCAATATCTGAATAAGAAACACCAAAGGGGGTGAGGGCCTCATGTAACAAGCAATGGTTTCAGTCCTTTATTATGTATGTCTATATGTAGGTATTCATGCATACATGCATGGCTATATATACATACGTGTCTGTGTATACATACATATACACATGCATACATGTGTGTATGCATGTGTACCTATACATGTGTACCAGTGATCCGTGTGACCAATGAGAACTCTCTGTTGTCTTTTACAAAATGAAACTAACAACAAAGAAAAATCTACAGCTGAACTACAGGAAAAATAAACTGCAAACACACCCATATGTAGGCAACGATGTTGAATTCATGATCTGAATTCATGATTCCATCCTACTGCTTAGAAGTTCATGGCTGCACTTTGAGGGTTGCATAATGCTGTTGTCAGTCAATGACCTCCTTGGTATTGTGTGTGTGTGTGTGTGTGTGTGTGTGTGTGTGTGTGTGTGTGTGTGTGTGTGTGTGTGTGAGATGGAGCAGAGCCCCAGTGCTTAGCACATCTGCTCCGGATGCTCCTGGCGTTGCCATATGGCCGCTGATACGGCTGCTCCTCCTCCACAAAGACAGTTTTCAGTGAAAAGGGAAAACGAGTGTACATGCACGACAGAAAAAAAAAGCTTTTGAAAGACAGCATTTAGGAAGGAAGGCAAAGAGTGTAACAGCTGATGAGTGAAAAGCCACACATGTTCCCTCTTACATGACGTGAGATGCTCCACCTGCGAACAGAAAACCACTCCGAAGAGGCTTGTCTGAGATGACTGCATCATCTCAGTGAGGTTCTTTTTTGAATAATAAAAGTGTGTGTAATCAGAGAAGTCACCAATGTCAGTATGAAAGTGGAGGAGTGAAGCTGCAGCCCAACAGTTCAGTAAGAAGGACCAGAATGTTGGATTCACCACACCACACACTATCACTGGAGCCCCACTGAAGGAGACCCCCACCACAGGAGACCCCCCCAACACTGGAGCCCCCCCACATTAGAACCCCACAACTGGAGCCCCCCATCACTGGAGCCCCCCACTACTGGAGCCCCCCCACCACAGGAGCCCCACCACAGAGACCATGTTGCCTGTCCTCTGCTGCTGTGGTCATCAAAACTTCTCATTTAAAAGAAATAAGAACCAAACCACTGGAAGTGGCTCCAGTCGAGGTCCTTAGAGCTCTGGTGTCCCACCAGTTTCTTCATCAGAAACATGGATCAGAGCGTTTATTATGTCTCTTTGTTTCCTGTGGCTACTCTCAATCTCTACCTTTTCATGATTGCTGTGTTTATACCAAGAAATGTCACCATCACAGAGGAGCTCACACAGTTGATGAGGCATCAGAGGAGGTGGATGATTCCACAGGGCCAGGGACACAATTTAACCATCATCTCAGCAGATAATTGTGTGTGTGTGCGTGTGTGTGTGTGTGGCTCCTCTATGTCTTCATTGATTTAACCATGTTTCAAGATTTTATTGCCTTGATTAAATAGAAAATAATGATGTGAAACAAGGATGAGGATTAACAATCCCCCTCTTCACACAAACCTGCAGAGAATTAATAACAAAGACCATAAAATCAGAGCACACATGAACACTTGCAACACAAATAAGACATCCCTCAGAAATCCTCTCAGCTGTTCATGTGTGGAGGCAGTCACATCGCCTAACCTGAACCCTAAACCCTAACCCAACCCTAACCCCTTACCCAACCCTAACCCAACCCTAACTCCTTACCTAACCCAACCCTAACCCAACCCTAACTCCTTACCTAACCCTAACCCCTAACCCAACCCTAACAGCTAAACCAACCTCTAACCCTAACCCTAACCCCTTACCCAACCCTAACCCCTAACCCAACCCCTAACCCAACCCTAACCTAACCCCTTACCTAACCCTAACCCCTAACCCAACCCTAACAGCTAAACCAACCTCTAACCCTAACCCTAACCCCTTACCCAACCCTAACCCCTAACCCAACCCCTAACCCAACCCTAACCTAACCCCTTACCCAACCCTAACCCTAACCCAGGAGTCGGCAGACTTTTCTACTCAAAGAGCCATTTGGGACCGTCTCCCAATGAAAAGAAAGCACCCGGAGCCACAGTGACGCACACACATATATATATATATATATATATATATATATATATACACAGCGGAGGCTGTCGGGTCGTTTTTGGTTTTTGGTTATTGGTTATCTGTTATTTGTTACTCTGTCTTCTGCCTGGTACTTCTGCCTCCCGTGTGGGATCCTGATGCCCGTCTGTCTCCGACTCAGCCTGCTGCCCGGTAACCCCGACTTACTCCCATCTGTCCAGATCCCCCGCTTGTCCGTTCCCAGGACATTCTGGATCGCGGTTGAGGTACTGTTGTTGTTCTGTTGGTTTTTTCCCCCGTCCGAGTGATTTTTGCGTTGGCCCGAGAGCCCTTGTTTCCTCCCGTACCGGAGCACTTTGTGTTTTCACATTTTGGAATTAAACTTGTGTTCTTCCCCCGCTACTCTGTGTCTGCATTTGGGTCCTCCATTCTGAGCCATGACATATGTGTTTGTGTATATATATATATATATATATATATATATACACACACAGACACGATCTGTATCTATGTGCAAAAAAAACATACTATGTTGCATTTATGAAATCAACGAACTGCTGCAGAAATACGGTACTCATTTATTTTCCAAAGTCACAGGGAGCCACAACAGAAGGATGAAAGAGCCACACGTGGCTCCGGAGCCACGGGTTACCTAACCCTAGCCCTAGCCCTAACCCTAACCCAACCCTAACCCTAACCCCTACCCTACCCCTAAACCCTAACTTAACCCCTAACCCAACCCTAACCCCAACCCAACCCTAACCTAACCCCTTACCCAACCCTAACCCCTTACCCTACCCTAACCCCTTGCCCAACCCCAACACCAACCCTTCTGCCATACCTGGAACACATATGGAGGCAGAACAGTGAAGGCACAACTTCCAAGAATCCAACAGCTGGAAAGTCAATCAGGCACAATAAGATGGATATCAGAGGACACACCAGTGTAATATTTGCTACTTATTACCTCTAGTGGAGAAATAACTGACAGGTTTGAGTGAGATTAGAACCAGTTCAAATCAATTTATACACTAGTGCTTTATTTTTAGTTCAGGTTAAATGGCAGGAGGTAAAGACTAAGCCAGACTGGACAGGTAGAAAAGAGCTGAGTAGACCCCATAACGACACTAATGACTAATAATTATTTAGGTAATTAGGTTAGAAAGCAGTCGGTAACAGGTGTTGTTGTTGGTTTTTGCTGAGTTGTGGTCTGTAACGTCAGGAGCTGCGTTTTGCTCTTTTATCAGGTGAAGATACTGGAGGAACTGCTGCAGGACAGGACAGCGCTTCTGCCACAGCATTATCTCAGCTCAGATTCATCAAAGTTCAGTGAGGGCAGACTTCAGCTGTCTGAGTAAAAGTCAGGTGATTTTCAACTGGAAACAGAATGATGCCCTGCTTAAACAGGATGTATTTCACCTTAGAGTCCCCGATTGAGCCGTCAGCAAACAATCATCCCTATCGACCTACCCGGGTTCACGTTACAGCTCCAAATTCAATCAGTGCATTCACACAGCTAATAATCCAGCAGGGCACGAGTGGAGCGCATGTCAACAACGCAAATAAATAAACCAGATTACTCCACCTAGCTGAGCACCGCAGCCTCACTCCTGAATATTCATGTTGGTAAATACAAGCACGCATTCAGCTCTCCTGGACTTTATCGTTGGTCTTTTTGAAGCCATTTCCTGTCTGACTGTGTGGGCAAGAACATCACCAACACTGCAAAAGGACTTGAGACAGAATGTTTCTATCTCATCCATATTTTAATGGCTTTACTTTATTCCCTGTATTTTATCGGTTTTATTGGATCATTATGTTGGTTCACTGACCCTGCATTAATCAATACTGGACAGACATTCAAAGCGTATTACTATTGACGAGGCGATTGATCCCTTTTCTCCTGAGGTGATCCGTGTGGTGGAACAAGCTCTCCATCGTTGCTGTGATAAATGAATGCTGAGAACACAATTGTTGTTCCCTTGACTGGACTGGAACTCTTCACCTCACTGGTCTCCCGTCCTCACAAAGCAGGTTTCATGCATCAGATGTAACCCGTGACATCACACGTACCGACACACATGCAGCCTGCACACACACAAACATGTCGACACACCACTGATAGCAACTTAGCCTGCATGATTACTGCAACCCTAAGCTGCTTAGGGGTTCTGTCCCATCTGGCTCTGGTGTTTGTGGCATACCCGGCCGCCTGCCCGTCCGCCCGCGTACACAGAATATAGGTGGAGTACAAGGGATGATAATCCTGTGTAATCTGGGTTTACCAAAAAATTAGGGCTCTGCAGTATTTGTTACGTAATTCAATCATTTGCAGAAACATACAGACATTCACCAAAGTCAGTTTTTGTGTGTTAAACTGGGAAATGGACAGGTTTACGGTGCTCCATAAATTAGAATCAACACTTTGATTCCAGTTCATTTGTGTCAGGCAGCCACAAGGGGGCAGCAGAGAGACTGACACGCCCACCAGCAGCCCCACCCGTGCTTCTGGCTACGCTGCAGCGCTCTGCTAATAAAGTTCATGTGAATCTGAGCTGAATTATTCAGAAACCATTAAATGTTAAAGTGATTAATAAACCAGGAGCACATTTTACAGAATGGTCACATGACAGCAGCAGCATTACCACACTGTGCATCATTGGGTACTCTGACCCCTGAAATGCACCTCACGACACACACGTTCCCATTCAAACCAGCGGTGTGTGTGTGTGTGTGTGAGTGTGTGTGTGTGTGTGTATGTGCTGGCAGAGCACAACACAGCCATGTAGTGTAGTGTGCTGTGGGCAGGACAGGAAGTCAGGTGTGAAGAGAAAATAAAACATCAATAAATCTGAAAACAGCCTGTTCTGGTCAGGGTTAGGGTCAGGGTCAGGGTCAGGGTTAGGTCAGGTCAGGTCAGAGGAGGACCACACCTTTAAAACTGGACCAGGGTCTGCCTGGAGTTCAGTAGCACTCAGAGCTGTCAAAGGCTCCGTTGTGAGCTGGTCCCACTGAGCCAACCCTTCACTTTTAGACCCAAGAATGTCACTGACAGGTAGAAAAGCACAGAGCTGAGTAGGGCTGTTGATGATGATGATGAAGGGTATGATAGAATGAATGGATAGATGGGTGGATATATGGATGATGGGTGGATAGATGGAAGATAGATGATGGGTGGATAGATATATGATAGATGGATGGATGATGTATGATAGATGGATGGATGATAGATGGATGGATGGTCTGGTTCAGTTCAGTTCTGGTCTGGTCAGGTCTGGTCTGGTCCTTAGGTGAGAGAAAAGGACGGCCTGGTTCTATAGAATAATGTAAATAACACAGGGTTGGAGTTTCCATCCTACCATCATTAAATACTGGATCTTTTGTGTGACCTCATTTATGTTGATAACTTATTTTAAGATATTAAAATTGTAGTTTACGACACATAAAATCGGAATGTGCAGACTCATTCCTGTCAACACAAACCAGATTCCTAATCCTTAGTTCTGACAGAAGCTTTCTTTTTGCAGCCTGTTGTCTGTCTGCTTGAAAAGCAACAACCAAGAGTCACTGACAGAAACAGTCAGGCTTCATGTGCACATGATTTGTACTGTTAGTGCAGCGGTCCACTTCTAAGCCTTTCACTGGAAAACCTCAAGAGGGTTTCCCAACACAGCTATTCCAGCTAGACCAGACTAGATGAGACCAGATGAGAACAGACCAGACCAGACCAGACCAGATCAGCAGACCAGACCAGACTGGATGAGACCAGACCAGACCAGACCAGACCAGCTAGACCAGACCAGATGAGACCAGACCAGACCAGATGAGACCAGACCAGACCAGACCAGACCAGCAGACCAGACCAGACCAGATCAGACTAGACCAGACTAGACCAGCAGACCAGACCAGCAGACCAGACCAGACCGGATGAGACCAGACCAGACCAGACCAGATGAGACCAGACCAGCAGACCAGACCAGACCAGATGAGACCACACCAGATCAGACCAGACCAGACCAGCAGACCAGACCAGATGAGACCAGACCAGACCAGCAGACCAGACCAGATCAGACCAGATCAGACCAGCAGACCAGACCAGACCAGACCAGATCAGACCAGACCAGACCAGACCAGACCAGATCAGACCAGACCAGACCAGACCAGACCAGACCAGACCAGACCAGATCAGACCAGATCAGACCAGACCAGACCAGACCAGACCAGATCAGACCAGACCAGACCAGACCAGACCAGCAGACCAGACCAGACCAGCAGACCAGACCAGATAAGACCAGATCAGATCAGACCAGACCAGCAGACCAGACCAGATAAGACCAGATCAGATCAGACCAGACCCAGACCTGACCAGAACTGAACCAGACCATCCATCCACCTATCATCCATCCATCTATCATCCATCCATCTATCATACATCATCCATTCATCTATCATATATCTATCATCTATCTTCCATCTATCCACCCGTCATCCATCCATCACCCATGTATCCATCCATCACCCATGTATCCACCCATCATCCATATATCCACCCATCTATCCACTCATCACCCATGTATCCATCCATCACCCATGTATCCACCCATCATCCATCTATCCACCCATTCTTACGGTACTCTATCTATCCACCCATCTATCCGCCCATCTCTCCATCTATCCACCCATCATGCTGATGCTACTGAACTCTGAACTCTCATTCCTCTTCTCCTTCCAGGCTGCACCAACAAAAGCAGAGCTTCAAACACTAGAGATAAGCAGCAGAGTGATAGATGCACAAATCATCTGGCACATGGTATCTCTGTGTTTTACTATATCTTTAATTCAACTCTTTCGTCCTTGCTGACACATATAGGTCAAGTCATTCCCAGCTTGGGAATAATTCAACCTAGGAATGAATTCCAGAAATATGTCACATGTAACCCTTGACAGAAATAGTGATGCAACTGGGTTTTGAGGCTTTTACGAAGAAGAATAGAATGATCATGGCCTATCACTGTGACCCTGCATGGATGGTCTGATTGATCGTTAATATAAAAGCTGTTAAGGAGAATGTGTTGTTGTATCCATTTTTGGCCTTTTAACACAATCCTGTCAACCTTTGCTCAAATTGCACTCAGGATGTAGCAGCAACTTCATCTTCACCCTGTCTCAACAGGCCTGTTGCTTTAAATGCAGATGAGCTTTCTCACCCCACCTCCCTCTCTTGCAGACAGGAGAATAGATTCACACTTCCATGGCAACTCTGACTTTGAACCTGAGAAAAACATAAATGTTGGAGTAGGGAAAATAAGAATGTGTGAAGAAGGAGGTAGAATGGTGCAGACATTAGCATAGTCACATCCCTGTAGGATGGTTCTGGGTCCAATTCAACTCAAATGACATAGAATCTGTCTGTCGTGTAAACATGGCTGGGGGTGGGGTAGGGGGGTGCAGCTCTGCAACAGCTCCTCTACACAATGGGGGTTAGGGTTGGGGTACAATTACTGGGGGATTAGAGTTACTGGGGGTTAGAGTTACTGGGGATTAGGGTTACTGGGGGGTTAGGAATACTGGGGTTAGGGTTACTGGGGGTTAGAGTTACTGGGGATTAGGGTTACTGGGGGGTTAGGAATACTGGGGTTAGGGTTACTGGGGGTTTAGGGTTACTGGGGGGTTAGGGTTACTGGGGGCTGTGGTACTGGGATTAGAGTTACTGGGGGGTTAAGGTTACTGTGGGGGTTATAGTTACTGAGGGGGCTGTGGTACTGGGAGTTTAGGGTTACTGGGGGTTTAGGGTTACTGGGGGATTAGAGTTACTGGGGGGTTAAGGTTACTGGGGGGGTTAGAGTTACTGAGGGGGCTGTGGTACTGGGGGGTTAGGGTTACTGGGGGCTGTGGTACTGGGATTGAGTTACTGGGGGTTACGGTTACTGGGGGATTAGAGTTACTGGGGGTTAAGGTTACTGGGGGGTTAGAGTTACTGAGGGGGCTGTGGTACTGGGGGTTAGGGTTACTGGGGGCTGTGGTACTGGGATTAGAGTTACTGGGGGTTAGGGTTACTGGGGGATTAGAGTTACTGGGGGGGTTAAGGTTACTGGGGGGGTTAGAGTTACTGAGGGGGCTGTGGTACTGGGGGTTTAGGGTTACTGGGGGTTTAGGGTTACTATGGCTGGGGGTGAAGTACTGGGGGGTTAGGGTTGCTGGGAGGTTTTGGGTTACTTTGGGGGTTAGGGTTACTGAGGGGGCAGTGGTTCTGGGGGATTAGGTTCACTGGGGGGCTAGGGTTACTGAGGAGGCTGCGGTACTGGGGGGGGTTAGGGTTACTGGCTGGGTTAGGGGAACTGAATTAATCATGAAATATGCCAAATATACAAATGTAGTAAATGTTGGGAATAAGACATAAGATAACAAATAAGGCAGATACTAATATAATTCAAATATAAACGATTTCCACATAATTTTTCTGCTTCACTGTCCAGAAAAAAAGAAAGAAAGTAAGAAAGATCCTTTTGTAATAAAGCACATGTGCAACAATTCCACTGTGAACCTCAAAAGGAATAAATGTACGTAAAGTATCCACCAGCACCAGTTTCTGAAGGAACTGGTTGAGGAATGTCCAACCCTAACCCTGACCCACATCAGTACCACAGAACTGTCACAGGCTGGAAAATAAATCTTTGACCTTGGCTGAAATGTGTAGTCACTTTGTCTTGGGATGTGTCCTAGAAAGAAGTGGTCAATTTTGAGAATGGTCAAGGAGAGAAAAGGATGTGGAGTATGTTAAAGTCCAGTCTACTCCTCAGTGGCTTTGGTATGAAAAAGACCAAATACCGGTTTATGCTGTTAATCACAGAGGTTGCTCTTGTTTGGCCCCATAAAGCCAGTTGCCATGGTCCATGGAAAAAGAAAGGAAGTGTACCTGCATAATTAAACAAAATGGGTGGGTCACTGAGTAAGAACAACGTTCTTCAATCTGTATCATAGATCAAGGTTTAATGGTGTTATAATATTACAAAGGGAATGGATGAAATCTAACAAATTAACAGCCTGTAAAAAAATCTTTCTTTCATTCTTTCTTTCTGAAAAGTTTGCCTGAGGGATAGCGAGGGAAGTTTAGAATATTAATTAGTATCAATAATTCTCTGGGGTTCTGCCTGTGGTAAGTCCGCCCTGTTCTCTTCGCACTAAAATACACAAATCTTTGCTCCAATATTCAGCAGCCTCCATGGATGAAACAGAGAATCTGATACCTGCAATTATTTTGTTTTCGGTGGTTTTTGCTGTGGTGAACTAGTTTACATGCCTTAATAGATGGCCTGTTTCTTTCAATTAATCTTGATTTAAACAGCGTCTGTTACAATCAAAATTGTCTCTAGACTCCTTCCAGAAACCCCCTTTAACAGGAAGAAACCTGCAGCAGGACCAGGCTCATATGGGGTAAAGGAGAAGAAGAAGGAGGGAACAAAAAGAAAGAGGAAAGCATAGACACATACATCCAATACATATATGAACATGCAAATATATTAAATATTCTGAGCAATCACAGCTGGAGCTGAGAGGGTCAGAGGTCAGAGATAAATTCAGATGGGAACAGAGACTTTTCAATTTCATAATTAAGAGTGCATTCATCTTGCCAATAAAATTAAACAAAAACAGCAGAGAAAATATTCTCTACAGCAAATTGACATATAAGTACAACAATGATATGACAGATTTTCTTGGTTTGGGTTCAAGCAACAACCAAATGTAAAATGTATAAGCAGAGATCTAGAGATGTTACAGTTAACCTAATTAAAGGATAAAAGTGAAGACAGAGAGGCTTTGCAGTGTTCTGTGGAGAGGGAGACGTTTGTACTAGAAACAGATGATCGGGGGATGATCAGCACATGACGCAGCCCGATTTGACAAGGCCATGCCTTATTAGCTCAGATCCAGCCAGAGAACAGGACGACTGTCTCCACACTCTCACAAGCATTCAGCAATTTTATATCACATTCTTCAGTTAGTGTTTAGTGTGTAAACTCCACAAATACAGTTTCTTCTGTCTGCGCAGTTTGATGGAATTACATACAGGTATAGCACATAGATACATTTGAAGACATAATTTAAGGGATGTTTTTTGTATTAACTTCTACAATATAAATGAAAAAAATATATATATATTTTTTTATTTTGACATGAATTGTTTCAAAATAACATCAGATGTTTTTAAAAATTAGAATTAAGAAAAAAAGTGTATATAATGTTTTACATTTGTTTTTAACTTTCCTGTTGTAATTTTAAAGAGGAAAACTAATAAGATGGAATTGAACAGTAATGACTGCTGCATCTCTAAAAAGACCAGTTTTTGTTCCTTCTGTCCACAGAACATTTCCCCAGTGCTGTATATTCTTTATTTTTATTTATTCTTGGCTGCTAAAGCTCTGCTTGCTTCAGTTGAAAGCAGAACCCCAGAATGTTCCAGGTAGCCTTTGGATGTTTTAGTTTCCATAGTTCACAGCAACACTTGAGTTGCCACGTCCACAGAGGCTTGGGACAGTTCCACGCTTTGTTAAACTCTTCAGAACATTGTAAACTGTTGAGATGAGGATATTGAGGTCCTGACACCTTTTCTCTCTCGTGGTTGCTAATAATAGACCTATGGATGTCCTCAGACACGTCCTTTGTCTTCACCATTCTGAAGGAAAAAGAAGTCACATTGTGGCTTTTCTGAAACATTTAGGTCGTGGTTCATTTTGCTAAAGCATGAAAAACAACAACATAAATACATACTACAACATCAAAATGAGCTTAACACCCACTTTATTCTAGTTTCAGACCAGTCTGAGAAAACATACTCAGCAAGCATTTGAGGGTGATGCTGAGCTGAGTGATATTGGACGAGGCTGCTCCATGTCCCAGACCTGGGCCTAGGACTCCAGGACAACCCAGGAGGAGTTCTGATTCAGACCAGGAGGAGAGCTGGGAGAGCACCAGACCCCCCAGACCATGGGGGAGACCATGGGCTCATTTACTATGAGAATTCTCCTCCGACAAACGGATCCCTGTTTACATTCCCCCGTCGGCACCCGTGACATGGTGCATGCTACTGTTGCTAAGCTACAGCTTAAATAAACTAATCCTTCCACTTTAACATCACATCATCCCAATTCTAAAGTCTAATTACAAATGACCATTCGGTGGGATGATGGTGGCTATTTCACAGGACTCTAATAAGGCCACTTTCCTCTGAATGGACTTGCCGTCATTTCCATAAATGAGATTCCACACTCACTCTTGTGAAAACTCACACTCAAGGATTTCCTCCGAGAAGCAGATTAATTGGCAGTTACTGAAAAAGAATGCCATTTATTATTTATTATTTTTTAATTTTATATATAAAATGCTTGAGGAATTGTGACATTAACATTATTTTAAGGTCCAAGAAGCCAAGGCGGGCTGAAGGGGAAACACCCAAGGAGAAAAGAGTGAGAATGCACGTGCATGTCTATGTGTGTGGAGGGGGGTCTTATGTGTGTAATTTACGAAGGACTGAGTATAATGAGAAGCTTGACGTCATTAATCACACTCATTTATAGGGCACGAGGACATTTTTGCCCCACTTTTAAAGAAGTGTGAATTCTGACGTGTTAAAACCATCTGCACATCCCCGTAAATAACCTCCACACCACAGACCCAGTGAAGCTTAAATATTTGTGTTGCATGCTGTTTAATGTGCTGAACAGAAGATTCATAAAAAGCATTGTTTTTGTGATCCTGGAGAAATCTTCCAGGTATAATGTGCAGAGATTTTACTACTAAAATGTAGCTTGTGTCTACAACTATAATTAAGTCTAAGCTGATTAACAAGCATCTTGCGTCAGTGAGAAGTAATTATTTTGGACTAATAGCTCCATCAGCTTGAACTGAACATTTATGAAGAATATGTTCATGTGTGCTTATGTGTGGAGGGCGGAGCTTCAGAGATTTGATAAAAGTGTTGGTCCTAAAATGAGCTTAGAGATTAGCCACAATGGCATGATGCTACAAATATGGAAAAGACTGAATATGCAGTAACAGATATTATGACTTAAAAAAAACTAGATAGCAATTACTCTTCTGTTGGGGAATAATCCCTCTTATACACATACACACACACACACACACACACACACACACACACGGCCAGTTTAAATTGGTTAGTTTATCTTGCTAGGCTCAGCCAATTTAATGCCACGGCTGCAATGATGCCGTCATCCATCAGGTGTGACACCAACCTCAAGTCCCCCCCGAAGAACTGTTGACAACATTGATGGATCAGTGGACTAGTTCTATGTAATGCGAGAAACAGCTGGCCCTGAAGTGTTTTACATGATTTTAAACATTACATTATTAAAAATGTCCCTAACCTTAATACAGAGAGGCAGTGCTGAGCACGCAGAGACAGCCGTTGTAGCTGGCTAATGTATGAACTTAAAATTCTTTATGGAAATACATATAGGCTAATCAGTAATCATTGTTGTGAATACTTGAGCTGCCTTTTAAACCACAGTTTTAAAATCATTTTTCACTGTTAGTGCCAGTTGCAGACAGGAGGATGAGTACACAGGTTTGACATGTGGCTCCAAAAGGTCAAATACAGCTGAAGAATCTGCAGTTTATACATCTTTGGACAAAAAGTCTTAATGCTATTTTAAAAGAGGCCAGAAAGGAGAGTGGGCACAATTTACAAGTCAGCTAAAACAGTAGATGCTCTGGGGAGATGTAGCTGTTGCATGTGTAGCTACCAAGAGACGTTCAGCCAACAAGAGGACTGCAAGCCAAGCAGAAGAACCGCCTGGAGCAAGGGTGCCTTTACATGTGGGTGTAATGTGTGTGTTGGCTATGTAGAAATACTTTTTACGTATCTAATCAGAGTTTTATGAGCAACAGAAATGCTTTGGTATTGGTATTGGAATGACTTGGATCTGTTCAACAAAGTCAATCACATATTCATTGTCTGACTTTATCATATCCTACAGTGTCCATGATGTGTCTGTTTAATGTGTTTCCTTTACAATCAAAGCATTGAGCCTGTGTGCAGTGTGATGTGCTATTGCTGCTGTTTAAACACAGGTAGATAAGTGTCCCATATTGATATTGGCTTGCTTTATGCTTCCATTTTGCTGTCCCCGACTTCATCTCTATAGTGATTGTGGCCTAATAACAGGAAACAAAACCGCAGCAGCAGTGAACATTCCACAACAAACCCACTCGTCTCACACATCAGTGGAGGAGTCACACTATGTCTGAATCACAACAGTGTTGCATGTCTCTTCAGCACCTGTTGATTTATTTCATTTCATTATTGAAGAACGAAAGACTACTCTACTCCATCATTCAAATCCACACATGTGGGGCCCAAAACCTCACACAATCGACCCAAAAAGAGCAACTGCTGCTAAAGAATTAGACCCCCTTTATCTGCGTCTTTCAGCTGAGGTGATTGCTATGAAACTAACTCACGTTCTTAATGCCTCCATTTCATCAAGTGTCATTCCAAATATCTGAAAAAATGCAAGTGTACTTCCCCTTCACAAGGGTGGTGATCCACTGATCTGGATAATTACAGACCCATCTAAACTTTCCTGTCCAGTGGAACTACTTAAATCCTCAATAATACTTCAACTTACAGAATTCCTAACAGCAAATTCAAACTTAAAACCATTTCAGTCTGGCTTTAGGCCACAGCATTCTCACTGCCACCACTCTGGTCTTTTTCTGCCCTAGATCAGACAGAATGCATTTATTACTCTTCAACTTTCCCATAATACTCAAAACTAAATTGGATGTTGTTTTCAAGTCTTCCTCTCCATACCTCCACTATTCATGATTCACTAATAGAAAAAGTCTTCTGATGACAAACAACAAACTGATGACAACTGTCACATCGATCAGCTACTAAAAAAACCCCAAAAGATTGGTTTTCTTTACAGCAACAAATCACATGTTCCTTTTTTCTGTAGAAAGAGACAAGTTGAAGCTGATTTTATGTCTGTCTTAAGTTATGGCGACATACTGTACATGCATGCCTCTAAACCCACTAGATGTAATTTTTCATTCCGTAATTAGACTTAGTACTGGTGTAACCGATCCTCATACTCTACAGCTAGGTGCAGAGTCCTCTTTAGCTCAAAGAGAAACCGCCATATGCTTTTATTCATTTATAAGGCCCTCATTGGCAAACTTCCCATGCATGTCTCTTACTTGTTCAGCCTCCAAACCCTGATAACACCCACTGTGTATGCTGTGTGTATGCTATGTTTATAGTGTGTGTATACTGTAATTATAGTGTGTGTAAAGAGTGTGTATACATACTGCTCACAAAAATTAAAGGAACACTTTTTTTATTGGGCCTGGCATGAATTGAATTAAACCTGTCTGATAATTTTCTGGGTGGTTAAGCAGCTGAGGGTCTTGTTAATCGATTTCAGCTGTATTGGTGTTCATGGAATGAACAACAGGTGAACTTCAGTGGCAATAATTAGAAAACCCTCAAAACAGGACTGGTTTTATATGTGGAGGTCATTTCAAGTTTCTCCCTCTTGATCTTTTTTGGCTGGTTTTCCACTCCTGCTGATTTCGGATTGCGTAATTATCTCTACTGGCAGCATGAGGCGATTCCTTAACCCTACAGAAGTTGCACAGGTTGTCCAACTTCTCCAGGATGGCACATCCATACGTGCTGCAGCAAGAAGCTTTAATGTGTCTCCCAGCACAATCTCCAGAACATAGAGGAGATTTCAGGAGACTGGTGGTTATTCTCGGAGAGCTGGACAGGGCCGTAGAAGGTCCTCAACCCCTCAGCAGGACCGATACCTGCTCCTTTGTGCAAGGCAGAGCAGGCTGAGCACTGCTCGTGCTCAACAGAATGACCTCCAGAGGGCCACTGGTGTGAATGTCTCTACCCAAACAATCAGGAACAGACTTCATGAAGGTGGCCTGAGGGCCCGACGTCCTGTATTGGGCCCTGTGCTCACTGCCCAGCACCGTGGAGCTCGACTGGCATTTGCTCAAGAACACCAGAATTGGCAAGTCCGCCACTGGCACCCTGTACTTTCCACAGACGAGAGCAGGTTCATCCTGAGCACCTGTGATAGACGTGAAAGAGTCTGGAGAAGACAAGGAGAACGTTATGCTGCCTGCAACGCCGTTCAACGTGACAGGTTTGGTGGTGGGTCAGTGATGGTCTGGGGAGGCATATCCATGGAGGGATGCACAGACCTCTATAGCCTAGGAAATGGTGCTCTGACTGCCATAAGGTATCGAGATGAAATCCTTGAACCCATTGTCAGACCCTACGCTGGTGCAGTAGGTCCTGGTTTCCTCGTAATGCACAACAATGCCCGGCCTCACGTGGCAAGAGTATGCAGGCAGTACCTGGAGGATGAAGGAATTGAAACAATTGAATGGCCTTCACGATCCCCTGACTTAAACCCAATAGAACATCTCTGGGACATTATGTTTCGGTCCATTAGGCGCTGCCAGGTTGCTCCTCAGACTGTACAACAGCTCAGGGATGCCCTCACACAGATCTGGGAGGAAATGCCACAAGACACCATCCGTCGTCTCATTAGGAGCATGCCGCGACGTTGTCAAGCATTCATACAAGCTTGTGGGGGCCACACAAGATACTGAAAAGCATTTTGAGTTGCAGAAATTAAGTTTTGGTAAAAATGGACTAGCCTGCCACATCTTCATTTCACTCTGATTTTATGGTGGCCCTCTGTAGGCTGAAAACTTTTATTTCCATTAAAAGGACTTGGCATCCTTTTGTTCCTAAGACACTGCCCTGTCATTATTTGTATAGATATCCAACTTCATATTGAGATCTGATGTGTCTAATGTGTTTCTTTAACGTGTTCCTTTGATTTTTGTGAGCAGTATAGCTCTCCCAAACAAATGTTGGGTTACTATGGTAACTGTAATTTGGCTGATGCTGGTAAAATTGGTCACATGAGGCCACAATAGCATCACCTCAGTGTAATGAATCAAAGGAAGCATGATCTCACCTAATCTTATGGAGGACCAAAGGTGCCAAAATTAAATAAATAAATACATAAATAAATAAATACCATTAAATAATTAAAAGTGTCAATAAATAAATAAATGTATCATTAAATAAATAAATGTATCATTAAAAGTGTCAATAAATAATTAAAAGTGTCAATAAATAATTAAAATATTATTTCACGAAAGACATATATTTATTTAATTGTCCGTGTCGGGTGCATCATGAAATAATTTTATCTGTCAAACTCGCTCGTCAAACTCGGGTGATGCCACCTTTGGGGGGTCAGATCAGGCTGAGGGAGGACACGATCCATGATCACAGGGGGTACCGCCACAGAGAACCACCCCGACCCGGGCGGACAAGAGACTCTGCACCAAGGCACAGAGCCCCCAGGCCCCCCAGGCCAGAGCCCCCAGGCTCCCCAGGCCAGAGCCGTCCACAGGACAGCACCCCAGCAGACCGGATACACCCCCAGCCTGGCAGACCCCCATGAGGAAACACTGGAGCTAAAAACTGAAGACTAAAACAGTAAAATGAGATAAAAGGTGCAATAGCTACGGACTGAGGGATTAAGACAGTAAAAAAAAGCATGGTGGTGTGGTGGTTAGCACTGTCGCCTCACAGCAAGAAGGCCTCGGGTTCGAATCCCGGTTGGGATGGAGGCTGGGGACTTTCTGTGTGGAGTTTGCATGTTCTCCTTGTGCCTGCGTGGGTTCTCTCTGGGTACTCTGGCTTCCTCCCACAGTCCAAAGACATGCATGATTGGGGTTAGGCTGATTGAATACTCTAAATTGCCCATAGGTGTGAGTGTGAGAGAGAATGGTTGTTTGTCTCTGTGTTAGCCCTGCGATTGGCTGGCGACCAGTCCAGGCTGTACCCTGCCTCCACCCGTTGCTCTGGGATAGGCTCCAGTCCCCCCGCGACCCTCAGTGGAGGAACAAGCGGTAGAAGATGGATGGATGGAATTTGATAAGAAGCAGAATTAGTCAAAGGCCTGAGTAAAAAGATGTGTCTTGAGCCTCTTTTTAAAGATCTCAACAGTCTCTGCGGCCCTGAGGTTCAGGCTGTTCCACAGTCGGGGACCATAATAACTGAAGGCCGCTTCCCCGTGTGTTTTAGAGCTTACGTGTGGGATAGTTAAGAGACCGGTGCCGGAGGACCTCAGAGTCCGTGAGGGTTGATAGAATAAGAGCAGATCAGATAGATAAGTCGGCCCAAGACCATTAAGACATTTAAAAACTATTAAAAGAACCTTGAAATCGATCCTGAAATGCACGGGTAGCCAATGCAGCGATTTTCAAACTGGGGTGATGTGCTCCCGCCCTCTGGTCCTCGTCAGCACCCGCGCAGCTGAGTTTTGTAGTAACTGAAGAGTAGCGATATTCTTTTTGGGAAGACCAGAGAGCAGGGCATTACAGTAGTCTAAACGACAGGAGATAAAAGCATGCATCAGCAGCTCCGTGCTGGCCTGAGAGAGAAACGGGCGGACTCTGGCTATATTCTTCAGGTGGGAAAAACCTACCTTTGTTATGTTTTTGATGTGTGGAATAAAACTAAGCTCAGAGTCGAGGATCACGCCCAGATTTCTTACAGATTGAGATGGTTTAAAATCCTTTAATTTTGGTAAAAGTTTCTCTCTCTTACCTTCAGGACCAATGACTAAAACTTCTGTTTTGTCCTGGTTGAGCTGTAGGAAGTTTTCTGCCATCCATGACTGGATATCTAAAATGCAGTTAAAAGGGGCATCAACTTGCCCTGTGTCATCAGGAGCAACGGCAATGTATAGCTGCGTATCGTCAGCGTAGCTGTGGAAGCTGATGCCATGGCTCCTGATGACATCCCCAAGAGGAAGCATGTAAAGATTAAAAAGAGTCAGACCTAAGATTGACCCTTGGGGAACCCCACACTTTGTCTTATGGATCTTCGAGGAGCATGTATCCATACTTACCAAGAAGCTCCAATCAGTAAGATAGGAGGTGAACCAGTTAAGAACAGTACCAGAGAGGCCGACCAGGTTCTTCAGTCTATTTAATAAAATATACTGTATCAAAAGCGGCGGTTAGATCCAGTAGAACCAGCACTGTGAGTTTTTTGTTATCTAAATTGCACCTGACATTGTTTAGAATCTTTAAAAGGGCTGTCTCTGTACTGTGATTCGACCTAAAACCAGACTGATACCTTTCTAAAACATCGAATGAGTTTAAACAATCATTAACTTGATTAAAAAAAGTTTTTCTAAAATTTTACCTAAAAATGGTAAGTTGGATACAGGCCGGTAATTATTTAAAACAGTGGGATCTAGATTGCTCTTTTTCAACAGGGGCCTCACCACCGCCGTTTTAAAGGAGGTGAGGAAGACCCCCTCTGAAGAGAGCAATTCACCATATATAGAAGGTATTCCTCAAAGATTCCATAAAATTTTTTGAAAAACGATGTGGGAATTGGGTCTAAAAGGCAGGTTGTGGGCCTCACTTGGGAGAAAACTCGACCAAGTGTCCTCGCATCAACCAGGGCAAAACGCTCCAGTGTCTCCTCTGATAAAAGCAATGATCCAGGAGTGTTGGTTAATTGTTGGGATAAAAGACTGGATCTAATATCATCAATTTTACTCCTGAAGTGGTCTGCAAAGGTCTCACAGAGGGTGTCAGTTGATGTTGTAGGACACCTGTTAAAATTACCATTAGTTAAAAGCTTGATTGAAGAAAATATAAATTTTGGATTGTTTTTATTATCGGTGATTAATTTTTTTGAAGTAGGAAGTTCTTGCCTGCTTGATTTTGTTATTGTAAGTTTTGAGGTATTGATAAAATATTTCTTTATGGATGGTTAACTCTCACACTTTGATAAGGGTCGCCATCACACTTTGATAAGGATCAACCCTAATCCTATGAAGGGTCAACCCTAGACCTATGAAAAGGATCAACCCTAACCCTCTGATAAAGATCAACCCTAACCCTATGAGAGGTCAACCCTAACCCTATGATAAAGATCAACCATAACCCTATGAAGGGTCAACCCTAACCCTATGATAAAGATCAACCATAACCCTATGAAGGGTCAACCCTAACCCTATGATAGAGATAAACCCTAACCCTATGAGAGGTCAACCCTAACCCTATGATAAAGATCAACCATAACCCTATGAAGGGTCAACCCTAACCCTATGATAAAGATCAACCCTAGCCCTATGAGAGGTCAACCCTAACCCTATGATAAGGATTAACCCTGACCCTTATCAAAGGGTTAGGGTTGACCCTTCATAGGTCAATCCTAATGCTAACCCTATAAAGAGACGAAGGGACGTTGACCTGTTCATGTTTATACTCATACACAAGGACATATAACAACTTGCATTTAATTTTATTTTGTTGGCAAGCTGCTGCTTGAACTTAGTTCAGGAAGATCATCTCAGCATTTCACATGGCCTTGAGTTTAATACCTAACAATAAGAATGGATGACCAAGACTACTCACAATAATAAATGCACGAATGCAGCTTTCCTGCATTTCAAGGCAGGAATTCAATTGAACCCATTCTGTCTCACATATCTGTTTTAAGTGTAAAGTACTTCATTGAGATGCACATGCTGATACAGCAATAAAAAAGAAGAGGCAACCATTGGATTGTTCTGATGTTCTGTGGATGATGTAGTCGAAGCTGAATTCATCAACAAGCTGCAAAAATTAAAGGTTTTCCCTTTTTACCATCATGTTGGATGAGATCTGTGCTTCCTATATGTTTTTTCAAAAGCAGCTTCCCCTGATTAATTCACAGTACACAGATTCATACCAATGTGGGATCTATCATAATCTCTGATTCTTTATAGAATTCTTTGTAAAATGTAAAGAAAATAATCTCTACAATAGTGAGAGGGAAGCAGTGTATGTGTGTGTTCATGTTTGCACATTGCAAGAGCAGCAGGATCAGCCTGATGGAGTCATGCTTCTGCAGGGAGACAAAGGCTAAATGAAATGTTTTTGTGGTCACTCTCCTCAGCAGAGGTTAAATCCTACATGGCTGTTAGCATTTACAGAGAAAGGGGAAAGAAGCAGCATGAGATTATCTGTGACCTTTCAGGCGGATTCTAATCCATACTTTGCAATATTGTCCTCCAGAGTCAGGAGAGCATAAATCTCTTGTATGACACTGACTATAGGAGCACTTAGCAGACAAATGAGCAGAAGAGCACAGTCGATATTCAGTAATAAGGCTATTTGTAAAGATTTTATAGTACATTATAAACACAAGAACACATTCAACTTTCATTATTTATGGCAAATATTGCGTGGATGCCACACAATAAAGTTCACATTTACATTATTACACAAGGTAATGACATCATTATCATCAACCTTAGTCCTCCTCAGAGGGTCGTGGGGGGACTGGAGCCTGTTCCAGCTATCATTGGGTCCACCCTGGACTGGTCACCAGTCAGTCGCATGGCTGACACACATTCACACCTATGCCAACTGTGATTCGAACGTGGGGCCTTCTTGTTGTGGGGCGACAGTGCTACCCACTGTCCCCCAGGGCCCTGGTCCTCTCTAACCTCACTTTACTGAAACATAGAGCAGGTTACCACTTATGAAGCTCCACATCAGCAGCCACCACTCATAGAGCAGCAGATAAAGTGATGGAGGGAGAAAAGAAGAAAGGAAGAGCCAACAGATGAGTGCTAAATATAGCAGGTAATCTGTCATCACATTTCTGTCACATCCCTCCACCTCTTTTCTGAAAAGAAGGATTGATGTTCAGAAGATCAAATGAAGAATCTAAGAAAGAAGAGAGAGGGGGGTGAGAGAGGGAGAGAGAGAGGGACAAAGAGAAGGAGAGAGAGACAGAGAGGTAGAGAAAGAGAGAGGTAAAAAGAGAGAGAGAGAAAGACAGTCAGACAGGCTGTATTTGAGAATGTCAGGAGTAAATACAGTTATTATTATTATTATTATAATTATTGTTATTATTATGTATAATCTATAGTAAAATCATACATCAGTTAAGAAGAACAGAGCCACTCCTTATTAAAATGCTCAGAAATGTGCTACCAAAATTTGATCCAGATGAGAAGTGTGACCAGCCCCAGCATAACCCCACCCACATCACAACCCCACCCACATCATAACCCCACCCACATCACAACCCCACCCACATCATAACCCCACCCACATCACAACCCCACCCACATCATAACCCCACCCACATCATAAACCCACCCACAAACCCCCCCACATCACAACCCCACCCCATCATAAACCCACCCACATCATAACCCCACCCACATCACAACCCCACCCACATAACCCCACCCACATCACAACCCCACCCACTTAACCCCACCCACATCACAACCCCACCCACATCACAACCCCACCCACATCATAACCCCACCCACATCATAAACCCACCCACATCATAACCCCACCCACATCACAACCCCACCCACATCATAAACCCACCCACATCATAACCCCACCCACATCACAACCCCACCCACATCATAACCCCACCCACATCACAACCCCACCCACATTATAACTCCACCCACATCATAACCCCACCCACATCACAACCCCACCCACATCACAACCCCACCCACATCACAACCTCACCCACATCATAACCCCACCCACATCACAACCCCACCCACATCATAAACCCACCCAGATCACAACCCCACCCACATCATAAAACCACCTACATCACAACCCCACAAACAGCATGACTTCACCCATATCATAACCCCCCCGCATAACCCCACCACCTTAACCTGACCATAACCTAACCTGATCTTAACCTTAACCTGACCTTAACCCTAACCTAACCCTAACCTGACCTTAACCTAACCCTAACCTGACCTTAACCCTAGCCTAACCCTAACTTGACCTTAACCCTAACCTAACCCTAACCTGACCTTAACCCTAACCTAACCCTAACCTGACCTTAACCCTAACCTGACCTGACCTTAAACTAACCTTAACCTGACCTTATTCCTAACCCTAACCTGATCTGACCCCAACCTGGCCATAACTTGACCCTAATCTGACCCGTGTCAGGGGGACCCTTCTAAAAGTGTCATGTCAGAGTAATAGGAGATGGGAGGAAGGTCCAAATTTATACACACTCACACACACACTCATGCTCACACACACACTCTCTCACACACTCACACACACTCATACTCACACACACACACTCTCTCTCACACACACTCTCTCACAGACACACCCTATCTCACACACACAAACACACATTTTCTCTCTCACACACATACACACACTCTCACTCACACACACACACTCACACTCTCTCACACACACTCTCACTCACACACACACAGTCACACACACACTCTCTCTTTCACACACACACACACACACACACGTTAAACTCTAGATTACTAACCCTGTGTGTAAACAGATTAGTACGTGGATGTAAGTTAAGGAGCTGTGAGGAGATGAAGTGTGTGGAGCCGCCCCGTAAATGTGATGAAGGGTTCTGAAGGCTCCACCTGGACTTTAAGACCTTTAAGTCTGGTCCTTCAGAGGAGGAGCAGAAACAAGACACCTGCAGGAAGGAGGGAGTGTTGGAGCAGCAGCTGTCCCAACATGTCCATCCCTCTGTCAGGACCACAGCATGGCTGAGACCCCCCCAGGACCCTCCTGGAGGAACATGAACACACACCCTCCTCCCACAACCCCTGTGTGTGTGTGGGTGTGTGTGTGTGTGTGTGTGTGGGGGGGGGGGTTGTGGGGTGTGTGTGTGGATAGTGTGTGTGTGTGTGTGTGGTATCTGTGTGTTCGTGTAGGTGGGGTGTGTGTGTGTGGGGTGTGTGTGTTTGTGTGGGGTGTGTGTGTAGATAGTGTGTGTGTGTGTGGTGTGTGTGTGTCTGTCTAGGTGGGGTGTGTGTGTGTGTGAGACACCTGTTGTTCATGGTTTGGCGTCTGATTGTGATGCGTGTGTAGCTCAATGCTGCCCTTGTCTGTGTGCGTGAGCCAGCACACATCTGGAGTTCATCAATGTGTGACTTCATGAGCTGCTGGGGCTGAATATGGTGACCTCTGACCTTTAAGGAGTCCAGCATTCAGAGAGTGTGTATGTGTGTGTGGGGGGGGCTGGTCTGGTTGGGGGGGCTGGTCTGGGGCCTGGTCCAGGGGGGGCCGGTCTAACACACTCGTGTTAGTTCAGGTGTGTGTTTCTGTGTTTAGTGCTCCTCTGAAAGTCTGAAAATTGTTCATGACTGACTCACAACCAACAAGGAGGAATCGTCTTAGTGGAGAACATGGACACCAGTAAAGAGTGAACATGGACTTCACTCTAAGGCGTCAAAAAACCACCTGGTTCCCTTGGCAACCAGGAACAAGAGAGTGTCTCTGTTTCTGAACAGTCATCGATAATTCATTTCTACAGTTGTGAGTCTGTAACAACTCCAGCTTCCACATGGACTCTACTCTGTCATCTCTCCTCTCCCCACCTCTCCTCTTCCTCTCCTCCTCTTTCCTCCTCTCTCCTCTCTTCTTTCCCCCTCTCCTCTCCTCCTCCTCTCTCTGCTCCTGTCTTATTCTCTTCCCCTCTCCTCCTCTCCTCTCTTCTCTCCTCCTCTCCTCTCTTCTCTCCTCCTCCTCTCAGAATAGATTACAGTAGATCAGAATAGATTAGAGTGGATCAGAGTAGAGTAGATCAGAATAGATTAGAGTAGATCAGAATAAATTAGAGTAGATCAGAGTAGAGTAGAGCAGAAAAGATTAGAGTAGATCAGAATAGATTGGCGTAGATCAGAACAGATTAGAGTAGATCAGAACAGATTAGAGTAGATCAGAATAAATTAGAGTAGATCAGAGTAGAGTAGATCACAATAGATGACAGTAGATCACAATAGATTAGAGTGGATCAGAGTAGGGTAGATCAGAATAGATTAGAGTAGATCAGAGTAGAGTAGATCAGAATAGATTAGAGTAGATCAGAATAGATTAGAGTAGATCAGAGCAGAGTAGATCAGAAAAGATTACAGTAGATCAGAATAGATTGGAGTAGATCAGAACAGATTAGAGTAGATCAGAATAAATTAGAGTAGAGTAGATCAGAATAGATTACAGTAGATCAGAGTAGAGTAGATCAGAAAAGATTACAGTAAATCAGAATAGAGTGGAGTAGATCAGAACAGATTAGAGTAGATCAGAATAAATTAGAGTAGAGTAGATCAGAATAGATTACAGTAGATCAGAGTAGAGTAGATCAGAAAAGATTACAGTAAATCAGAATAGATTGGAGTAGAGCAGAACAGATTAGAGTAGATCAAAATAAATTAGAGTAGATCAGAGTAGAGTAGATCAGAATAGATTAGAGTAGATCAGAATAGATTAGAGTAGATCAGAGTAGGGTAGAGGGTTGTGTCAGACTCAGAATGACAGAATAGAGGAGCAAACATTGAAACACAAGTAAAAGTAGTAACAGCAACAGAGCACAGCGTCATTAGATCTAAAGATCCCCAGTGACAGCAACCTGAGCAACATGAGAAGCTCTAAAAATACCAAAGGCGAAAGGAAGAGTGACGAAAAAAGTGAGAAGAGAAGTCAGCAGTGACGGTGGTGGTGGTGGTGGCTGCACTGGGAGAGAAAGCAGATTCCAGGAACAACATCTGAGCTCCCTGTCCAGGAGAGCAACAAGCCCAGGAACAGCTGAGCCCCAACAGTCCATCTATCTATCTGTCTGTCTGTCTGTCTGTCTGTCTGTCTGTCTGTCTGTCTGCCTGCCCCTCCATCTATCATCTACCTAGAGAAGTAAAGAAATCAAAAGAAATAAAGAAAGAAGTAAAGTAGTCATAGGACAAGGGGTTAGTCCTAAATGGAGGCCCAAAGAGGAGTGATAGGGGAGGACATGAACGAGGGAGAGCGGAGGGATTGTGTGCACTAAAGTGTGCTAACAGAGGCAGCAGATGGTGGATTACTGTGGACTAAAATACTTTATCTACACAGAGACATAAACCATTAACGTCTCCATCAGCCACAAATAGAGCCAACACAACCTCCTACTAGTCCCACAGACCGATGGCTGGTATCCTCAGAAGCACACACTCATCAAGATTATTTAGGAGCCTGTGCATTAAGGTAGCTATGCCACACACACACAACATCCATGGTCTGCTATTAGCATTTGTGTCAGCGAAGGAAGCCTCATGGACATGAAGGACATGTAGCACATGTGGACACATGAATCTCCATGTATGTAAAACACTGCTGAGAGAAAGTTTATGTGTCCCAAACAAACTGATAAAAACGTGTTAAATGCTGTTGTCAGATGTTGTAGACCAGATCTGTTCATTCCTGCAGAAGAAAAGAGAAATGAGAAAAACAAACTTACACATTCCTCTGAATAGGTCGAACTTTGAACCTGTCAAAAGAAAATATAATTTGTGTTAAATAAAAGAGGCATCAGAATTATTCAAATTAAGATAAAGATTTAGTTGAAGAATTTTAGCTCAGCTTAGATAGACTGAAATATTGGCATCAGGTCTTTTCAAGCTTTACTCTATATTCCTCACACGTCTGAGGATTTTGTGAATTATTTCAGAATTGCTCATGATTCTTCTTATAATCTCAAACTGTGACATAAATAACATAACATATACATATAACATGTATTATTTATACATTTTTCCTCAAGTAAGTCTGTGAGATGTTTGTCTATCAGCCTCTCCTGCTCTTCGTCTCTCCTCTCTATTTCTACTTGTCTGGTCTTGATGGTCTCTCCATATGAGCTGGGTTCTGCTCAAAGTTTCTTCCTCTTAAATATGAGTTTCTCGTTGCCACTGTCCCCCTCTGGCTGCTCTGGAGGTTTCAGGTCTTCTAAAGCATTGTAAGACAATTTCTATTGTCATTGGCGCTGTATAAATAACATTAAATTAAAGAAATAATAATTAAACTGTCACATCAGTATTATAAAGTATTACAGGTGTTTGTTCGACTGAGAAAAATATATTTATTATTATTATTATTATTATTATTATTATTATTATTATTATTATTATTATTATACAGACTTTATTGGATGGATGATGATGGATGGATGATGGATGGATGATAATGGGTGGATGATGAATGGATCAATGAATGGATGGGTGATGATGGGTGGATGATTAATGAATGGGTGGATGGATGATGGATGGATGATGATGGGTGCATGATGAATGGATGGATGATGAATGGATGGATGGATGATGAATGGATGGATGGATGAATGGATGGATGATGATGGGTGGATGATGAATGGATGGGTGGATGGTGGATGGATGGATGAATGGATGGATGATAAATGGATGGATGGATGATGGATCGATGATGATGGGTGCATGATGAATGGATGGATGATGGGTGGATGGTGAATGGATGGTGGATGATGGATGGATGGATGGATGATGGTGGATAGACGGATGGGTGGATAATAAATTAATGAATGGATGAATGGATGATGGATGGATGATGATGGGTGGATGATGAATGGATAAATGAATGAATGGATGGATGGATGGATGGATGATCTTTCACCAACAACGAGGCCCCTCTAGAATGAGAGAGAGGGGGTGTGGTCAGCGTGTGTGTATGTTATTGATCAGTTATTGACGGGGACAGTTAATTAAACCCTTCCCTTCATCAAGTCAGGACTGGTCATTGATGTAAAGCCATAATCAAAGATGGAGCAGCAGCAGCGGATTGGCTCTTTAGAAAAAGGAAACATGATTACTGGAAAACTCTGGTCTCCATGTTTGTTCTTGATTTAGGAAACACACAGCTGAATATATCTGACAGGAACTGGAGTAAAAATCTAAAGAAGTGCAGCTGGACACATGTGGAAAGGCCTTTTCAAGTACTACTGTGTTTTTGGAGATATTAATGACCTGTGAAAGGACAAAATGTGTGAGTAGGAACAGTGAAATAAACTGACAGATGCATTTCTCCATAGAGTAGAGCAGAGATCTCCAAACTCTTCCAAGTTCTGCTGTCTGAAGACCAGCTGATTACACAAGTGCCTTTGTGGACATCCCTGCCATCGAGAAAGAGAAATGAAAAGACTGAACGCATGGAACGACCTTAAAATCCTTGAACCTTGAACTAAATAACGGTAGAGCTAACGGACTCTCTCAAAGTGAATCAACATCTTTGGATCATCAAAACCAGAAGTTCTTAGAGTTTGTTCACTTCTATCTTCAGCTGTGTGGATTCATGGAGTTCTGAGGACCACCTGACATGCTTCCGTTCACGGATGGAACCCACGCTGGCTGCTCAGGTCCGACCTTCTGGTACACATTTATGTTTTATCTGATTGTGGCCAGAGACATTGATGGTGTAGGTGTGACAGCACATCAGCAGACAGATGTGTGTCTCTATAGCAACCACACAGCCTGTTACATCACACATGATGGCAGGATGCTGCTTTTGAAATGAAAGTTCTCATGCTTGGAGTGTTGTCCCAAGGGCCAACTCAGATACAAACAATGTGTACACATAAAGACGTTTACATCTAATTCTAAAGGATAATAGGATAAAGGATCATTTTTACTTGGGGGTAATAATAAACACTCTAATCTTCTTCAAATATTCTGAAGTAATTGAACACAAATCGTGTTAGAAGAGCCCGACAGTGTGTGGGTTAAATAAGAGGTTCACAGGAAGGAGAAAGTCCCTTTTACTCTTCCTTTCCTTGAGTACTGAGTTCTGTCTGTTACTGCAGCTTATCAGATCAGTAGTGACTCATCTTCTTCACTTACCAGTGCAAGTAAAGGAAAAGAAAGCCGTGCTCACACTAAACAACACACCAGACACACTCAGACACACTAGAGACACACTCAGAACAACACACTTAGAGACACATTCAGAGCAACACACTAGAGACACATTCAGAACAACACACTAGAGACACACACTCATGACAAAACACAAGAGACCCACACTCATAACAACACATTAGAGACACACTCAGAACAACACACTAGAGACACATTCAGAACAACACACTAGAGACACACTCAGAACAACACACTAGAGACACACTCAGAACAACACTCTCAGAAAAACAGTCTCAGAGAACACTTTCGGAGACACACTCAGAAGAACACACTCAGAAAAACACTCTCAGAGAACACACTCAGAAGAATACACTTAGAGAACACTCTCAGAGAACACACTCAGAAGAACACACTCAGAAGAACACTCTCAGAGAACACATTCAGAAGAACACCCAGAAGAACACTCTCAGAACAACAGTCTCAGAGAACACACTCAGAAGAACACTCTCAGAAGAACACACTCAGACAACACACTCAGATGAACACACTCAGAAGAACACTCGCAGAGAGAGAGCCCTGTGTCTGCTGACCAGTTGAACCACTACATGAGCAGATACGCAGCTCCTCTGAGAACTTCCAGGAACATCAAACATGTTTTTGTTACTTGTGATTCTCCTCCAGCAGAATTCCAACTCATTGGTTTGTTTTCGAGGGTTTGGATGCCAAACGGGGAGAGAACACACAAGGTCCTCCAGAGAGCGGTAAGGACATTAAAGCAGGAAAAGCCCTTTAAATATGGCTTTTGTTTTTATAAGAAAGATGTGTTTGCTTGATTTTCCAGAGCGTGAGCCTCCGGGGTGCTAACCTACATTCACGAAAAAAGACTGTTCATCATTGATGATCAGTCCTTTTTATTACATTGTTGTACTCACATGAATAAAACTAAGAAATGCTGCATATCTTTTCAGGGAAAAGTCAACATTATCAAAGTCATGTTCCTCTGCATGGTAGCCTTTCCGAAGGGACAGTTTTGGTTTTCTAATCCTCGGTTCCACTGTGAAGAAAGCTAAAGCAATAATGAACATATGCTTAACCAGATTACTCTTTGATGGGAGAGTCAGCTGACAGAACTGTGACTGAACATGCAACACAAAACCAGTACCTGCACCAGTTAGAGCTGCAGCTCTATGGCACTGAGAAGAAAGACGTGGGGTTGATTGGAATTCCACGCGGGGACAGAACCAGCAGCTAGGCCTTAAGGGTCGGTCACTGCCTTGGACCATCGTTGGGTTGGACAGGAGGAGCAGCCAGCGTTGGAGCTGATCAGTCAACAATACAAGGGTGGATTATCTGGCTTTCAACGCTTTCAAGTGTTAAAATCCACATAAATCTGTTGTGTAAATCCCACTAAATGTTACATAAATCCCAATCCAAATGTTTCCCATTGAGCCCAAACATGATAATAGCCTTTAGACTTTAGGAACACCAGATTAACCTTAAGTATTGCGCAATTTGTGTGTTTTTTCTCCCCAACATGACTATAGTACAGTGGGACCTCTACTTACGAACATCTCTACATGCGGAATTTTCAGGTTACGACACGTCTCAACGGGAAAATATTTCCTCTTGTTATGACAGCCTGCCTCAAGACTCTGTAGCATGTCTGCTACTTTAAAGCTTCTAGATTTTCTCTTTGAGTTTTTGAACATAATCTACTCTCATTCAATAAACTACATGAATGTCAGCCATTAAGACCCACCACTTGACAATGGCTCTTTTTATGCTTTATTCAAGATTGATGGCCATTGGGCAGAAAAGCTCAGATAACCTAGCGCACGAACAATACGCTTTATTTTCAATCTGTCCTCCTGCCACGCTCTCAACAGGTAGGAACCAGCATTCTCCAACGTTTGGCTCCGTTAATCGCCAGAACGTCTCCTGGTGGCGGAGCAGTGACGGGGACGTCTCCGTGTGCCCCCCCCTGCGGCTGTTGTTGGGGTTAGTTGTTTTCTCTCCAACTCTTATCCTTCCTCCTCTGCCAGATCTTTGATGGCCTTCCTCATCTTCTCTCCACCCATCCCTCTGAAGGCGTGTCACTGACAGCCCACATAGCCTCTGCAGCCATCCTCCACTAGATGGATGTGGACTTGGGGTTCCCGGCACTCTGCTGCCAGCTCACAGTACTTGGCCTTCTTGCACTCAAAGGCAGCCTCGTTCCCCTCCTCTTATGGCACTGTCAGCTCCCTGGGGTGCTCCACTTTTGCCTTGGTGGACCACATCACAATGTCAAGGTGGAGAGATGTGGTTGTCCATGGGGAACTGGAGCTGTTTGCTGAGATCAAGCACCTCCTGTCCCATTCCTGGTCAGGGGTCATGACCTTGCCCTGGTTTATCTTTGTCCACTCCCCTCCATAACAAAGTTGGTGCGGTTCTCTGCTGGTGGTAATTCTTCTTCAATCCTGTACAACTGCTGAAGGTTCCACAGACAGGGAAGCGTGTGGTAGGTAGTATGAATGAGGGAGCTGATCTGTGCCCGTGGGATCTTCCCCAGATCAGACCAACTGATGTTCTAGTTGACAACTCCCTCCCAGCTTGCCTTGATCTTGTGGTGCTCTTCCTCTATCCTCAACACCTCTGCCATGCCATCTCCTTCCTGAAGGACGGCATGGCAGAGGTTGGACCCAATCGCAGCACAACTGGTTGGCAGAGACGCTTATTAGCGGATGGACGGGGTCAGAAGGCGAATCGGTCAGCCGGGTCAGAGACAGGAGCGGATGGTCGAGGACAAAGGCAGGTCGGAACTCCGGGGCTGGGACACAGACGGCAGGTCGGGAACCATGCAGGTTGGCAATGGGTAGACTGGCAGGGGAAAAACGCTGGAGAGTCATGTGGATAGAGAGGACAATCTGGCAGGGAGGAGAAGGAACAGGTGGGTTAAGTAACCAGGAGAGCAGGTGCAGAGAATTGGTGCTGATGAGTGATGTGGGTGTGGAATGATGGTGCCTTCAGGGGGAACACGGACAGTTGAGTGCTGGCCAGGCGGAAAACCGGGACACCTTCCTCTCTTTGCGGTTAGCCTCAGACCAGAACTGTGGTGCTTCTCCCCAACCTGGTCCTGCTCTTCCTGCCTGGACTCTGCCCACGGTCTCTCGGTGTCACGGCCCACTGACAGCTTGGTCCCCCTCAGCGTGGGCATTCCTCATACAGCCAGGGAAGCTTGGCGTTGGCGTAAATGTAAATACGGCAGCCCAAGCTAACGGGCTCTTGGTAAAGATGATAAATGATCCTTCTGTCTCCAACAATCATCACCTGCCTCCTGTAAACTGTCACACTCGCCATCACGCTGGTCACTGGGTGGAGGGGGCATGGTTTAGCCAGAGCTCAACTAGGCTAGAGTGTGAAGAGAAAACTCCTGGGCATTGATCCAGGTTGAGAAAACTCTCTCTCTCTCACACACACACACACACACACACACACACACACACTTCATGTACTAACTGAGCAGGTTTTTATTGTCAAGTCAAGCTTTAATTGTAGTCAGTGTGGGAGCAGAGAGCCTCCTGGTCTTACACTGCTCATCGCATTTGCTTCATTATCGTTAAATTAAAATCTATCAAATATCTAAGCTTTTGTTCTTTTAGCACCGCACACCTTCAACCTTTATTTTACCAAGTTGTTCCTTGAGATTAGATTCAATTCTGCACAGAGCCAAGAGGCAGAACTAGTCCACAAAAAGATAAAAACAACTGACAAATGATAGACGATTTCTGTTGGTTTATGTTTTATAGGAGTCTTAAATTCACCCAAGGAGACAAGACCAGATAGTTCCAGGACCAGTTCCGGGACCAGTTCCAGGACCAGCAGAGCAGAGAAGTCTGACTTTATAAGTCTGGTCTTGTTTTTATTCTATCCACATGTTCAAATAATTAATTCATTCATACATATAAATACAAAAATCCGTCAACACACACACATACACACATACACACACACACACACACTTGCTTCAGTGGGCCTGGAGTCTCAACTATCCTAACATCCAAATTGGTCCCAGTGAGACATGAAAGCTGACCCACTGGGCTGACCTGTACCTCTGTCAGCTGGTTCCATAAACTGGAGGAGGTAGAGACCCCCCGCTGTGATCTATGGTAGCTGAGACATAGCTCACACTAATGAAGATAATAGTGGGACCAGCAGCTCAAAGGTTCTCCTCAGAGGTTCTCCTCAGAGAACATCTATTTGTATGAAAGCTTTCCTCCAGCTGGATTTAAAATGATGTTGGGATTAGAACTTCCATATGTGTAGAGCTAAACCTCACCACTGGTGTTCTTTCATGTGAACACTTACATTAAAGCATATTTTAAAGCACTGATTGTTTCTACCTTTACTTTTGTCACTGAAGACATACAATGATTTCTGATAGATCATTCACATCAGTTTGTACACAAGCTTCAGCCTGGGAGTGAACCAACAACCTTCTACCACCAGCCAGCCCCCAGTGATGGATCGATGCTCCCTCTGTAAAATGGCTCAGAAATTATTTCCATCCAATTCTTTTAGATTTGGATTCATTGTTTTCAGTCTGATCTCTACCAAAGCAGCTGGATGACATCAAAGGTTCTCTGGTCAATATCAGATCGATCGCTCTTTGACTTGGTTCAGCGGCTGGAGAGTAAAAACGATATTTTGCCTTGAAATCAGTGATGAAATCTGATCTGTTATCACGATGACATGAGTGTTGCTCACAACCATTTGAGGCCCTGCTGAGATGCGGCCAACACTGTTTGTAGGAGTAGACTTCTGTTAAACTGCATCATCCGGCCTGGACACTATGACTGGACTGCCCCCCCCCAGGACCCCCCGGGGGGCCCCTGGCCCCAGGACCCTGGCACGCACACATAGGCTCCCTTGTTTCACACAACATGGTGAAAGGAAACACAATACATTCGCATGATAACAGGCCAGTGAACACACACACACACACACACACACACACACACACACACACACACACACTACACAGACAGACAGACAGACAAAGAGACACACACAGACACACACACTCCAAACAATATAGAACAAGTTGAGGAGAGACACACTGACAAAGCCGTCAGTGTGAAGTTGAACACCATCTCGTTGTGGTTACCATGGAGACCAGAACACAAAGCGGGCGGCTGGCAGAGGCAGACCAGCGTTAACGACTTTTTAATGAGGAGAGATGAGGAACATGGGAAAGAAAGGAGATGAGAGTAAGAGGAGAGCAGCTGGGAGGTCAGAGCTGCTTCAGGTCTTCTGATGTCATGTTGAGATCTGCGTCACCTAAAACACCTCTGAGCATCAGCAGTGATTTACGCTGACGTGACAAACGTGACGAGCAATTAATACTGTAGCCCACCTCAGCTGGACTGAGCTGGGGCAGAAGAAGGAAGAGAAGCCATGTGAAGCCTCCAGCCTCAGTGCTGTGTGAGCCTGGACCCATTCTGGAGGAGAGGGCTCTTCCTGCTTCCTTCTAGAAGCCCCCACTATTGACAGTCAGCGTGAGAAAGCTTTAAAGATATTTTCATTCTTCGGGCTTCAGGAGTATCCAAAAGCTGGTGTACCCGAGGACCCGACACCCACCATGGCATCTCAGTGGGTCTGCACGGCAGCAAACGTTTCCACCGAAACATTAGAGAAGAAACTAACATCTGAGCCTGACGCCAAGGAGACGGCTGTTGACTCCATAAGACCACAAGGATCTTTATTAGAACAACACATTCATCTGAGAGAATGAAAGTGGCAGGTACAGAACTAGAACATTTCTTTGTGTTAACACCCACAAGCCCTGAAGCAGCAGGGCTCAGCTAACAAAGGACCTTAATAACACCTTCACAACTTGTCCAAGGCTCCTGTCAAAAAAGTTTCCACGTTGAGAACTTTGGCATGAGGACACACCTTCACCCTGCTGGTCTCACCACTAAAGATAAAACAATACTTTTATACATTTTCTAAAACTTACAGTACATTTCACTCACACTTTGGCTCATGCGTTTGTCTTAAAGCAGCGATATGTAGTAATGCATTTAATGAAAGGAGGTGGCCCTGATACGATATCACACATCGTCATCTTTCATCACTGACCTCAGGCGTCCAGCCACAACATTCTCCTTCTTCAGCCGAGCCTCAGCCCCCAATCGATGCTGAAGATGACGTTTAGTGTTTTGTTCTGATGCCCCATGCTCCACCTATCTACCAACCATGAATTCAGTAGCGTTTCAGCATTCGGGGTCCAGCTGCCAGCTCTGCCGGGTGACTAAACGCCATCAAAAACACTGTACCCAACCAGGGTTGCACATTTTGTCACTTCCAATCTGATCGCATTACCTGAATGTGGATATCTGCCAATAGATAAAGAGTTATTTTTGCTTTAATATTATTATCATTATTTTTTATTATATGAGGCTGTAATAAACTTCTCTCTAGATGCAAATATATGTAAAAAAGCAGGATTTCCTGGTAACAGGAAAAATCTGATCCTGGAAATAAATATATGACTGAAAATCAATTTAAATGTATCAATTCAAACTTAATCAATGACGAATAGTTATCAACATTAATTAAATCCCAAGACAGTGAAATTACTTGTGCAATATTCAACACCCCAGTAGGATTTACTTGTGGAGTAATTTTAGCAGACATAAGAAGACATAAGTCATGGATCGAATATCTGTAAATTACTGGATTGGATCGGCCCCATCCCAAGCCATAACACAAAAGAGACTTTCCACATCTCTCTCATTACCAAATTCCACTATAACATCACGATACTGCATGTTTAACCCTCTACATTCTAACACGTTTAACTCTCTAGATCCTAAACGTTTAACCCTCTAGATTCTAACACGTTTAACTCTCAACATCATAAACGTTTAACTCACAAGATCATAAAATGGTTAACTCTCTAGATCCCAACACTTTTAAAAAATCTATTGACATTTTGCTGCAGAATATATATGTGAATATATATATATATGTAATATATGTAAATATATATGTAAATAATATAATAAATATATGTAAATATATTTAGTTAGACCTTTATGGGTGGGATTTTTAACATTCTTTAATGAACCTTCAAGACAACATACTTGGTTAAACCAAAACTGGTGGCATAAAAGAGCTCTTAAAAACATAAATAGTTCCGTTTCCATTTGTTTATGAGTAAAAACAAAGTGACTCATTTAAAGGTCCGACTTTGTGTGATGAAGTTTCATAGTCAAGACGTGTGCTTGTGTGTTTGTGAACTGACCAAAGCTATCCTTAATCTATAAGCCAGGGTCACAGTCCAAATGACACATTTAATCCTCAATAAAAGGGCCAAAAATCAGCAGCTCAGGAGGACAGCAACCACGTGACCGACTGTCCTGCAGCACCGGCAGAAGAAGACGATGGAGCAGTGGACCAGGGCTGGCTGACATGGTCTGTAGACCAACGCCAGGCTGCTGTGTGCTGCTGAGCAAGTCACATCAACACCCCACACATGATTTACAATAATACACATCCACCTCCCTCCCTCTCTCCCTCTCTCTCTCCCTCCTCTTTCTCTCTCTCCCTCTTCTTTCTCTCCCTCTCTCTCTCCCTCTATCTCTCTCTCCCCCTCTATCTCCCTCCCTCCCCTTCCCCCTACCTCTCTCTCTCCCTCTCTCTCTCACTCCCTCTCTCTCTCACTCCCTCTCTCTGTTTCTCTCTCTCATCTCCCCCCCTCTCTCCCTCCCCCATCATTCTCTCTCTCTCCCTCTCTCTCTCCCCCTCTCGCTCCATCCCCCTCCCCCATCTCTCTCTCTCCCGCTCTCTACCCCCCCTCTCCCCCTCTATGGAGGCTCACATGAATCTGACACACTTGTTCATTGTTCAGTGGGACAGAGCGAGTGCAGACCCGTCCTAATCCTCATCCTCATCTTCATCCTCATTTTCATCTTGACCCTCAGATGGAGCTCATACCGGGGTCACATCCTGACCCCCAATCACCCTGTCACTGCAGTAGCTACAGGTCAGGACCCCGGGTCAGGACCCAAGCTAGAGGTCAGGACCCAGGTCAGGACCCCAGCTAGACGTCAGGACCCCGGGTCAGGACCCCAGCTAGAGGTCAGTACTCCAGCTAGAGGTCAGGACCCTGGGTGAGGACCCCGGGTCAAGACCCCAGGTCAGGACCCCAGATCAGGACCCCAGATCAGGACCCCAGCTAGAAGTCAGGACCCTGGCTCAGGACACAGGCAGGGCACTTCCCCATTTTAACCACTTTAGTAGGCGGTTTGTGGAATTTCACTGATGCTGACTCAACAATTAAAGCTACAGACAGCTTATTAATAATAAATAGGAATGAAATATGGATGCTCTTTTTAGTTTCTTGTTGTATTAATCTTTGCCACACTGCTGCCTTTGGAAATATTCCATTTTTATAGTGGAGTTATTGAGAAAGACTAAAAATGCACACGTACATCAGGAGATGTACCCTTCTACTTTATAAATAACTAAAGGAGAATAAGTAATGCAGGAGGACCTCCTCTTTAGACCATGATGTTTGTTGACTTTATTTGCTTTTCTTTGCACTATTCTTGTATTTTAGATGAGCACATGCATCAGAATCATCCAGGATACAAACATGACAGTGGAAGTTCCTTGATGCACAAAACAGATAGGAGGGCAGAGCAGCATCATGTAGACAAGGGTACTGAGCTTTGGAGCCCAAAAATATCTGGGATACAACTCATCAGTGTGACCCCAGCCGGCTCGCTTCACTGGCACCACCGTCCACTGAGGACGCATCAATTAACAGTATGTTCTGGATCTGGATCAGGATGAACCTGATGGTGACAGGAAACTGTAGAATCCACAGCTGAACCTGCATCATTCATCAGAGAATCCCTGATGACATCATCAGCTGAAGCATTTCAGACTGTTAGAAGCCCCACTAGATCAACTCTTCTCAAAAAGGAGGGCAAATGTGTGTTCCCTTAAATATTTAAGGAAGAATTAAAGGCTGCATTAGGCCTGGACCCCCAACACACACATGAAGGTCCTGCGGATGCTGGTAGGGTTCAGTGGGATGAGAAGGACAGGGGGAGGACAGAAAGAGGAGAGCAACAATGTGTCTGTACTGAGAACCCAGTTTAAAGAGGTTGACCAACAGGAACCACTCTATATCATGACCAGTGGCAAACATCCCAGTCCCCAGAGGAGATGCAATTGCACCAGAACAGGAACTAATCTGTTAGCGAAGCCCTTAGAAATCCCCAAAATGTGACTCTAGCTGGAGGCTACAGCTCACACTCGTGACTCTGCTCACATTAATTAGATTAAAGAAACTTCTCCACTCTTCTCATTTTACCACTACAACTAACACAAAGAAATTTCTTAATATGAGAGCAGTGTAGTGAAAATACAGATGTTTTGAGTTTCTGTTACAAACTATCAGGAAAATAAACATTTTTCATTCAGCCTGTAGGGGGGCATAACTGAACACTGGAGCAGAGCACTGGAGTTAAATACTGGAGCTGAGCACTGGAGTTAAACACTGGCACTGAACACTGGAGTTGAACACTGGAGCTGAGCACTAGAGTTGAACACTGGGGTTGAACACTGGAGCTGAGCACTAGAGTTGAACACTGGAGCTGAACACTGGAGTTAAACACTGGGGTTGAAAACAAGACCTCAACATTGGAGTTAAACACTGAAGCTGAACACTAGTGGTGAACACTGGAGCTGAACACTGGAGTTAAACACTGGGGTTGAACACAAGACCTCAACACTGAAGCTGAACACTGGAGCTGAATACTGGAGTTAAACACTGGAGCTGAAAACTAGAGTTAAACACTGGAGCTGAACACTGGAGTTAAACAATGGAGCTGAACACTAGAGTTAAACACTGGAGCTGAACACTGGAGTTAAACAATGGAGCTGAGCACGAGAGTTGAACACTGGAGTTGAACGCTGGAGCTGAACACTGGAGTTAAACACTGGGGTTGAACACTGGAGCTGAACACTAGAGTTGAACACTGGAGCTGAACACTGGAGTCAAACACTGGGGTTGAAAACAAGACCTCAACACTGGAGTTAAACACTGAAGCTGAACACTAGTGGTGAACACTGGAGCTGAAAACTGGAGTTAAACACTGGGGTTGAACACAAGACCTCAACACTGAAGCTGAACACTGGAGCTGAACACTAGAGCTGAACACTGGAGTTAAACAATGGAGCTGAACACTAGAGTTAAACACTGGAGCTGAACACTGGAGTTAAACACTTGGGTTGAACACAAGACCTCAACACTGAAGCTGAACACTGGAGCTGAACACTGGAGTTAAACACTGGGGTTGAACACAAGACCTCAACACTGAAGCTGAACACTGGAGCTGAACACTAGAGCTGAACACTGGAGTTAAACAATGGAGCTGAACACTAGAGTTAAACACTGGAGCTGAACACTGGAGTTAAACACTGGAGTTGAACACTGGAGCTGAACACTGTTGCTGAAGACAAGGCCTAAAAACTGGAGCTGAACACTGGAGCTGAACACTGGAGTTGAACACTGGAGCTGAACACTGGAATTAAACACTGGAGTTGAACACAAGACCTCAACACTGGGATAGGAGCATGTAGCTCCCATCCTATGGTGATCTTACATTGTCTGAGCACAAGCACCCTGTAGAAAAGCTGACTCGACACAAAAGTCACAACTTAAAGAGAATGGAACAGCACAGATGTTGGTGGACAGGTCTTCTCATTTGTTCACTGTGAATAAACACACTAGGTCCATTTGAAATCTCTACTGGCAACAGCATTTGATCAACAGCTTTCAACACAAGATGAAATCAGAAATGACGACCACGGTTGTTTGTGCCTATGGCCCAAACAGCAGTTCAGCGTATCCACCCTTTTTGGAGTCCTTAGAGCAGGGCTTCCCAACCTTTTCCAGCAAGTGGGCCACACGGGCTCCCTGCCAGGGCCCCGCGGGCCACACACACCTTTTAGCTAAATTTAGCTAAAAACAATGATTGAGAGACAGTTGATCTTCAGACGTTAATTTAATGCATTCATTTAGTGAGAAGGCTGGTACTGCTGGGCCGAAGCTAGCTTCAGAAAGTCGGAACAACACTGCTCACAGACAGAAGAAGGTCTGCAGACGCTCATCCGTGAGCTGGGCTCGTGTGAGTGACTTCACAAGCTTCTGCTGGAGAGCTGCTCACACACACGTATGTAGAGCTGCTCACACACACACGTATGTAGAGCTGCTCACACACACACACATATGTAGAGCTGCTCACACACACACGTATGTAGAGCTGCTCACACACACACACATATGTAGAGCTGCTCACACACATGTATGTAGAGCTGCTCACACACACACATATGTAGAGCTGCTCACACCAACACGTATGTAGAGCTGCTCACACACGCATGTAGAGCTGCTCACACACACATGTAGAGCTGCTCACACACGTATGTAGAGCTGCTCACACACGTATGTAGAGCTGCTCACACACGCATGTAGAGCTGCTCACACGTATGTAGAGCTGCTCACACACATATTTAGAGCTGCTCACACGTATGTTGGGCTGCTCACAAACGCATGTAGAGCTGCTCACACGTATGTAGAGCTGCTCACACACATATGGACAGCTGCTCACACACGTATGTAGAGCTGCTCACACGTATGTAGAGCTGCTCACACACATATTTAGAGCTGCTCACACGTATGTAGAGCTGCTCACGCACGTATGTAGAGCTGCTCACACACGTATGTAGAGCTGCTCACACACGTATGTAGAGCCCAACAAGGCAGCAGCACGGCGGCGTTGTCAGCCAGTCGGGGCTGAAGCTGCGGTTCTCACGGCCGATCTTGCGCTTCCTGCTTGATGGAGCGCTTGTTGACATGTTCTTATTCGGGGAAAAACTCGTGGACTACTCTGTGGTCTACTCTGGAGAGGAGGGGCTGGGGGGGTCACTGATGCTGACCTGTCAGAATCAGAGAAGAACCAACCACAGAGCTCGGATCTTTTCATTCCTATCGATTAGATGGGCGGCGCTTGGAACCCGTCGGCCTATCGCTCAAAAAGATCTTATCTCCGTGGGCCGCACGGAAGGTTTCGTCAGTGTCAGAGCTTGGTCCGCATTGCCAGCAGCAAGCTGAACGCATTTCCGGTGAGGGTTGGACTCGGCCAGGGCTGCCCTTTGTCTCCGATTCTGTTTATAACTTTTACGGACAGAATTTCTAGGCGCAGCCGTGGTGTTGAGGGGGTCCGGTTTGGTGACCTCAGGATCGGGTCCTGCTGGCTTCATCAGTTCGTGACCTCCAGCTCTCGCTGGATCAGTTCACAGCTGAGTGTGAAGCGGCCGGGATGAGAATCAGCACCTCCAAATCTGAGGCCATGGTTCTCGATCGGAAAAAGGTGGAGTGTGTTCTCCGGGTTGGGGAGGGGACCCTTCCCCAAGTGGAGGAGTTTAAATACCTCGGGGTCTTGTTCACGAGTGAGGGAAGGATGGAGCGGGAGATCGACAGGCGGATCGGTGCGGCGTCTGCAGTCATGAGGACTGTCCACCAGTCCATCGTGGTGAAGAGAGAGCTGAGCCGATAGGTTCCTACCCTCACCTGTGGTCATGAGCTTTGGGTCATGACCGAAAGAACAAGATCGCGGGTACAAGCGGCGGAAATGAGCTTCCTCCTCAGGGTGGCTGGGCTCTCCCTTAGAGATAGGGTGAGGAGCTCTGCCATCCGGGAAGGGCTCGGAGTAGAGCCGCTACTCCTCCACGTCGAGAGGAGCCAGATGAGGTGGCTCAGGCATCTAGTTAGGATGCTTCCCTGGCTTCCCTGGTGAGGTGTTCAGGGCACGTCCCACCGGAAGGAGGCCCCCGGGAAGACCCAGGACACGCTGGAGAGACTATGTCTCTCGGCTGGCCTGGGAACGCCTGGGGATCCCCCCGGAGGAGCTGGACGAAGTAGCTGGGGAGGGGGAAGTCTGGGTTTCCCTGCTGAGGCTGCTGCCCCCGCGACCCAACCCCGGATAAGTGGGAGAAAATGGATGGATGGATGGATGGATGGAGGATATTTAAATGAAGACATGACACATGACTGATAATAAAAAACTCAACAACTCAGACCTTGGCCTTCTCTGTTTACACATTTAATTTTAGAACTGATTCAGTTCCAGTTGAAATCACCATTAAGGAACAGGTGTGGGTTACTGGTGTAAGACCAGTCACTGACAGAAATGACTGGTGCAGAGATGCTCCTATGTGTATTTGGATGTTTCAATCTATGTTAAAGGAACCACTGGAGCGCTGCAGCAACTTTATAACTTGACTACCATACTTTAGGAGTGTGAAATAGGACCTTCACACATCTAAACGTTATATATTTAACTTGCATTATCATTGCCGCTCTCAAAAAGACCTCGTCCTGAGGTAAAAGTTAAGAGGTTTCATTCGTTTACTGGCTGTGCACAACAAAGACGACAGCATTTGCATATTAAAACATTGTTAAAATAGAAAAGCAGAGACATTAGCTTCCTCTGTGTTTGCTGAGTCAGAGTTCGCCTCTTTTCTCTCGTATTAGTTGCTCTTTATCCAAACCTAAATGTCCAGGCTCATAAATGATAGGACAGATGTTTGCAGCAGGCCGACACGTGGACACGAGGCCTACTTTAACACAGCATTCCGAGAACTTCCAAATATCATTTATTCATTTTCACTCCCAGGACATCTCCCGCCACCATCATCTGAGGTTCGCCGTGCCTGTCGCTCAAATACCAAACACAGACACACTCGTCCCTGAGGTTCTTTAAATTCGCTTTTTTTAAGAGGCTATATTTAGCGAAAAAAATTATTGAGGTGGAAATTTCCATCTGTCAAAGACTCTTGTTCCAGCTGCTCCTTTTTAGATGTAGAGAGATTGGAGGGGGGGGGGTACTTTGATGTAAAAAAAATGTCACAGATTTTTGTAATCAGAGTATCACTTGGAATTTTAGACTTTGGTTGGATGTTACGTACATTAGAGTTATTTATTTCCATCTTCTCAGAGTTACACACCTTTGAACATGAACAATAAAAGGCTTTCAGATGATTTCAGGATGTAAAATATGCATTTAGAGTGTAATCTTTACAGTCTTCGAGCTGCTTTAGGTTCATCGTCTGTATGGACGTGAGTGTCCTGAATATCAATGAGTTCAGAAACAATCCAGTGTCTCTTTGTCCTTTAGTTCTGCTTGAGCGCTCTTCATCCTCAACTCTGCTTCAAACACTGAAGACAGTGCAGAAGCCTGGAAGCCAATCAGACTCCTGCTCTATAAGATCTATTATGTAAAAGAAGGGTCCAGAGACACAACCTCAACTAAGGGTTTCATTTCTTGAGCTGATTGGTTCTCTACATCCCCCAGGGAGAACGGTTCAGACAGAGGAACCTAGGAGTCCTAGAGAACATTCAAACCCTGCAACTTTACAAAGTGATTTCTGATCTGCTGCTCTGAGAAGAAACCATCCAATATTCATGTGCACCAGGGGAGGTCTGACTGCTGAGGTGTGCAGGACATGTCCTCTTCATTTACTCGTTCCTCCTGGTGTTCACAGCTCACCGGAACTTTTCAACTGTTTTTGTTAACTCTTTTATGATGGACGGTCATCGATGATGCAACAGGAACAATACGAGCTGACCATGAAATAAAAAATCAGATCAATCACACACCGACGTCCAACAGGCAAAACGTCAGGACGCAGAAGCCACAATTGTTTTTCTAAATTCAGGTGCTTCATCTGCTGTAAGGTCTTAACCAAGCGTCTCATAGTGACCAGCATTAAGAGCTGCCATCAGCATCACAAGAGCTTTGGGTTCAAATGACAGAGCCTACATGTGACAACTGGGCAAAAGTCATGCTAAATCAGTGCTTTAGGTTTTGTGCAGCCGGGGATTTGTCAGCCTGATCCAAACACACCGTATTAGTGGGGGGGGGGGGGTTAATTCCACATACATCTGTTTTTTCCATATTGACACAGATTAAATTTACTTTTATACAACAGAAAATCTGCAATGTTCAGAATAGAAGAATGTTGTTGTTGTGTTGATGGTGTTGTTGTGATTGTTGTCATTGTGGTTGTCATTGTTGTTGTGATTGTTGTGGTTGTTGTGATTGTCGTCATTTTTGTTGTGATTGTGTTGTGATTGTCATGTGATTGTTGTCATTGTCATGTGATTGTTGTTGTGATTGTTGTGATTGTCATGTGATTGTTGTTGTGATTCTTGTGATTGTTGTGATTGCCATTGTCATAGTTGTTGTAATTGTGTCTTTGTGATTGTTGTTGTGATTGTCGTTATGGTCGTTTTTGTTGCGATTGTCGTTGTTATAGTCATTGTTGTGATTTTTGTTGTGGTTGTTGTTGTGGTTGTTGTTGTGATTGTTGTTGTGATTGTCGTTGTGATTGTCGTTGTGATTGCGGTAGTAGTAGCAGTAGTGAGGTTGCAGGAGTGGTGAGGTTGTAGAGGACCGTCCCGTTTGGCCGCTCAGGAACTTACCCTCCCAGCAGAAGATGAGCATCCATGCAATCCAGAGTTCCGAGTGATAAAACTTCATCATGGTTCCCAGTCGGGTCCAAACTTCCAACCCCCACCTTCAGGAAATCTCAGCTCCACTGGTGAATCTCCGGAGTCGAGCAGCGGCGTTCAGGCAGCGCACAGCGGCGACATTGTTCTCATGTCTGCCCCTTAAAACGAAATAAAAGAGCCTGTGTGGGGACAACAGCGGGACATCCAAAGAGGACGCGTCTCTGCA
>CAJVRN010000122.1:195000-242500 GCA_911728415.1 Lagocephalus sceleratus
CTAGTACTAGTACTACTACTGCTGCTGCCGCCACTCTCTACTACTACTACTAGTACCACTACTACTACTAGTACTAGTACTACTACTGCTGCTGCCGCCACTTCTACTACTGCTAGTACCACTACTACTACTAGTACTACTACTGCTGCTGCTGCCGCCACTTCTACTACTACTAGTACCACTACTACTACTAGTACTAGTACTACTACTGCTGCTGCCGCCACTTCTACTACTGCTAGTACCACTACTACTTACTAGTACTACTACTGCTGCTGCCACTTCTACTACTGCTAGTACCATACTACTACTATACTACTATAACACTACTACTACGTATACTACTACGTGCTGCTGCCACTTCTACTACTGCTGTACCACTACTACTACTAGTACTACTACTGCTGCTCCACCACTTTTATACTGCTAGTACCACTACTACTACTAGTACACTCTTGCTGCCGCCACTTCTACTACTGCTAGTACCACTACTACTACTAGTATTCTCTCTACTAGTACCACTACTACTACTAGTACTACTACTGCTGTTGCTGCCGCCACTTCTACTACTACTAGTACCACTACTACTACTAGTACTACTACTGCTGTTGCTGCCGCCACTTCTACTACTACTAGTACCACTACTACTACTAGTACTAGTACTACTACTGCTGCTGCCACCACTTCTACTACTGCTAGTACCACTACTACTACTAGTACTACTACTGCTGTTGCTGCCGCCACTTCTACTACTACTAGTACCACTACTACTACTAGTACTAGTACTACTACTGCTGCTGCCGCCACTTCTACTACTGCTAGTACCACTACTACTACTAGTACTACTACTGCTGTTGCTGCCGCCACTTCTACTACTGCTAGTAACACTACTACTAGTACTAGTACTACTGCTGCTGCTGCTGCCACTTCTACTACTGCTAGTACCACTACTACTACTAGTACTACTACTGCTAATGCTGTTGCTGCTGCCACTTCTACTACTGCTAGTACCACTACTACTACTAGTACTACTACTGCTGCTGCTGCCGCCACTTCTACTACTGCTAGTACCACTACTACTACTAGTACTAGTACTACTACTGCTGCTGCTGCTGTCACTTCTACTACTGCTAGTACCACTACTAGTACTAGTACTACTACTGCTGCCACCACTTCTACTACTGCTAGTACCACTACTACTACTAGTACTAGTACTACTACTGCTGCCGCCACTTCTACTACTGCTAGTACCACTACTACTAGTACTAGTACTGCTATATTGCTGCTGCTACTACTACTGCTTCTACTACTACTAGTAGTACCACTATTGCTACCAATACTGCCACTACTAATACTAATACTAATAACAACAATAATAACAAATGAATAATGCCGCTCTGCCTTGAACGCTCTTTCATTCAACGTGTTCTACTGCCATCTTGTGGCGAACATTGAGAACTTCGCCTGTCAAAGAAAACGTCAGGATGCATTTCGCACTTCTTCCTTTTTATTTTCCATTTCATTTAAAAGTTAATTTACAGATACAATTGTTGTGAAAACGGCAACAGCGGAGGAGGAAGTTCCTTTATCTGAATGTTAACTTGATGAGGAGACGATCATTAAAGCCCAGTCTGCTGCACATCACAACGGATCAGTTGTCCTGAAAGGACAAAAAAGACAGTTTTAAAGAAGGGAAGACTTGTTGCGTTCTTCGGTGTTACTTTTCTGCCTTGTCTCGTACATGAGTTCGGATCAGGTGTGTGACCAGGACTGGTTTGAGCTCCACCTGCTGAACCTGTCGGTCCTGTTCCCACTCTGGTTATCAGGTCATTCTTAAACCGGCCAGAGTGCCCGGAACGCTGACCACAGGGCTGTGTGTGTGTGTGTTTAGGGGTGTGTGTGTTGGGGTGTGTGTGTTGGGGTGTGTGTGTGTGTGTGTGTGTGTTTAGGGTGTGTGTGTTGGGGTGTGTGTGTAGGGGTGTGTGTGGGGTGTGTGTGTGTGTGTGTGTGTGTGTGTGTGTGTAGGGGTGTGTGTGTGTGTGTGTGTGTGTGTGTGTGTGTGTGTGTGTGTGTGTGTGTGCGTGTGAGTGTGTGCTGGTCAGACCTGCTGGTCTGCTCTAACTGGTTCATTCAGGACAGAATTTCTGCCACAAAAGTAAAAAAGTGAAACGTGAACGTTACCTCATCGCTGCTGGAAGATGAGGATGAGGATGAAGATGAGGATGAGGATGATTTGTTTCCCTCCTTCTGTTTCTTTTTCTTCTCCCTCTTGTTGCTGCCATGGTGATCTTTGCTGTCCGACTTCTTGTCCGACTTCTTGTCCGACTCCTTGTCCGACTTCTTGTCCGACTTCTTGTCCGACTTCTTGTCTTCATCCTGACAGGAGAGCAGCAGGAGGGCTGTGATCAGGACCCTCTGACCATCTAACAAACCTTTTGTTGTTCAGCTTTAAATCAAACGCTCAGAGAACTTGAATGTGTTTGCGTCCGTGTGTGCACACACACCTTTTTATTCCATGGCCAGGAGAACTCGTCCTTCTGGGCCTCCTCTTTCTGCACTACTTCTTCTTCCTTCCCTCCCAAAGCTGCACATGTCAAACAGACAGCTGAGTCACTTTGAGATGATGAATGACCTCATGTAGCCCCCCAACACTGTGAGCTCCCACAACACCAACGCAGTGGAAGCACACAAGCAGCACGGAGAGTCAAAGTAGGTGTAAAGAGTGTGAATACCTGAAGACAGGTTGAAGTCCATCCTAACGTCCTGGTATCGAGTGAACTGTCGTCAATGATGACAGAAAAGTGAACGAGCAGGAAAAACACAGGTAGGTGCACTTTGAGCAGGTTTCACCCTGCCCAGGTGAGAGGGGCGGGGCTTCAGTCTATGAAGAAATCATCAGCAAATACACACAGCAGGATTTACACCTACACACAGATGAGGGGCACTCAGCTACACACAGATGAGGGGCACTCAGCTACACAAAGATGAGGGGCACTCAGCTACACACAGATGAGGGGCACTCAGCTACACACAGATGAGGGGCACTCAGCTACACACAGATGAGGGGCACTCAGCTACACACAGATAGTTTATCCATCATCCATCATCTTCTACCTTGTTCCTCCACCGAGGCCTGGGGGGGGGGCTGGAGCCTGTCCCAGTTCACACTGGGTGAAGGTGGGTCCACCCTGGACTGGTCACCAGTCAGTCTCAGGACTGACACACACAGACACACAACACTCACACCCAAGGTCAATGTAGAGTCTCCCAGTAACCTCCTCCATCATGTCTTTGGACTGGGGGAGGAAGCTGGAGGACCCAGAGAGAACCCCCCCCAGGCTCAGGAGAACATGGAGACTCCACATAGAGAGACCCAGCCTCCATCAACAGGGATTAGAACCTGAGACCTTCTGATGAGAGGGGACGTGATGACCACCCTGCTGCCTGACAATACCACAAAATAAAATGAATCAATAATATATAAATCAATAAATGAATAATACCACAAGATAAAATGAATCATTCGTTTATTCTGCGAAACAGGACTTGTAAAGTTGTGGGATGTGGAATTGATGTTTAGTTTTTCACATTTGAAAGTTAGACAAAGATCCTGGTGTACATTTATTAAATGTCCTGTTTGCCTCTTTTCATTCTTGTTTTTCTTTTTCTTCTCCAGTGCACCGCGTCACCCCATCCTTGTGATGCTGTCAATGAAAAACAGCAACATATTCTTCTCATTTCTGGTAAAACTTGTAGGGTTTCAGAAGGTCGCTGGAGCTGAGATGGGTGGTGGAGCGGCTCCCAGGACCTCCATATCTGTCCATCAGGGTCTCCCTGGGACTGGCAGGCTGGCGGAGGGGCTCCTGCTCCCTCACAGCCAGAGAGGAGCGAGCAGCCAGAGGCTCCGGGGCAGCGGCGGTGGGCTCCGGCTGGAGCTGCCCGGAGGAGCCACTGGCAGGGCCACTGGGAAGGCCACTGGCAGGGCCACTGGGAGGGCCACTGGGAGAGCCCCCGGGGCCAGCGCCAGCCTGCAGGGGACGCTGGGTCCTGGCTGACCCAGGAGCAGTCTTTGGTTCAGGACTTGGGTCTCCAGCCTCCTGAAAAAACCACATTTGTTCAGTTCCCTGGACAAGCAGGCCCTGTATGTTCTGGTGTGGGCTTGTGTTGATGTTTGACCTTTTTCTCCTTCTCCTTCTTCTTGCTTTCCTTGTCACTGGAACTACGAGCTGAGCTGCAGTCCTGAATTACAGACCACAGGAGGGGGAAGGATCTGTGACCAGAACCTGAGTCCTGAGACAGAACGTTTAAAACTGTTTCTTTACCTTCTTCTTGTCCTTCTTCTTTTTCTGCAAAACAGCCACAAATAAGAACAACAACAACAATAATAATAAGTAGTAGTAATAGTACTAGTACTGTAGTTGTAGTCGTAGTACTGTAGTAGTAGTAGTAGTAGTGTAGTAGTAGTGTAGTATTAGTATTAGTAGTGGTACTGTAGTAGTAGTAGTAGTAGTGTTGTAGTAGCAGTAGTACTGTAGTAGTAGTAGTAGTGTAGTAGTAGTGTAGTATTAGTATTAGTAGTGGTACTGTAGTAGTAGTAGTAGTGTTGTAGTAGCAGTAGTACTGTAGTAGTAGTAGTACTGTAGTAGTTGGTGACTGAAGGTTTCAATAGTGTCTTCAGATATGATCATTAAAAACAGCTGAGGACATTAAAGATGACTCTTTCTGAATGCTCAACATTACTATATATGCATTATATTATTTTATATTATAGTATATTATTATTATATTACATTATATAAGTTTATATTATATCCCTTTCCAAGGTTAGAGACTGTTATTCTTAAATAAGTGACTTTTTCTTTGTAATCAGCTCTATCATCAAAAAACCTGAGAATCTGTCTGGAAAAGCTTGATATATCTACAATGATTTACCTTTTTCGTGTCTTTCTTTTTCTTTGTATCCTTCTTCTTCTTCTTCTTCTTCTTCTTCTTCTGGGAGGAGGTGTGTGGAAGCGGGAGAGAGAAAGAGACTGGAAAAACTGTGCGAAAGTGCTGTTTTTTTTCCTATTCTTTTTTTGTGTGTGAGTGAATGAGATATTTATAGTTTAATTCATTGGTCTACACGTTTGTATTGTTTTTTTTTTGGAGTGAGTGGGTGTTTGTGGGGCGGCGACCGCGTGCGGCCGTCGGGGCCAACGCCGGCTTTACCGGCCTGAGCCTCGCACGGGGTAGGTGGGTGCGGGCTCCGTGCTCAGTGTGGGGAGGTGGCGCTGGCTTGGGCCAGAAGATCGGCCACAGCTCCATAGTCCGCCGCCCGTGAACAGGGCGGTGGTGCTGTTCCTGGCCAGGTGGAGCAGGCGAACTCGCTGGTGGAGACGGGGGTCACGGTGGGGGGCGTTGTCAGGTGACCCCGCTCACGCAGCCGGCAGGCGGATCACCCTGTCCAACGTGCCGCCGTTCATCAGCGACGAGTTCCTGGTGAGGGAGCTGTCCCGACACGGGAAGGTGGTGTCCCCATCAGGAAGATGTTGTCCGGCTGCAAGTCGCCGCTGCTGCGGACGTGGTGTCGCACCGCAGGCAGGTGCACGTGATCCTCCACAACAGGGCGGAGGTTCAATTATCGTTTCCTCGTCCGCGTGGACGATTTTGATTACGCGATCTTCGCGACCTCCTCCGCCCTGAAGTGCTTTAACTGCAACGGGGGGTCACTCGCCAGGGCTTGTCCGAGCCGCGCGGACCCGGACGCGCCCGCGGAGCCCGCCGCGCCCGTGGTGGGGCGGTGCCGGGAGCCGTCCCCCGCGGCCCGTTCCGGCAGCGAGGCGTCGGAGGATCAGTGGGAGGGGCTCCGCCCCCGGACGGGCGACAGCGGAGTCACGGGTGGAGGGGAAACGGGGTGAGTGTGTGCGTGACGGTGAGGGAGAGAGTGAGGTCACGGTGAAGGTGGTGGAGATGAACGGTGAGAGTGGTGAAGCACGGGGGACGCGGATGGAACTGGGGAGGTGTGTGAGGTGAGTGGTGAAAAGATGGATGTGTGTGAGTTGAATGAACTGGGGAAACGGTGAAGTGATGAGTGGAACGGTTGAAGTGGGTGAGACAGGTGAGACTGGGGACATGACCCAAACAGGTGAGCAGGGTGGGTGAGTCAGGTGGGGGGTGAACCTGGGGCACCGGAGATGGGTGAGCAGGGTGAAGGAGAGGGGAGCACGGAGGGCGGGGTGAGAGAGCAGTGAGCACGGGTGAATGGGGTGAGGGAGGGTGAGCGCAGGGGAGGGCACAGTGGGGTGTCAGTGGTGGCTTGTTCGCGAGGCGGCAGAACAAGCGAAAAGCGCCATGAAGGACAAGGCGGCAAGGCCGGGAGGCGGAGCAGAGCGCAGGCACGGACACCGCGACTGTGAGTCCTTGTCCTCGGACTGCAGTGAGCTTCGGGCACAATGCTGGACGGGGAGGAAATAGAGCTTTACCCGCCAGCATGATCAAGAATTCCTCATCCGGACCAAGGGCATGGAGGCCTGGACCTGGAGAAACATTTCCCGGACAGGTACCGGTTCATCCGGTCGGCGGCTTTTCTGATAAAAACAAGGCCACGTCGAGCCTCACCGACCCCGAAGTGTACCGGCTCGAAGCACATGGGAAAGCCAGGAAACAATTGGACTAAAAAAAAAAAGAGACATGTTTTCCTTGTGGTGTTTTCGTTTGTGTGGTTGTTGTGGTCTCCAATGTTTTTATTTTTTTCCCCTTCACCATGAGACGTTAAGGTGGGCACGCTGAATGTGAATGGCGCCAGGCGCGAAAGGGCACTTGTGTTGCACAGCAAGGAGAAAACGGATTGTGTCCTGTCCTCCAGGAAATACACAGACGGGCAGAGTGGACTGGGAGAAGGGTGGGGAGGACAGGCTTTGCTGGCCACGGCACCGCCCTCGTGGAGGGTGGGCCTCCTGTCTCCGGGGCTTCCCTCGTCCCTGGAGGTAGGCATGTGGTGAGGGGGCGGTGTCTGAAGGTGGCGCGCCTCCAAACCACTCCTTGGTTTTTTTAATATTTACGCTCCCACTAACGGTACGGAGACAGAGCTTTTAGAAAGATGGCACTGTTTTAAATGGTTGTGGGGATGAACTTTAATTCTAGGTGGGGATTTTAACTGCACGGGTCTGTTCTGGACCGCACCATGCGAGCCTCATCCAGCCTGCAACACTGTCGAAGCAGCTGGCCTATTCTCATGGCCTGGTGGATGTGTGGAGGAGGATGCACACGACAACAGGCAATACACTTGGTCCGCATGTGTGATGGTAGGATCTCCTCGGCCGACTTGATCGCTTTTATTGTTTTAGCCACCATTTTAACGTATTTAGGGCTGCGCATATGCCAGTTTTTTACTGATCACTCGTTGGTTTTAGCGAAATTGTTTCAAGAATATTTTACCCAAGAGTGCATACTGGCATTTTAATTCTAGCTTAGCTCGAGATAGTAATTTTAGAGAGGTTTTACGGCATTTCTGGTCGAGGTTTGTGGAGGAAATCCGATTTTACGTGCCTAGGACAGTGGTGGGACCGAGGAAAGACAGAGATACAGCTCCTGTGCCGACAGTATACCTCATGTCACGCAGGACACACGCGGTCGATCAAGGACCTGGAGACGGAGATAGTGGAGCTGAGGCGTTGGCAGCTCCACAGGGATCAGGGTGCATTGAGACCCTCCAGCCAAAAGATGGCCTTGGCCAGCCTGCTGGACAGCCAAGTACAGGGCGCACTGGTCAGGTCCCGGTTCAGGACCTCTCTGAGATGGATGCCCCTCTAGTTTTTCTTTGGGCTGGAGAAAAAGGCGGGCGAGTCGCGATCCACTCACTTTTTGAGCACAGGGCAGGAACTCGTGGAGCCGGGCCAGATAAGGCGGCGGGCGGTGGTTTTTTCTCCTGTTCGGGGCGAGTACCGCAGGGTGACGGCCTGTTCCACAATCTGCGAGGACCTTCCTCGGGTCTCTGGGAGACCAACGTGCAGCTGGACAGGCCGTTCAGCTCGATGGCTCCACCGCCCTGCTGACCATGGAGGGAAGGAGGTCTCCGGGTGTCGACGGGCTCACGGTGGGTTCTACAGGGCATTCTGGGACATCGTGGCCCGCGACATGCTGGAGGTCTTCCAGAAGCCTGGCCTCGGGTTCCCTGCCGTTGTCCTGCGGAGAGCGGTGTCGCCCTCCTGCCCAAAGGGCAACCTGCAGGACATAAAAACTGGCGCCCTGTGTCTCTACTGTGTGTGGATTATAAGATTCTGTCCAAACTTTGGCTTCCAGGCTCAGAGGCTATGGGCAGGTCATCCCCGGGACCAGACGTACTGTGTGCCCGGAGGTTCATAGGGGATAACGTCCACCTATTCGGGATGTTGTGGGGTCTCCAGGTCATTGGACATCGACACTGGTCTCATTTGCTGGACCAGGAAAGGCTTTTGACCGGGTTGAACACGCGTTCCTCTGGAAGGTGATGGAGAGGTTCGGTTTCGCCCTGGCTTTATAGCCATGATCCGCGTCTTGTACAGTGACATTGCGGTATGCTGAAGATCAATGGCGTCTGTGTGCTCCCTTCAGGGTGCGTGAGGCGTCCGTCAGGGATGCCCCCTCTCCGGGATGCTCTACGCTCTCTCCCTCGAACCCCTTCTCTCGAGGATCCGTGCAAGTGTGGACGGCCTGATTTTACCTTTTTTAAAGAAAGATTGTTTTATCCGCCTATGCGGACGACATAGTAATAGTAGTGCGGAGCCAAAAAGACATTGATGTTTTATGTAATTTAACGGTTTTATTGGCCGCCTGTCCGGGCCAGGGTCACTGGCACAGAGTGAAGCCCTGGCCGTCGGTAGGTGGACGAATGGGCTGCCGGTCCTTCCCCAGGACCTTGTCTGGCGGAGGGACGGTCTAAAGTACCTAGGCGTTTTTATTGGCGATGACAAGACGGAAAAGAGAAATTGGCTGGACACACTTGAAAAGTTGAAGGAAAATCCAAAATGGAAGTGGCTCCTCCCCCGCATGTCGTACAGGGCAGGACTCTTGTCCTGAACAACCTGGTGGCCTCCGTGCTCTGGCACAGGCTGAGCTGCATGGACCCCCCTGGGGTCCTGGCGACTCCAGGCAAAGTCCTGTCATTCTTCTGGGCGGCTGCACTGGGTCCGCAGGGGGTGTTGTACCTGCCTCGGAGAAGGGAGGACAGGGCCTCATCCACCTGGCCAGCAGAACCGCCACTTTTAGGATCCAGTTTGTACAGAGGTTTTTAACAGGGCCGGCGGACCTGATGTGGAGAGATGTGGCCAGATGCATCTTCAGCGGGTGGTAACCTAGGGCTGGTGATGCTCTGTTTTTAACTGATTTAAAACGCGCCAAACTGAATGGGCTACCTGTCTTTTATAAGAGTGTTTTTAAGGCATGGGCCCTTTTTAAAATTGAAAAAGAACCGGCTCTGACTCTCTGTACTGGCTGCTAAGGGAGCCCACGGTGATGGAGCCAGGCTGGACGTCTCGGCCGAGCCGCGCCGAGGCTTAAGGCAGCCCTCCACCGGACCCGGACCCTGTTGCTGCGGCAGTGGTAGCCGCGCAGGGCCGGACCTTACGGGCACGGAGGCTTTGGGCTCCCTGCTGGGGATCCGCTCGACCCAGGACGCTGAAAGAGCGCTTCAGCTGTGGAGGAACAGGCTCAGCGAGAGAGAGACGGCTCCTGGTGGACTACGGCCAGGGACAGAACCAGACTGTGAGGCCCCCTTCCCAGAGCTCAGCTGACTGCCCACCTTGAGAACCTCGACGGTCCTCTCTGGGCCATCAAGACCTTCTCTGCAGGCGGTGGATAGGAGGATACTGTACAATGAGTGCGTCAAAGCACTAAACAGGAGAGGACTGTCCCACAAGGGCGTCAGCGTGTGGGCTGGTCGACTGGGAGGAGATGGTGCCCGCCCTGCTGGAGGGTGCTTTCAAGCCCCCTGAAGAGAGGACCGGAGACCTCCAGTGGAGGATCCTGCATGGAGCCGTGCCCTGAACGCTCTCCTCGCCAGGATGAACTCTGCTGTGTCGAACCAGTGCCCGTTTTGTCCCGGCGAGACCATCTTTCACGCCTACAGTGGTGTGAGAGACTCACCCCACTTTTAAGGTGCTGGAAGGTGTTTTAGTGGTTTTAATGAAACTTTTAATATTGTATCTTTTATTTTCGGTGCGGGGTATAAAAGGCCGCCGGAACAAGTGGCAACTTTTAAATTTTATTTGGGGGAGGCCAAGATGGCAATTTATCTCTCCCAAAAACAAAATTGCCAAGGTGGAGACTGCAGGCCGCCACTGTGTGGCGCTGCCGTCCGGTCCGGCTGAAGTGGGGTTCGATTCTACGAGATGACAAATGACCTCGCCAGTTCCAGATATTTGGTGCCAAAAGTGTCCTGTGTGCTGTGCAACGAACAGTTGCTCTTTGCCGGCCCCTGTGGGTGATTTGTACTGCTGCCCCTTGCATTTAATACTTTTTAATTTTTTGTTATCTTTGTCTTTGTGTGCACTTAAACAGGGCACTTTTTCCGCCCTGTGTAAACCATAAATTAAACGTGTTTGTAAAAATCAAAAATCTTCTTCTTCTTCTTCCCATCATCACTGGAAGACTCACTGGAGGACTCCTGGATGGATTCAGGAGGAATTTCTTCACTATTATACAAGAAGTGGTGGGAAATACAACAGTTCTTGAGGAGAGAATAGGACCTTCTTCTTCTTCTTCTTTTTCTTCTTCTTCTTTTTCTTCTAATGTAAATAAAGAAGGATGATGAAGACCAAAATGATGAATGAAGAACAAAATTTAGAAATGTCGGGTGCCGTCTCACCTTATCATCTTCACTATCAGAGGAGGAGGTGGAGGAAGAGGAGGAAGAGGAACTGGCCTTCTGGTGATGACATCAGACAATCACAGAGTTTTAATGAAGAGCTGCTGATAATTTGTTGTGTTTTTAATGGAAATGTACCTTCTTTTTCTTCTTCTTTTTCCTCTTTTTCTTCTTTTCACACTCACTATCAGAGGAAGAAGAGGAGGAGGAGGAAGAGGAGGAAGAAGAGGAGGAGGAGGAAGAAGAAGAGCTGGATTCCTGTAAAAAAAATTAAGATCCAAATGTTTCAAGGTCTTTTACAGTAGCTGTAAATGAACTTTGACACATCTCACACTTGATTTCAGCTCATCTTATACGAGTGTAAATCAATCAATCAATCAATCAATCAATCAATCAATCAATCAATCAATCAATCAATCAATCCATCCATCCATCCATCCATCCATCCATCCACCAACCAACCAACCAACCAGTCAGTCAGTCAGTCAGTCAGTCAACCAACCAATGAATCAATCAATCAATTCATCAATCAAGCAACCAATCAATCAAACAACAAATTAACCAATCAACCAACCAACCAATCAACCAATCAATCAATCAATCAATCAATCAATCAATCAATCAATCAATCAATCAATCAATCAATCATTCAATCAATCAATCAAAATCAATTGTTCTGGAGCTTTTCCAGATGATCTGGCAGCTCAACAGTCCTTTAAGAATCCTCATGTTGATGTTAACTAGCAGAACTACCTCCTCCTCCTTCTTCTCCTTCTTCTTCTTCTTCTCCTTGTTCTTCTTCTTGTCCTTTTTCTTCACCTCCTGGGCTCCATCCTCGTCCTCATCATCGCTCAGATGTCCATCTCCAGCCTTCTCAGGATCCGACCATGCTCCATCTGCTGGACAGGAGATTCCAGATGTTAGACACCAGCACTCCCCAGCTGTGTTCCTGTGGCCAATCTCGTACCAGCGGGCGGTGGTTGGCTCTTCTTCTGCTGGAGCTCCTTCAGGGTCTGAGACATCAACAGTGAGCGGTGATCTTCTGTGGAAATGTGGAAGTGTGACGTGTCCTGAGACTCACCTGCTCAGCGCACACAGCTGTGTTCCCCCCAGCAGCTTTGGTCTCCTCACCTGTAGAAGACACCAAGCACACAGCTGAAGGAACATCACCACCGCTGCTTCAGCGTGGAGAAGACGAGAAGGTCTCACCAGCCCCGGCGGCAGCCTCCTCCTCCTGCTCCTCCTGCACAACAGAAGACACTACATCACCTCTGAAGCTCTCTGAAGGCCCTTCATCCATGACAGGACCTGGAACCAGGACCTGGAACCAGGAACTAGAACCAGGACCTGGAACCAGGAAGTGGAACCAGGACCTGGAACCAGGACCTGGAACCAGTCAAGAGGCTCCATCAAAGCCGTGCTTCACTTCTGTCCAGTCTGCTGCTTCTGGACTTTTGTCTCCAGCTGTTTTCATGGACTTGTGAAGACAAGCAGGAAGGAAAGGAAACTAGGACTAAACATTAAAGCAGCCTTTTCCTGACTGCAGCAGTCAGTTTTAGTAGTTGAATATGTCAGGGAGATCAAAATCACAGAAAGGAGAGCTATGAAACTTTGATCTACCTTCTCCTTCTTCTTGTCCTTCTCCTTCTTCTTGTCCTTCTTCTTCTTCTTGTCCTTCTTCTTCTTTTTGTCCTTCTTCTTCTTCTTGTCCTTCTTCTTCTTCTTCTCATCCTCACTGTCAGATGAAGAACTATCAGATGAAGAGGATGAATCCTGTCAAATGAAATCAGAATGTTAACAAAGTGGGTTCTTTTACCAGGATGTCTTCTGAATGTTGTTCTACCAAAATACTGGAGAACCAGAGGAATTGGACCTTTGGTGGCAGGGCCCCGGGGGTGGATGAGATCCGCCCGGAGTTTCTTAAGGCTCTGGATGTTGTAGGGTTGTCGTGGTTGACACGACTCTGCAATATTGTGTGGACATTGGGGGTGGTGCCACTGGATTGGCAGACCGGGGTGGTGGTCCCTCTTTTTAAGAAGGGGGACCGGAGGGTGTGCTCCAACTATAGGGGGATCACACTCCTCAGCCTCCCTGGTAAGGTCTATTCAGGGGTACTGGAGAGGAGGGTCCGCCGGATAGTCGAACCTCGGATTCAGGAGGAACAATGTGGTTTTTGTCCTGGTCGTGGAATGGTGGACCAGCTCTACACCCTTAGCGGGGTCCTCGAGGGTACGTGGGAGTTTGCCCAACCAGTCCACATGTGTTTTGTGGATTTGGAGAAGGCATTCGACCGTGTCCCTCGGGGAGTCCTGTGGGGTGTTCTCTGGGAGTACGGGGTGTCGGGCCCCCTGATATGGGCTGTCCGCTCCCTGTATGACCAGTGTGAGAGCTTGGTCCGCATTGCCGGCAGTAAGTCGAACTCGTTTCCGGTGAGGGTTGGACTCCGCCAGGGCTGCCCTTTGTCTCCGATTCTGTTCATAACTTTTACGGACAGAATTTCTAGGCGCAGCCGTGGTGTTGAGGGGGTCCGGTTTGGTGACCTCAGGATCGGGTCCTGCTGGCTTCATCAGCCCGTGACCTCCAGCTCTCGCTGGATCAGTTCACAGCTGAGTGTGAAGCGGCCGGGATGAGAATCAGCACCTCCAAATCTGAGGCCATGGTTCTTGACCGGAAAAAGGTGGAGTGTGTTCTCCGGGTTGGGGAGGGGACCCTTCCCCAAGTGGAGGAGTTTAAATACCTCGGGGTCTTGTTCACGAGTGAGGGAAGGATGGAGCGGGAGATCGACAGGCGGATCGGTGCGGCGTCTGCAGTCATGAGGACTGTCCACCAGTCCATCGTGGTGAAGAGAGAGCTGAGCCGATAGGTTCCTACCCTCACCTGTGGTCATGAGCTTTGGGTCATGACCGAAAGAACAAGATCGCGGGTACAAGCGGCGGAAATGAGCTTCCTCCTCAGGGTGGCTGGGCTCTCCCTTAGAGATAGGGTGAGGAGCTCTGCCATCCGGGAAGGGCTCGGAGTAGAGCCGCTACTCCTCCACGTCGAGAGGAGCCAGATGAGGTGGCTCGGGCATCTAGTTAGGATGCCTCCCTGGCTTCCCTGGTGAGGTGTTCAGGGCACGTCCCACCGGAAGGAGGCCCCCGGGAAGACCCAGGACACGCTGGAGAGACTATGTCTCTCGGCTGGCCTGGGACACCTGGGGATCCCCCCGGAGAAGCTGGACGAAGTAGCTGGGGAGAGGAAGTCTGGGTTTCCCTGCTGAGGCTGCTGCCCCCGCGACCCGACCCGGATAAGTGGGAGAAAATGGATGGATGGATGGATGGATGGAGAAAGGAGAGCTATGAAACTTTGATCTACCTTCTCCTTCTTCTTGTCCTTCTTCTTCTTGTCCTTCTTCTTCTTGTCCTTCTTCTTCTTCTCATCCTCACTGTCAGATGAAGAACTATCAGATGAAGAGGATGAATCCTGTCAAATGAAATCAGAATGTTAACAAAGTGGTTTCATTTACCAGGATGTCTTCTGAATGTTGTTCTACCAAAATACTGGAGAACCAGAGGAATTCAACCCAAGACCTTCGTAGCAAGAGAAGAGCATTGACCACTACAGGGACAGGAACAAGGCCGTCTGTCTGTCTGTCTGTCTGTCTGTCTGCTCTGTCTGTCTGTCTGTCTGTCTGTCTGTCTGTCTGTCTGTCTGTCTCTGTGTCTGTCTGTCTGTCTGTCTGTCTGTCTGTCTGTCTGTCTGTCTGTCTGTCTGTGTCTGTCTGTCTGTCTGTCTGTCTGTCTGTCTATCTGTCTGTGTCTATCTGTCTGTGTCTGTCTGTCTGTCTGTCTGTCTGTCTGTCTGTCTGTCTGTCTGTCCATCCTCAGTCAGCTCTGATCTTGGGTCAAGGTTGATCCTAGTTCAGAATTTGATTTGATTTGTCATTGACTTGTCATTTATTGGTCATTGATTTGCCATTAATTTGTCTTTGATTTTTTATTTATCATTGATAAGCCATTGATTTGTAATTTATTTGTCATTGACTTGGTTTTGATTTCTCATTGATTTGCCATTGACCTATCATTGATTTGTCATTGACTTGTCCCTGAATTGTCATTGATTTATAATTAAATTGACTTGTTTTTTATTTGTCATGCACTTATTCACTTATTATTGATTTTTTATTGATTTATCATTGATTGGTCATTGATTTTTCTGTGACTTATTGATTTATCATTGATTTGTTCTTGATTTGTCACACACTTATCATTGATTTGTCATTGATTTGTCATTGTCATTGACTTGTCAGTGATTGTAATTAATTTATCATTGATTTATCATTTATATATCATGGGTAAGTCATTGATTTATAATTGGTAAGTCAATGACTTATTGTTAAGTAATTTATTTGTCATTTATTTGTCACTGGGTTTTGATTTTTCATTGACTTATTGGTTTTTCATTGACTTATCATTAATTTGTAATTAATTACCCTAATTACTGTGTTATTGATTAGTCATTGACTTGTCTTTGACTTATTGATTTTTTAATTTGTCATTGATTTCACATTGGCTTATAGATTTCTCTTTGATTTGTCATTGATTTATCATTGTTTATAATTGATTTGTCATTGATTTATCATTGATTTGCCATTAAGATATCATTGATTTGTCACTGATTTGTCATGGAATTATTGATTTCTCATTAATTTGTAATTGCTTTTTCATTGGCTTATCATTGAATTATCATTGATTTGTCATTGATTTATAATTGATTTGTCATTAAGTTATCATTGAAATTGTCATTGATTTGTCACTGATTTGTCATTGATTCCTTTAATGCCTTTGGGCAGTTCATGGAGTAAAACGATGACTAAAATGAGTCTGACGTCCACCAAGTCTGTCCTGGGTTAAAGGTGGAAATCACAACAACCACTGTTCCTGTTCAAAATTGATCTACCTTCTTCTTCTTCTTCTTCTTCTTCTTCTTCTTCTTCTCATCCTCACTGTCAGATGAACAACTATCAGATGAAGATGACTCCTGTAAGCAGATGAACATTAACAGAAATGACCACACTGTTTTATAACAAGGGACAGAATGTTGTTCTGGTCAACATCAAAGAGAAGAAAGAAGCAGAGATCAAAGGTCAACAAATGGAGATAACAGCTGATCTTAAATGACAGAAAGATGACAAACAGCTGATTGATCACTGAATTAATCACTGGAGCTTTAAAACCTGCTGCTCCTGTTCAAAATTGCTCTACCTTCTTCTTCTTTTTCTTTTTCTTCTTCTTCTTCTTCTTCTTTTCATCCTCACTGTCAGATGAAGAACTATCAGATGAAGATGACTCCTGTAAGCAGATGAACATTAACAGAAATGAATGAATCCTGTCAAACGATATCAGGATGTTAAAGTGTCAGAGTCCTTCTGACTCTCGTAAATGTCTTATCAGAGTCCTGATAAGAGACCAGATGACATCATAGCTGACAGTCGTTCAACACCTGCAGGTTTATTGATTAAAACAAACTTTGACAATGGGATAGTTTGAGGTGATGTACCTTCTTCTTCTTCTTTTTCTTCTTCTTTTTCTTCTTCTTCTCATCTTCACTGTAAGATGAGGAGGATGAATCCTGATGAAAGGAGAAGAAACTGTTGCACATTAAAGACAAACTTGTGATCAATAAACTAAAGTATACAATCTAACCTAGGACCAAGACCAAGGGGACACAAGTCCGGCACAGACGTCTAATGTGTCAAGAATATGACCACAAGATTCCACATGTCTAACTGGTCTACCTGTCTAACACATGTACACATTTATGACACATATCTATCACATGTCCATATGTCTAACATGTGTTTGCATGTCCAGCACATGTCCACATGTCTAAAACATGTCCAGGAATGCCTAAATGTCATCATGCCTACCACATGTCCACAGGTCTCATGTTTCCATGTCCAGCATATGTCAGCAAGTCAGTACATGTATAACACAGGCCCAAACAGTGTTTACATGTCCAGCACATGTCCACATGTCCAATACATGTCTAGCACATGTCTAAATGTCCTGCTCACCTATCCAGCATATTTCTAACATCCAGTCCATCCATGACCACATGTTTAACATATGTCCACATATCTAATACATGCTGGCACATGTCCATGCCCTGCATGTGTCTAACACATGTCCACCACATGAAAGTTATGGCTGCATATTCAAAGCCAGTGACAGAATCATGTAGGCACACGTACACACACATGATGTTGAGAAATAAAGCGGTGGGCGTGGTTCAAACGTCACCTTAGTGTCCTGCACTTTGTGCAAATATAGCAAATGAATGACCAAACCAAACTGTAAATTCTTTTGTTTTTCGACCTTCTCAGTGGTGGAATATTTTGTCTTCATCTATGGTGTCCTCATCAAGATGAAGGGCACAGTTCACCAGAGGATTCCACTTCTCTCAGAAGTAGATGTGAGTTTCTCCACTGATGCTCCTGGCCTGTCCTGAGCCGATGCTTCAACAGGCTTCGACTAAAGAGCTCTTTTATTGGACATATTGAGATGTTGGAGCTCCAGAAGGGAAGTGTGTGGTATTTATGTCTGGGTGTGTGTTGGCAGGTCAGAGCAAGACCTGATCAGCAAGAAATGTAGAGAGGCACAACTCACCTCACTGTCACTGTCTGAGTAAGATGAGGAGGAGGAACCAGAATCCTGTTTTAGAGGAAGGAAAATGTGGCTCAGCTCTGGGTGCACACTGAACAGGTTTACATAAAGCCTCCTCTTACATACTCGTATAATTATTAGCATTGTTATTACAATTGCAGCATGTAAGCCAACTGGTGCCATAAAGCAGAATGCACAGACACACTGTTTCCTCTGTCAGGATGTACAAGTACCAATGCTTGGTAACCATGACGGTGTCAAACAGTGTTAACCCTTTCTTGTTGGACTGCAACCATCACTGCACCTTCCTCCTATCAGAAGGCATTTTGTCCTTTGCAAAGCTACTACAGACCCACTAGGAGCTGTCAGAAGAACCGTATATGAGGGGACACATACTTTCTTCTTCTTCTTCTTCTTCAATGTTTTCTTCTTCTTCTCTTTCTCACCAATACCCTCATCATTGCTGTCTGAGGAGGACAGAGAGCTGTCCATAGAGAACAACTTGTGGAGACAGATAAAAATACCATTTTATCACTTTTACAATTTTGTTGTGGAAATAATTGCACCATCACAAAGCTGATAAGACTGGGACCTTTTTGTAGGACTCTAAATGCATAATGGAACGCCTCGGATACCTGCGCATTTTCTGTGGAACATCCGCGGGGACTCTTTTCTTCCTCCATTTTGGTTGGGTCTAGTTGCCGTCCCTCAGCAGGCGGCTGTACGCTGCCAGGAGGATCCATGAGCGGCCGCTGCACAGCTACAGCCGCTGCTCCATCAGGAGCTGCACAGGAAGAAGAGGGCCGAATGACTGACTTTCCTCAATAGACATTACCCAGGCTTTCTTTAAGAAACAAGAAGGTGACATGCTGCTGATCTCTGTAGATAGAGGAGAGAAGCTTCAGAGGAACCAAGCAGAACACACTTGTGCTCCCAGTCAGGGGCCACCCCCGAGGCAGGAGGAAGCCCTGGGACGAGGGGAAGCAGCAGTTCCTGCTTGCTTCTATGTTTCTGCATTTGTGCCAGAGGAAATCAGTTTCTCTTAAACTATTAAAAGTAAAGAATGTTTTCACCGATCTGAAGCTTCTGCTGCCTCAAAAGACAACCCGTTTCAAAAAGACAAACCTTTGAGGATGGAGGCCATTGGTCCAACCTTCTCGTCCCCGTCGGGCTCCTCTGGCACTGACTTTTCCACACTTATAACAAGGTGTGTGTGTGTGTGTGTGTGTGTGTAAGTAAGGAGGGAGCTGATTTTCTGGGTGGGGCCACTGGGTGAGTCAAGGGAACAACAATGTAGCATTCCCTTTCAGTTGTTAATCAAACTAAATTGTTGTGATCTGACTCAGACTTTTTGATCCTAAAATATTGTGACATTTATGAGCAAACAAACATGAAGTCAATATTTGTGATTGGAAGTTGTTCTGAAGTTTTCAGCAAGTTAGTCTGAAATAATTCATTTAATTAAATCAATGCTTACTGCTGTAAAAGGCAAAATTCTTTAACACTAAACTTACAAATTTGTTCTGATATGCATCTAAATTAAAATATGTATTTATACACCAAGAGAGAGGCACTAAGCATGTGACAAAATAGTATGTAAAATTGTAAATGTATGTAGAATTTTGAATTTCCAAACTTCTCTCATGTTTTAAATTAACTTCTTGTTTGATGTAATCCACAAAAAAGTCTCAACATTTTTATACATTTTAAATTTGCTGTGAAATACCAGTAGTTTGTTGCATACTTTTGTTTTATTTTGAAAGCACTGAGTCAGAATCCTGCTGTGGGTGGAGTCTGAGTGGAGTGTCTGGTTTACCTGCACCAGCAGGTCCCTCCAGTTTCTCTGTCAACACGTCAGTGAATCAATAGGGGCTATAAACACACAGGACTCCATGTGCCCAGTATTGATGTTGTTTTTACAGAAAGAATGTGATGCAGAAGTTAAGCTCAGAGTTACATCTCTGCTGATGATCTTCATCATCCTTGAGATGAAACAGAAAGGAAACTTTCTGACTGAAGTGTACTTGAACAATTAACCAGCGCTCGTTTCTGGCAGCTGGATCCATCAGCTACCATCAAGAGGCAGGAATGTGACTTAGACAGGTTTCAGTCCTTTGCAGGGTACACACAAAGTTCAGTCACACACCCACACAGAGGGACAAACCGACTTAACCAAAGCAGTGATCCAAAGCCTGGAAATGAAACCAAGAGTACAAAGAGACATAAACTCAGTCCATTAGTGATACTTTAAACTCATCCATCTCTCCTTGTCTTCAGTCTTAATATGAGTCTTTATAGTACTGGAACACATGTATATATGGAATATATAGCAACTAAATAAATCACCAAGTGAAGTTCTTCGCGCGTGTGTGTGTGTGTGTGTGTGTGTGTGTGTGTGTGTGTGTGTGTGTGTGTGTGTGGCGGGAGGGAGACTCAGAGTTGGATGGTAATCCACCTTTATTGCAGCCTCTGCCTGGCCTCTACTGCATATGAAGCCTCGGCCTCCTGCTTCTGCCAGGTAAAACTGAAACCTTACTGGTAAACCTTACCAACGGACACATATCAACGATACGTTCCAAACGATACATTCCATGGACAAAAGCGCCCCTTGGTGGACAAATGAAACACGCAGCAGTTTAATTTAAAGTTTTGAACAGAAGAGAAAACTGCAGGAGACCCCTATAGAACCCTTATTGTGACGGTTGTCTGGTCTCTCCTGCATATGATCCTAAACATACAGTGACACTAAAGTATTACACTAAAAGCATCGTAATCCCAAAGTGAGGCTGCGGTCAAGCCTTCCAACAGACTGGCAGAAGCAGTAAATGGAGCATGCTCAAATTCCATTGGCCCTGTCTACACCAGACCTTAAGACAATAGAAACACTCAGAAAATATTCATGGCATAGTAACAATATAGAGTCCTCTAAAAAAGGACTAATATGGGTTAGGGTTCACCAAAAGACCCAGAATTAAAGGTAACGCCCCTACCAACCCAGGGTGGTAGTGCAAGACCGCAGGAGGCCCCACAATGAATTTCAGAAAAGTCTGATTAGCGTTTCAAAATAAGGCTAATCCAAAAATTGAGATATTGTCTGATTTATTCATATTGCTAATTTTTTGTTGTCAATATTTTTAATGATTAAATGTAGTGACTACTCTACAATTAGAATATGAAATGGAAAGGTGGAGCCAGGGCTATCCCACTAAACACATTGGCTCTAGCTGGGGGGATTAGAGTCATATTGGTAAGTTGTGTGAATGGAAAGTGAAACCAAATAACAATTCTGATAACTCAGGACAGGACAACTTCTGCTTTCAGCTTAACAAGCAACGCAAAAATGAAAAGTAATTCACCTTGATGTCCTTTAAGTATTCTTAATAGGAAAATGTTATTTTTTGAATAACGCTCTTATCTGTGTGTATGTGTGTGTGCGTGTGTGTGTGTGTAAGAGAGAGAGTATTTACAAAATACTTTATTTACATTATTTCACAGGGATCAGGCACCCTGTACAGAAAACACTCAAACACTAAAATGAAAAGATAAAAAAACGATAAACCTATACAATTAACCTATAAGGGGTTGTGCAAATTGTAGATCGTCCTCTACTGTGCAGAGTACACCGCTGTGACACCATATGTCTCTAAAACGGCCGAGGTCACTCATCATTCTTCATCATTTTGTAGTATGCGAACTCCAGCCTTATCCTGCTCCGGATGTTGCTCCGCCACACTGAGGTGACCTCACAATCCCCGTTTCCTTCAATTTTGTTTTTTCTTGTGGTGTATATTGCCATCTTGGCTTCCCCACAAATAAAATTAATTAACTGCCACTTGTGTTGGCCAGCCTTTGTGTATCCTGCCCCGTAAATAAAAGCTTTGGTGGAGAACGTTTCACTAAAACCATTAAAAACCCCCTTTAAAACATTAAAAAGTACAGTGAGTCGACCACACTCACTGTACGCGTGGAACACCATCTCCCGGTTTGGACAGAACGGGCACTGATCCGCCACAGCGGGGTCCAGTCTGGAGAGGTAGGCATTCAGGGCAACAGCTCCATGTAGGATCCTCCACTGGAGGTCCCCTGCCCTCTTCCTGATGGGGGGTTTGTACAGGACCCTCCAGTGGGGACTTTGTTGCCCCAGCCTGTCCGCCCACACTGTAGCTGCCCTATTTTGTAGTTTCTGTCCATTCATTGTCCTCACGACGACTGGGTAGAGCGCCTTGTTGTCCATCCCATGGAGGCCCAGTTTGTTCTTGTGGGTGGTGTTCAGGAGGGGCCCGCTGAACTCCTCGCGTCCAGGGGTCAGCTGGAATTCGGGGAAGGAGTCCGTGGGGTCCGGCTCAGCTCTCCGTCCGCCGTACCGCAGGAGAAGGCTTCTCTCTCTCACAGAGAGCCTCCCCCTCCACAGCTCCAGGGCCCTCTCCACCACCTGTAGCGAGTGTAGTCCCAGTACAGTGCTTAGGGTCCGGGCGTCAGTCAGTGTTGGACCGGCTGCCTCCACCAGCTGCTTCAGTGTGACAGTCCTGGAGCCGCACAGCGCCACCCTCAGACCGGGCATGGCGCTGCTGCAGATCTCCAGTCTGCCACCGTGAACCAGGGGCTCCTTCAACAACCAGTGCAGAGAGCTGGGTTCCTGTACCCTCTTCCAATTAAAAAGAGAACAAGATTTAAAAACACTCTGATAAAAACCTGGCAAACCCCTTAAGTTTAAACTTTTGAAATCAATTAAAAACAGAGCAGCATCCAGTCCCAAGTTGCCTACACGTCTGAGCAGGCAGCTGGCCACATCCCTCCACACAAGGTCAGGAGGTCCTGTCAGGAACCTCTGAGCAAAGCGTAGCCTAAAGGTGGCTTTTCTGCTGGCCAGGTGGATGAGGCCCTGGCCCCCTTGGTCTCTGGATAAAAACAGTACTGACTGTGGCACCCAGTGGTAGCCGCCCCAGAAGAAGTTGACCAGTTTAGCCTGGATCTGGGGCAGCAGGCCTGGTGGTGGCTCTACACAGGCCAGGCGGTGCCACAGCAGTGAGGCTACGAGATTGTTTATGACTAAAACCCTTCCTCTAAAAGACATCTCGGAGTGCACCCAGCTCCATTTCTTTAGTCTTTCTTCTACTTTATCAAGCACATTCTCCCAGTTCTTCGCTTGTGTGCGTTCATTGCCTAGGTGCACCCCGAGATATTTAAGGCCATCCCTCCTCCAGGTCAGGCCCTGCGGGAGAATGGGGAGGCCCTGACGCCCTTCACTGATGACCAGGGCCCCGCTTTTTCCCTGAATCACCCTTGCAGACGACATATCACAGAATTTATTAGTGACATTTAAAACAGCGTTAACGTCTGCCTGATCTTTAATAAAAATGGCCACATCATCGGCGTAGGCAGATAAAACCACATTGCTGTTAAAACCCGGTAAAAACAGACCTTTAACATCCGAATGCAGTCTGTGGAGGAGGGGTTCCAGGGAGAGTGCGTAGAGCATCCCCGACATGGCACAGCCCTGTCGGACACCTCTACACACCCTAAAAGGAGCACACAAGCTGCCATTGACCTTCAGGACACTTTCAATGTTACTGTACATCACCTGGATCTTGGCTATCAGACCAGCGCTGAACCCAAACTCCTCCATGGTCCTCCACAGGAAGTTGTGTTCAACGCGGTCAAAAGCCTTTTCTTGATCTAACGAAAGTAGCCCGGCACTCACCCCCGATGAACTGGAGACCTCCAAAACATCCCTAATGAGGCAGACATTGTCCACCATTGACCTGCCAGGTACACAGTAGGTCTGGTCCTGATGGATGACCTGCTCCATTGCCTCCCTCAGCCGGATGGCCAAGGTCTTCGAGAGGATTTTATAGTCTGTGTAGAGGAGGGACACGGGGCGCCAGTTCCTTATGTCCGTCAGGTTCCCGCTCTTCGGCAGGAGGGTAATGACTGCCCTCCTGCAGGACAGTGGCAGGGAACCGGTGGCGAGGCTCTCATTGAAGACCTCCAGGACGTCTTGGGCGAGGATGTCCCAGAAGGCCTTATAAAACTCCACGGAGAGCCCGTCGATGCCCGGAGCCTTTCGGCCCTGCATTGACTGCACCATCCGGTGATGTGTCTCTTCGGAGACCCTGGGCAGTCCGTGGCTAAAAGCACTAAAACCATTAAAACAGTCTTTTCCATCATTAAAATCAGTCTTGAAAAGAGAGGTATAAAAATCTACCGCTCTGTTCCTGATCTGCCCAGGGTCGGTCAGCTCCTGCCCCGTGTCCGATAGCAAGGCGTGGATCAGCTTCCTCTGCCCAGACTTCCTCTCAAGGCCGAAGAAGAAGCCGGAGGGTGCATCCATCTCTGCAAGGCCTTGGACTCTGGACCGGACCAGGGCACCCTGTGCTCTGGTACCTAGCAGGTTGGCCAAAGCCATCTTTTTGGTCTTGAGGATTGTAACAGATCCTCCGTTTCCTGTGGACTCATTCAGACGTTCAAGCTCCACGATTTCAGTCTCCAGATCTCTGATAGATCCGGTGATGCGACGAGTAACATTGAAAGTGTGCTGCTGGCACAACATTCTAATTTGTGTCTTTCCATCGTCCCACCACTGCTTTAGGCAGCTAAAATCCCCCTTCTTCTGTCTAAAACCAGTCCAAAAGTAGCTAAGAGCATCCTTAAAACTCCTATCTGATGCTAAAACAGAATTAAAATGCCAGTAGGCGCTCCTTGGTAAAATGTTGTTAATAAAAGCAGAACATAAAACCAAAGCGTGATCGGTAAAACCCACAGGCACAATATTTGATGATTTAAACACATTAAAATTGTGTTTAAAACAGTAAAAACGATCTAAACGAGCTAAAGACACCCTACTCTCCCTAATGTGGGACCACGTGAACTGTCTGCAGCTTGTGTGAGACCTTCTCCACACGTCCACCAGGCCATGGGAGTTGACCAGCTGCCTCAGGACCTGCTGCGAGGACGGATGCGGCTCCGCGTGGTTCCGATCCAACAACTCATCTTCGGTACAATTAAAATCACCCCCCAAGAATAAATAATCAATCACCCCACACCCCCGGAGTTTGTTGCTGAGTGTCTTTAAAAAAGTCTTCCTCTCTGCACCGCTGTTGGGAGCATACACGTTGATAAAAACAGCACTGTACTGGTCAAACTGGGCCCTTATTAAAAGGCATCTACCCTGGACAATGTGCTCTATGCTAAAAGACGTCGGGTTAAAATTCTGGGAAAAGAGGATCCCCACCCCAGCACTGAGGGCTGTGCCGTGACTTAAAAAGACCCTCCCCTTCCACTTCCTGCACCAATTGGTCTCAGTTAAAACGTCACTGTGGGTTTCCTGTAAAAACATGACATCAATTTTCTTTAAAATCATCGTTTCACAGACTAAAACCCGCTTTTTCTCCTCTCTGCCTCCATTAATGTTTAGACTCCCAATCTTAAAACTATTCATTAAAAGACGGGAGATAAAACCAGAGAGCGAGATAAAACCAGTGACAAAACCAATAGCAAACTAAAAGGTGCGTTTCCAACGTCATCATATGAGTTCTCTTCTAACTTTTAAAATCAGTTTCTTCAGTCTAAAAACCTCCTGGTCAGTGAACCCTGCCTCAGCCTTGTTTTTGACATGGCGTCTGGCAGACAGGTAGAACTGTTGCTTGTCCTGGAAGTAGTGGTCTATATTCACCCCCTTCATGTTCTTGGTCTCCTGTAAGAAACCTTTCAGCATTTTTGGGGAGTAGGCCTTGTCCTCCTGGCTCGCGAGGTTCTCCTGCTGGAGGTCCCCGTCGTCGGACACACACTCCTCGGTGTCGCTGCTGTCCGACTCTCCTGTTTTCCCTCCCGCCTGTCTTCCTGTCTGCCTGCTCTTCTTGGCCTTGACGGGCCCAGGCCTGCTCCTGCTGCGGAGCCTCGATGGGACTGGAGTCCACCCGGCCTCCTGCTCCATCTTCTCCACCGCTTCAGCTGCTCCACTGCAGCCCGGCTCCTCTTCCTCACTCACACCACCCGTCTCACCCATGTGCTCACCCCCGTGCTCACCCCCCCGTGCGTACCTTCCACCTCCATTTTCCACCTCCACACACACTCCTCCCGCCTCACCCTCTTGTGCGCTCGCTCCACCTGTCTCCCCCATCTCCACACACCCTCCACCTGTCTCACCCATCATCACACACCCTCCACCTGTCTCACCCACCTTCACACACACCCCGCCTGTCTCATCCACCTTCACACACCCTCCACCTGTCTCACCCATCTCCACACACCCTCCACCTGTCTCACCCACCTCCACACACACCCCACCTGTCTCACCCATCTCCACACACCCTCCACCTGTCTCACCCACCTCCACACACCCTCCACCTGTCTCCCCCATCTCCACACACACCCCACCTGTCTCACCCACCTCCACACACCCTCCACCTGTCTCCCCCATCTCCACACACCCTCCACCTGTCTCACCCATCATCACACACCCTCCACCTGTCTCACCCACCTTCACACACACCCCGCCTGTCTCATCCACCTTCACACACCCTCCACCTGTCTCACCCATCTCCACACACCCTCCACCTGTCTCACCCACCTCCACACACACCCCACCTGTCTCACCCATCTCCACACACCCTCCACCTGTCTCACCCACCTCCACACACCCTCCACCTGTCTCCCCCATCTCCACACACACCCCACCTGTCTCACCCACCTCCACACACCCTCCACCTGTCTCTCCCACCTCCACACACCCTCCACCTGTCTCACCCACCTCCACACACCCTTCACCTGTCTCCCCCATCTCCACACACACCCCACCTGTCTCACCCATCTCCACACACACTCCACCTGTCTCACCCATCTCCACACACCCTCCACCTGTCTCTCCCACCTCCACACACCCTCCACCTGTCTCCCCCATCTCCACACACACCCCACCTGTCTCACCCACCTCCACACACCCTCCACCTGTCTCTCCCACCTCCACACACACCCAACCTGTCTCACCCACCTCCACACACCCTCCACCTGTCTCTCCCACCTCCACACACCCTCCACCTGTCTCCCCCATCTCCACACACACCCCACCTGTCTCACCCACCTCCAAACACCCTCCACCTGTCTCACCCGCCTCTACACACCCTCCACCTGTCTCTCCCACCTCCACACACACTCCTCCTGTGCTTCCCTCCTGCACACACTCCCCATTCTCACCGTCTTGTGCCCCCACTTCACCCTCTTCACCCACCTGTTCACCCTCACCTGTGCTCCCGTCACCGCTCACCGGGGCCGTCGCCCCATCGTCTCCTGGACCCTCGGCTCCGGCGACCGGTCGCCTGCTAGCAGCTCCGGGCCCCGCTGCGCGCCTGCTCCACCTTCTCCACAAATAGGACCACCGCTCCGTTCATCCTGGCGGCTGATTTCACGGACCTGTGTCCAATAACCGCCCCCACGGCCAGGGCCACCTCCTCCACGGTGTACAGAGACCTGGCCCCCACCTTCACGCCATGTCTCCGTGACAACTGGGAGAGGTCCCCGCTCCCACCACCAGGCACCATGGTGTCAGACACCAACCAACCAGACACACGCTGGCTGGTTGTACGCCCAAAAACCGATAAACTAAACTAATAAAAGACAAGCCACCACCAGTTAACTAAAACGCACCAACAAAACACTAAACATACAACACAGGTTTGGAAAGACAACCAGAAAAGGTTGAAAAATTCTCTAACGAGAACGCTCCCAGCTCTCGCCACGCTCCACTCAGAGAGAGAGACAGAGAGACAGAGAGAGAGAGAGAGTCTGTGTGTGTTTGTCTTTGCCTGGAATTATGAAACCACAGAAACCATCCACTCTGAGCAGCCGACAGCATCCCATCAATGGCCATCAAGGGAGCGCACACACACACACACACACACACACACACACTGATACATCAAAAAAGGTTCGTGTTGATCACAAACTGGGTGAGTGGTTCTAATTTTAGGAAATATAATTAATTACCTTTTGCATTTTGTCTCTCCATAGGTAGATAATTAAACAATTTCTTTAAGAATAAAAGCTATGGACCAGGATATATACAACTATAGACCGAAAGAATGAGATTGCGGATACAAGCAGCCGAAATGAGTTTCCTCCTCAAGGTGGCCGGGCTCAGCCTCAGAGATAAGTTGAGGAGCTCTGACATCCAGGAGGAGGTCGGAGTAGAACCGCTGCTTCACCACATCGAGAGGAGTCAGCTGGGGTGGCTTGGGCATCTGTTTGGGGTCCCTTCAGGACACCTCCCTTTAGAGGTGTTAGGACATGTCCCACCAGGAGGACACCTCACCTCAGAGGTGTTAGGACATGTCCCACCAGGGGGACACCTCCCTTTAGAAGTGTTAGGACATGTCCCACCAGGAGGACACCTCCCCTTAGCGGTGTTAGGACATGTCCCACCAGGAGGACACCTCCCTTTAGAAGTGTTAGGACATGTCCCACCAGGAGGACACCTCCCCTTAGAGGTGTTAGGACATGTCCCACCAGGAGGACACCTCCCCTTAGCGGTGTTAGGACATGTCCCACCAGGAAGACACCTCCCCTTAGAGTTGTTAGGACATGTCCCACCAGGAGGACACCTCCCTTCAGCGGTGTTAGGAAATGTCCCACCAGGAAGACACCTCCCCTTAGAGTTGTTAGGACATGTCCCACCAGGAGGACACCTCCCTTTAGAGGTGTTAGGACATGTCCCACCAGGAGGACACCTCCCCTTAGAGGTGTTAGGACATGTCCCACCAGGAGGACACCTCCCTTTAGAGGTGTTAGGACATGTCCCACCAGGAGGACACCTCCCTTTAGAGTTGTTAGGACATGTCCAACCAGGAGGATACCTCCCTTTAGAGGTGTTAGGACATGTCCCACCAAGAGGAGGCCTCATGGCCGGCCCAGGACTAGGTGGGGGGACTACATCTCTGTAGATGTAGTCCTGGAGGGCCCCCAGAGGAGCTGGTGAAAGTGGCGACTACACTAATCAGATAAATGATTGCTTCATAGATTCAATGCCAATCATGTGACCGATGGTGCCATGAGCAGTGTTGGGAACAAATGATGAAGAAATTGAATTGGCCACAGCCAGCAACTTTCTATATTAAAGTTGACATTTTCTCCAGTTTTGAGTTTTGTGTTATTTACTTATTACTTATAACATTTTCTGGGAAAGGGTTTTTTTTCAATCTTTCCTTTTACAGGCATCTTGTTGGTGGTGTACCAGGTTAGGGTTAGGGTTCACGTAGACAGTTCCGGCTCCTGATTGGTCTAGAGTCTACTGCATTTCCTATTAGCAACAATGTCATCATCCTCGTCATTGTCATCAGTGACAACAACAACAACAACAACAACAACAACAACACCAAGACCAACAAATGGTATTTGTGGTAACACCGATTTATTTGTACATGTGACGGCTAACACCACATTTGATCTGAATTTAGTTATCAATTTACGACGCTTCTTCAAATTGAATAACTTTTTAGCACTTTCTCGAATTTGCTAACTCTGTGCTAACTCTGTTCTGTTAGTTTTCCTATCAGTTTCTGATTTTGCTAACTCATCAATTTCTTTGTCAAATTTTTATAACTCTGTCTATCAATTTCTGCTTTTGTCGCATTTTGCTACCTGCGCTTACTCTACATCTATTTGTATGCTAATCTCATAAATTACAGTTATAGTTTCTATTAAATATATAGAACAAGATCATTGCTATTGTTTTATTACACAATAATAATAATGCTAATAATAATAATGCTAATAATAATAATAATAAGTATAATGCTAATGCTAATAATAATAATAATAATAATAATAATAATAATAATAATTGTCACGGGCTGAGCCGTGCCGCTAACGCACTGACAGCTGCTTTCTATTCTCTTTCTGTTCTGTGTTAGTTTATCTGGTTCAAGCATTTTGCCCACATCACTTACCCCATAACTGTGTATCAGAGTACATTGTAGCCGACACGCATGGCTTGGCCAACCGGCGTGTAGGTTATAAGCGTGTTCACCTAAGTTCATGATATATTTCATTTCACCTCATCTCAGCACCGAAGGACTGCTCAACTGTTGTATATATAGAGGGGTGTCACGGGGAGCTTTGGCGCGAACTATTTTAGCGGGGGTGTTTTATTTTAATAAGTTAAACATGTATTTTACTATGCACTGGGTGGTTGTTGGTGGTGGAAATTGGCTTCGGAAGTCGTATGCATTTTTTGTATGACCTTTTCAGTTGTGTTTTGAGTTTCAACCTGTATTAGGGGAATATTTCCGATAATTGGGTTAACCTGTGGGAGGGGCTATGGGTATAAAAACCCTGTAGTAGGCCCCAGACGGGGTTGGTTAGTGAGTGGTTGGTTGGTTTGCGAGTGGTTGGGTGTTTTTGAGTTGCTGGTCATTGCTTTGAGAAAAAAAATAATAAATAGTTGGGAATAGAATTACAGTTGTGATGTATAAAAGTGTGCAGGGTGCTTATGGTTTCATATGTACTTAGCCTGGCATTTTTGGACAAAAGCACTGTAAATATCTACACCTGTTGGGCAACATAGGTAAATAAAGGTTACTTTTGGAAGAAGGAACTTTGTTCTCCCTCTGTCTCCTCCACCGCCGATCATCCTTGCCACATGTGGTGTCAGAAGTGGGATTATTTGGAGTAAGACAGAAGAAGATTACAAGATGACGACGAGGAAGAAGGCCTGTGAAGAGGCAGCAGCAGCAGCAGTTGAGGATGTTGCAGCTGTGATAGCAGCCAACCCAACTGAGTTATCCCTTGACCGGCTGGCAAGAATGTTCGAGACCTTTATGACGGTGCAGCAAGCCAGGGACGTCAAGCTGGAGAGAGAGTCAGCCCAGCAAGCCCAGCAGTTTGCAGACCTTGCCCATCAGGTGACCCAGCTACAGCTGGATGTGGAGACAATGCGAGAGAGGGGGACCACTTCAGTTCCCTCTCATGGTTCTACAACAAGACCGCCTGCACCCACCACCGGACGGGGTAGGACGCCATACAAACTAAAGATGGCAAAGCTGGAAGATGCGGACAACATAGACCATTACCTGACAACCTTTGAGAAACTGGCAGCGGCCTGTGAGTGGCCAAAAATAGACTGGGCAATCCACCTTATACCACTCTTAACAGGCAAGGCCAGGAGTGCTTTCATTGCAATGGACCCTGAAAACAACATGGCCTTTGACGAACTGAAAGAAGCCATACTAAAGAAATATGACATTAATGCCGAAACATACCGCTCACAGTTCAGAGCTCTAGATACCAGCCAAGACGAAACACCACAGGAACTGTATATACGCCTGAAAGACCTGTTTTGTAAGTGGGTGAAGTATGACCGTTGCAGCAAAGAGGCCCTCATGGAGACCATGGTGCTGGAGCAATATCTGCGCATTCTCTATCCGGAGGTGAGGACCTGGGTCAAAGAGCGGAACCCAGCAACTGCAGCAGAGGCTGCCACCATGGTGGAGAACTTTGTCACTGCACACAAAGGCTCCAAGAGGTACCGCTACGCTGGAGTGCGGGACCATCTGCCCTGGGGTAAGTCTGATGGTGTTGGTAGAGGATGTGGTTCTGATAGCTACAATAGGAGCACACAACCCCCTCCCCAAAGCAGTGTTAAGCCCCAAAGTGTTTCTTGTTTTAGCTGTGGTAGGGAAGGCCACAAGAGCCCGGCTTGCCCCCTCAGGAAGCCCAAACACTCTCATCTATGTTATGTACCCAGCCTGAGCCCACCCATTAAGCACCAGCACAGTAGGGATCCTGTTATTACAGTGGAGCTAAATGGAAAATCCACCAAGGCCTTAGTTGACACAGGATGCAACCAAACATTGGTTCAGGCAGATTTAGTCCCCCTTGAGTGTATAAATGAGACTGACAAGTTGACAATTTGTTGTGTTCATGGTGATCAAACTGAACATAGTACAGCAGATGTATATGTCAAGGTTTGTGGTCAGACATATCTGCTTAGTGTGGGGGTGGTTCCCAAGTTGCCGTACCCAGTGTTGTTGGGCCAAGATCTCCCTGTCTTGTCAGATCTGATAGGTAGGACTGCTTTGGCCGGAGTAGTGACTAGAGCGATGGCAAAAGCAAAACCTATGGACATGGCAGACTTTCCCTTTTATGGTGAGGATGTTCCAGTGGAGCCAGCATGCACCAGAGAAGAAAGATGTGCTAAGTGTAGACAGACAGTAGAGGAGATTATAGAGCATGCAGACTTGCAGAGTGTAGCGGATGTTGATCCCCCTAGCTTGTCGGGTGCAGATGTACGGTTTTCTGGTGATATTGTAGATATACAACGTGCAGGTCTGACGCTAGCCCCACTGTTTAAGAAGGTAGAGGATGGTGTGTGTTTCCTTCCCGCTCTTGGAAAGGAAGATTTCATCCTGCAAAATAACATCTTGTACAGACAGAGCGAGGATGGCCTACAGCTAATTGTGCCAGAGAAATATAGGAGACAAGTGTTAGAGCTAGGCCACACCGTCCCTTGGGCAGGTCACCTAGCTCACATGAAGACACTGCAGCGCATCAGTAGACGCTTTTACTGGCCAGGAATGTTTGCACAAATCAAAGAGTATTGCAAGTCTTGTCCACAATGTCAATTGGCGGGGGCCAAAGGGTTTGCACGTGCCCCATTAGTGCCACTTCCAGTTGTGGACACCCCGTTTGAGCGGATAGGGGTAGATGTTGTTGGTCCCCTGGAAAAGAGTAGGTCGGGGAACTGCTTCATTTTAATTGTGTGTGACTACGCCACCAGGTATCCAGAAGCCTTCCCCCTAAAAGTTGTCACTGCCAAGCAGGTTGCCTCTTGCCTGCTACAGTTGTTCTCTAGAGTAGGGATTCCCCGGGAAGTTTTAACGGACCAGGGTCCGAACTTCATGAGCAAAACACTCCAACAAGTGTATGACTTGTTAGGGATAAGGCGTATCAGAACCACTCCCTACCACCCACAGACTGATGGACTGGTAGAGCGGTTCAACCAAACTCTGGTGAACATGCTCAGACGGTTTGTGGATGACAGTGGAAAGGAGTGGGACCAGTGGCTACCCTACCTGTTGCTCGTGTACAGGGAGGTCCCCCAGGAATCAACTGGGTTCTCCCCTTTTGAGCTGCTGTATGGACATCAGGTGCGGGGCCCGCTGGACGTGCTGAGGGAGACCTGGGAAGGAGAGACACCGCAGCGGACAGACATCATCTCCTTCGTCCTGAAGATGAGGGAGAGGCTGAACGCTGTGACTGCAATGGCTCAAGACAACCTTCGTCAAGCTCAACGTCGGCAGAAGTCATGGTATGACCGGTCTGCTCGCACGCGCAGTTTCCAGCCTGGTGACCGGGTCCTACTACTGTTGCCCAGCTCAGATAACAAGCTGTTGGCGAAATGGCAGGGGCCCTACACCGTGACGCGCAAAATGGGAGCTGTGACCTATGAGATCGACATGCCAGACTGTCGGAAGAAAAGAAAAGTCTTCCATGTCAACATGTTGAAGCAGTGGAATGAGCAGGTGGAGCCACAGTTTCACTTGGAACCACATCAGCACTGCTGATCCGAGCGGTCGAGGAGGAGGAGTACAATGAACAATACCTGCCAGGACGGGAGGAGGAGTGCCAGATGGATGTCAGTCATCTGTCGGAGGAGCGCCAGCGTGACCTCCACAACATCCTGCCAGAGGGACTCTTCACTCAACGGCCTGGGTGAACAGAGCTGGTGGAGCACCATGTGGTGCTTAAGGATGACAATCCGGTGCGACAGCCATGCTACAGGGTGCCAGAGCGACTGCTGCCGGTCCTGAAGGAGGAGCTGGACATGATGATTCAGCTGGGGGTCATCGAGCCATCCTTCAGCGAGTGGAGCAGCCCAGTTATCCTGGTTCCCAAGAAGGATGGCAGCCTGAGATTTAGTTTGGACTTTCGGAAGGTCAACATGCAGGCAAAGTTCGACCCCTACCCCATGCCAAGGGTCGACGACCTGGTGGAACGACTGGGCAAGGCTAAATATCTGAGCACGTTGGACCTTTGCAAGGGATATTGGCAGGTGCCATTAGCGGAGAGCAGAAAAGAGCTCACTGCCTTCAGAACCCCATTTGGACACTTTCAATTCAAGGTGTTACACTTTGGCCTGCATGGGGCGCCGGCGAGTTTTCAGCACCTGATGGACAGAGTTCTCAGGGGAAGAAGAGCTTTGCCGCCGCCTACCTGGATGACATTGTTATCTACAGTGCCACCTGGGAGGAGCATCTCAGACATCTGCAGCAGGTCCTTTCCTTGGTTAAGGAGGCAGGCCTTACTGTTCACCCAAAAAAGTGTGCATTGGCCAGAGAGGAGACGTCCTATCTGGGCTATGTTCTGGGACGGGGTGTGATCCGCCCTCAGGTGGGGAAGGTGGAAGCCATCATGGCTGCACAGCGGCCAACCACCAAGAAACAGGTGCGGTCGTTCCTGGGTCTTGTGGGTTGGTACAGGCGCTTTATACCTAACCTTTCAGCAAAGGCGTCTGTACTGACAGAGCTGACCCGCAAGAGCGAACCCAACAAGGTGGAGTGGACGGAGGAGTGCGAGAGCGCGTTCAAGGAATTAAAGGACTCTTTGTGTCAAAAGCCGGTGCTCCTCAGTCCAGACTTTGAAAGGACATTTACAGTACAGACCGATGCTTCAGAGAGAGGCCTGGGTGCAGTCCTCTTACAAGGGGATGAAGGACAGCTGGCGCCAGTGGCTTACATTAGCCGGAAGCTGCTTCCCAGGGAACAGAACTACTCCACGGTTGAAAAAGAGTGTCTGGCAATAAAATGGGCACTGGACTCTTTCAAATATTATTTGTTGGGGCGGAAATTTGTACTGGAGATGGACCACAACGCTCTGTCCTGGCTCGGGTGTATGCGGGACACGAATGCAAGGATCACACGGTGGTTCTTGGCTATACAGCCATTTGATTTTGATGTATTGTACAGAGCAGGAAAGATGAACTGTACTGCTGATTTCCTTTCCAGGATGCCACAGGGGGCATTCTCAGAAGGGGGGGGAATGTCACGGGCTGAGCCGTGCCGCTAACGCACTGACAGCTGCCTTCTATTCTCTTTCTGTTCTGTGTTAGTTTATTTGGTTCAAGCATTTCGCCCACATCACTTACCCCATAACTGTGTATCAGAGTACGTTGTAGCCGACACGCACGGCTTGGCCAACCGGCGTGTAGGTTATAAGCGTGTTCACCTAAGTTCATGATATATTTCATTTCACCTCATCTCCAATCGGGTTAACATTGACCAAAGAAACACACCCACATTATGACTGGTTAAAATACAAAGGTTTATTGGTTTGTCATAGCATCGAATGCGTAATATCTCAAAAACTCACCGGCAGCACCGAAGGACTGCTCAACTGTTGAATATATAGAGGGGTGTCACGGGGAGCTTCGGCGCGAACTATTTTAGCGGGGGTGTTTTATTTTAATAAGTTAAACATGTATTTTACTATGCACTGGGTGGTTGTTGGTGGTGGAAATTGGCTTCGGAAGTCGTATGCATTTTTTGTATGACCTTTTCAGTTGTGTTTTGAGTTTCAACCTGTATTAGGGGAATATTTCCGATAATTGGGTTAACCTGTGGGAGGGGCTATGGGTATAAAAACCCTGTAGTAGGCCCCAGACGGGGTTGGTTAGTGAGTGGTTGGTTGGTTTGCGAGTGGTTGGGTGTTTTTGAGTTGCTGGTCATTGCTTTGAGAAAAAAAATAATAAATAGTTGGGAATAGCCGGTTCCGGTCACGTGAGTTCCCGCGGTTCGTTTGACTGTACTGTGCACGGTGTATTGGTTTCACTCTAGTTTCACTGTAGTCTCACCCTAGTTTTACTTTAATTAAAGAAAATAAATAAATAATCCACAACACTTAAGTTTCAATACCTGGGACATTTCATTCTCACTGATAACAACAGTGAGAAATAACACTTATTAAACACAGGGCTCCGCTGATCATTAGCAGTATTAGCATTAGCAGGACTAGCGCTAGCGTTAGCATGGCCTCACTGTCTGTCTCACCCGGTATCTTTGCTTGTTGTTGCTTGACATGTTTAGTTACTCCTCTGCCTCCTTTAGTGAAGGGGACAAGTGCAGAAAGTGTAGTGTTTTAATGGCTCTGGAGGCGAGGCTTAGTGAGCTTGAGACGCGGTTCCGCAGCTTGGAGTTATCGGGAGTTGCGTCAGGTAGCCGGGAGAAGCTAGCTGCTGCCTAGCATAGCTACAGCTAGCGGTCCCCCGGCAGCAGCCGAGCAGCCGGTTAGCCAGGGCGGCTGGGTGGCGGTTCGAAGGAAGCGTAGCCCAAACCAAAGGCCCACGGTGCACCACCAAACGCTTCCCGTGGCTAATCGTCTTTCCCCACTCAGCGACACACCCGCTGAGAAACCGACCCTGGTCATTGGCGACTCAGTCCTGCGTGAAGCCGACCCCAGCGACAGAGCGGGCCACATTGAAGCCAATTTAAAGCTGCTGGCGAAAAGTAAACGAAGATACAGTAAAGTTATTATTCACGTCGGCGCAAACGACACCCGGCTTCACCAGTCGGAAGTCACCAAAATTAACACAGAGTCGGTGTGCAAGTACGCAAAAAAGATGTTGGCCTCCGTAGCATTCTCTGGTCCCCTTCCCAATCTGGCCAGCAATGAAATGTATAGCCGCATGTCGTCGCTTCGTCGCTGGTTGTCACGGTGGTGCCCCCAAAACCAGGTGTCCTTCATAGATAATTGGAAGAGTTTTTGGGGAAAACCTGGTCTGATTAGGAGAGACTGTGTTCATCCCACACGGGATGGTGCCTCTGTCATTTCTAGCAACTTGGCTGATTTTATTAGACCCAAAGTGACCTGACAAACCAGGGTCCAGACCAGGATGCAGAGTTGTAGTCTTACAAACCTCTCTGCTGCTTCCATAGAACCCTCATCCACCAATAATAACATACTTAACACCATAGAGGTGGTCTCTGTTCCACGGCCTAGAGTTCACCAAGCACAGAGTAGGGGAGCGGTCAATCACCATAATCTTATTAAAATTAATACTAAAGCACAAGTTGGAGAAACCAACATCACAATTAAATGTGGACTGTTAAATATCAGATCTCTTTTGTGTAAATCCCTGTTAGTGCACGACCTGATAGCGGATCATCACATTGATTTATTTTGCCTCACTGAGACCTGGCTTCAGGAGGAGGATTATGTTAGTTTAAACAAATCTACTCCTCCTACCCATCTTAACTATCATATTCCTCGTCTTACTGGTCGTGGAGGGGGAGTGGCAGCAATCTATCACTCCAAGTTATCAATCAACCCTAGACCAAAACATAGTTCCAGCTCATTTGAAAGCCTGACTCTTGGCATCACCCATCTGAACTGGAAGACAGAAAAGCCACTTCTGTTTGTAGTTGTATATCGGCCTCCTGCTGGCCCACATTCAGAGTTCCTATCTGAGTTCTCTGATTTCTTATCTGACTTGGTCCTTAGAGCAGACAAAGTCATTATCATAGGAGACTTTAACATCCACGTAGACATTGTAAATGATAGCTTTAGAAATGGCTTCATTTCATTACTTGAGTCAGTTGGTTTCCTCCAGCAGATAAACCAACCAACTCACACCTTCAACCACACCCTAGATCTAGTTCTGACTTATGGTATTGAGGTAGAACATGTGTCAGTGTTCCCTCACAACCCACTCCTATCAGACCATTCTTTCAATCAATCAATCAATCAATCTTTATTTCTATAGCGTCTTATACAATCAAAATTGTTTCAAGGCGCTTTACAGAATCCCAGGGCCTAACCCCAGACAAGCAACAGTGGCAAGGAAAAACTCCCCTTTAACAGGAAGAAACCTTGAGCAGGACCAGGCTCATGTAGGGGGACCTTCCTGCTGATGGCCGGCTGGGTAGAGAGAGAGAGAGGAGAGGAGAGGAAGAAGAGGGAGAGGAGAGGAGAGGAGAGGAGAGGCACAGAACACAGAAACACACACAGAGATACAAAAATACACTATACAACAGGTCAGCGGGCCAGATGTTGTCAGGCAGCTCCAATGGCGGCGATACCTGTAAATAAATAGAGGGGGGGGGGCAGAAAAACTACACAGGAATCTGCATAACTAGTCTGCTTGATGAGGAGGAGGAAAGGAGAGGAGAGGAAACCATCACCAGTGTGGTGACAGAGGCCTGTCAGGTGATCCTGTTTCTGGACCCCGGCAGCCTTGGCCTATAGCAGCATAACTAGTATCTTAACCTGGTGATCCTATAGCAGCATAACTAGTATCTTAACCTAGTGATCCTATAGCAGCATAACTAGTATCTTAACCTGGTGATCCTATAGCAGCATAACTAGTATCTTAACCTAGTGATCCTATAGCAGCATAACTAGTATCTTATCCTGACGATTAGACGACCCCCTAAGTGTGATCATTAGTCTATCTATGATAGTAACTGGAACTACAGGATTAGTAACAGTAAGCTTTTTCAAAGAGGTAGGTTTTAAGTCTGGTCCTGAAAGTAGCGATGGAGTCAGCCTCCCGTACCTGGACAGGGAGTTCCATAGCAGGGGGGCCTGCTAGCTAAATGCTTGGCCCCCCAATCTACTCCCAAAGACTCTGGGAACCACAAGTAGACCAGCGTTCTGAGAGTGGAGCGGTCTATTGGGCTGGTAAGGTATCACTAGCTCCTCCAGGTATGATGGAGCTAGGCCTCTGAGGACCTTGTAGGTCAAGAGGAGGGTTTTAAAAATGATTCTGAATTTAACGGGCAGCCAATGAAGAGACACCAGTACAGGAGTTATGTGATCTCTTTGGTCAATACCTGTCAGAACTCTGGCTGCAGCGTTCTGGATAAGCTGAAGACTTCTTAAAGAGTTGTTTGGACACCCTGATAATAAAGAATTACAATAGTCCAGCCTGGAAGTAACAAAAGCATGAATTAACTTTTCAGCATCATGCTGCAATAATATCTTCCTGATCTTTGTGATGTTCCTCAGGTGAAGAAAGGCACTTCTACAGACAAATTTTATGTGTGAGTTAAAGGAGAGGTTCTGATCAAAAGTTACTCCTAGATTCCTCACAGACAGACTAGTTTCAAAGGAGATACCATGTAGAGTGATAATGTGATCTAACCTATCCCTGAGAGGTTCAGGACCTGGGTTGAGGAGAAGGAAATTTGAAGACATCCAGGACGTTATGTCCTTAAGACAGGTCTGGAGCTTCACTAACTTCTCTGTCTCCTCTGGTTTCATGGATAAGTAGAGCTGTGTGTCATCAGCATAACAATGAAAATGTATCCCATGCTGCCGAATAATGTTTCCTAAGGGAAGCATGTACAGGGTGAAGAGGATTGGTCCAAGTACAGAACCTTGAGGGACTCTGTGGCTAACCCTACTGTATGAAGAGGGAACACCATGGACAAGAGCAAACTGGTATCTATCAGATAAATATGATCTAAACCAGTCTAGTGCTGTCCCTTTAATCCCAACCAAGTGTTCCAGTCTCTGTAACAGGATGCTGTGATCAACTGTATCAAAAGCAGCACTGAGGTCCAGCAGAACCAGCATAGAGACCAGTCCATGATCCGAAGCTATAAGAAGATCATTGGTAACTTTAAGAAGTCCTGTTTCTGTGCTGTGGTGAGCTCTGAAGCCTGACTGAAACATCTCAAACAGGCTGTTCCTCTGCAGGTGCTCCAGTAACTGAGTCACCACCACCTTCTCATGAATTTTAGAAATAAAAGGAAGGTTGGATATTGGCCTATAGTTTGCTAATACGTCAGGATCCAGCGATGGTTTTTTAAGCAATGGCTTAATCACTGCCACCTTGTAGGACCGGGGTACATAACCTGTTACTAAGGAACCATTGATCTGGTCCAGGATAGGACTGCCTATCAATGGTAGAACATCCTTCAACAGGTGTGTTGGGATGGGATCTAAAAGACACGTGGTGGTCTTGGATGAAGGAGTTTAAGGGCTCGTTGGAGAACCTGTATGTTCCCACGGTCAGCACATCTGGTGATGGTCCAGATGTTGGGATGGCCTGCTTATCTTTCTCTCTAATGGCTAGAACTTTATGAGTGAAGAAGCTCATGAAGTCTTCACCAGTAAGGGAGGAAGGGATACGTGGGTCTAAAGCAGTGTGACTCTGAGTTAATTTGGCCACGGTGCTGAAAAGGAACCTGGGGTTGCTCTTATTTTCCTCAATTAAAGAAGAAAAATAGGCTGTTCTAGCCTTGCAAAGGGCCTTTTTGTAAACTAATAGACAGTCTTTCCAGGCTACATGATAGCTGTCTATTTTACAGGAATGCCACTTCCTTTCCAGTCTTCACACTTTCTGCTTGAGGGTCCTGATATGTGAATTATACCAGGGGGCACACCTCCTCTGATTTGCTGTTTTCTTTTTCAGGGCGGCAACAGAATCAAGTGTGATTCTCAGTGAGGCTGCTACACCTTCAGCAATATAGTCAACCTCAGCAGGGCTAAGATTATAATGATTGATCCCTGGGGAAACACACGGTGGTCCTGGGATTAGGCCAGGGATCACTTCCTTAAACTTAGCTACAGCATTATCTGAAAGACATCTGCTATAGTAAGACTTTGTTCTGAGCATAGAAGAATCCTTAATCATAAATGTGAAAGTGATCAACTCCTTCATCCCTATATATTTTTCTGAGGTGTCTTCGCTGATTCAGAAATCCAAGACCACCATGTGTCTTTTAGATCCCATCCCAACACACCTGTTGAAGGATGTTCTACCATTGACAGGCAGTCCTATCTTGGACCAGATCAACTCTTCCTTAGTAACAGGTTATGTACCTCGGTCCTACAAGGTGGCAGTGATTAAGCCATTGCTTAAAAAACCATCACTGGATCCTGACGTGTTAGCAAATTATAGGCCGATATCCAACCTTCCTTTTATTTCTAAAATTCTTGAGAAGGTGGTGGTGATTCAGTTACTGGAGCAACTGCAGAGGAACAGTCTGTTTGAGATGTTTCAGTCAGGCTTCAGAGCTCACCACAGCACAGAAACAGCACTTCTTAAAGTTACCAATGATCTTCTTATAGCTTCAGATCATGGACTGGTTTCTATGCTGGTTCTGCTGGACCTCAGTGCTGCTTTTGATACAGTTGATCACAGCATCCTGTTACAGAGACTGGAACACTTGGTTGGGATTAAAGGGACAGCACTAGACTGGTTCAGATCATATTTATCTGATAGATACCAGTTTGCTCTTGTCCATGGCGTTCCCTCTTCATACAGTAGGGTTAGCCACAGAGTCCCTCAAGGTTCTGTACTTGGACCAATCCTCTTCACCTTGTACATGCTTCCCTTAGGAAACATTATTGGACAGCATGGGATAAATTTTCATTGTTATGCTGATGACACACAGCTCTACTTATCCATGAAACCAGAAGAGACAGACAAGTTAGTGAAGCTCCAGACCTGTCTTAAGGACATAAAGTCCTGGATGTCTTCAAATTTCCTTCTCCTCAACCCAGGAAAAACTGAAGTCATGGTGTTTGGTCCTAAACCTCTCAGGGATTGGTTAGATCACATTATCACTCTAGATGGTATCTCCTTAGAAACTAGTCTGTCTGTGAGGAATCTAGGAGTAACTTTTGATCAGAACCTCTCCTTTAACTCACACATCAAATTTGTCTGTAGAAGTGCCTTTCTTCACCTAAGGAACATTAGAAAGATCAGGAAGATATTATTGCAGCATGATGCTGAAAAGTTAATTCATGCTTTTGTTACCTCCAGGCTGGACTATTGTAATTCTTTACTATTAGGGTGTCCAAACAACTCTTTAAGAAGCCTCCAGGTGATCCAAAATGCTGCAGCCAGAGTTCTGACAGGTATTGACCAAAGAGATCACATAACTCCTGTACTGGTGTCTCTTCATTGGCTGCCCGTTAAATTCAGAATCATTTTTAAAACCCTCCTCTTGACCTACAAGGTCCTCAGAGGCCTAGCTCCATCATACCTGGAGGAGCTAGTGATACCTTACCAGCCCAATAGACCGCTCCGCTCTCAGAACGCTGGTCTACTTGTGGTTCCCAGAGTCTTTGGGAGTAGATTGGGGGGCCGAGCATTTAGCTACCAGGCCCCTCTGCTATGGAACCAGCTCCCTGTCCTGGTACGGGAGGCTGACTCCATCTCTACTTTCAAGACCAGACTTAAAACCTACCTCTTTGAAAAAGCTTATTGTTATTAATTCTGTAGTTCCAGTTACTATCATAGACAGACTAATGATCATACTTAGGGGGTCTTCTAATCACTAGGTTAAGATACTAGTTATGCTGCTATAGGATCACTAGGTTAAGATACTAGTTATGCTGCTATAGGATCACTAGGTTAAGATACTAGTTATGCTGCTATAGGATCACTAGGTTAAGATACTAGTTATGCTGCTACAGGCCAAGGCTGCCGGGGTCCAGAAACAGGATCACCTGACAGGCCTCTGTCACCACACTGGTCATGGTTTCCTCTCCTCTCCTTTCCTCCTCCTCATCAAGCAGACTAGTTATGCAGATTCCTGTGTAGTTTTTCTGCCCCCCCCCCCCTCTATTTATTTACAGGTATCGCCGCCATCGGAGCTGCATGACAACATCTGGCCCGCCGACCTGTTGTATACTGTATTTTTGTATCTCTGTGTGTTTTTCTGTGTTCTGTGCCTCTCCTCTCCTCTCCCTCTTCTTCCTCTCCTCTCCTCTCTCTACCCAGCCGGCCATCAGCAGGAAGGGCCCCCTACATGAGCCTGGTCCTGCTCAAGGTTTCTTCCTGTTAAAGGGGAGTTTTTCCTTGCCACTGTTGCTTGTCTGGGGTTAGGTCCTGGGATTCTGTAAAGCGCCTTGAAACAATTTTGATTGTATAAGACGCTATAGAAGTAAAGATTGATTGATTGATTGAATAGAATTACAGTTGTGATGTATAAAAGTGTGCGGGGTGCTTATGGTTTCATATGTACTTAGCCTGGCATTTTTGGACAAAAGCACTGTAAATATCTACACCTGTTGGGCAACATAGGTAAATAAAGGTTACTTTTGGAAGAAGGAACTTTGTTCTCCCTCTGTCTCCTCCACCGCCGATCATCCTTGCCACAATAATAATAATGATAATAATAACTATCTGCCTGCTTGTTCCCCTTTGTATATTAAAAGAAGAAGAGAAAGGATGGATCCTTCATTGCCAGTGGAAAGAGCCATTTATAGACAGAGCAGGTTCAAGTCCAGGAAATGTGGTGGTGGTACAATGACCAAAAGAGTTACCAGGCTGGCCTGCAGGTTGGGACAGCGCAAGAGTGGCGAATGGCCCAGGAGGCTCACTCTTTTGTGAGGCAATGGTTCCTCATGAAAGAGGACTACATCACCACAAAGTCCCTGAAGAGATTTTGGCTGTACATTCTCTCAAAAGAGGCATGAAGTGTAGCTTTAGACATGACAACCACACCAAATGCAATACCTAATACAAAGCTGACACTCAACTTTATTTGTCTGACTCACTCACCTGCCACCTCACACTCTTCAAGGTCCCAAGGTGATGGTGCACGCTCGGATGATGCTCTGCTGGCAGAAGTTCTCGCAGCCTTTGAGAGAGGACAACAGCAGTAGCAGCCACTGGCAACTGCGTCAGCCAGCCAGCATGAGCCTGCATCCTCCAGAATGCCCGAGCCTGTAGTCCGCTCCAAACACTGCAGCCAGCCGGTGTCCACCGTGCAGGACAAGACACAATTGTCTCACAGTGATACTGTAGAAAAATTGATTTACACATTTCTGGCCAACCGGCAAAAACCAAATTTGGGTTTTGTGCCCTTCAAGTGGAGCTGGAGGGTTGGGTGTAACTGTGCGAGGACCCCAACGGCATCCCATCTTCCGAAACATAAAGGACATTAAAGCCATGATCAGGAGATGACGGGTGATGAAGTTGGACAACATGTGGTTTTACCCTGAGGTTCTTCCTTCGCCAAACTACCTGGAAGTGGAGTACGTGATCACCCCCAGCACAGCAGGGACAAAGGTTCTGAGATGATGGCACCGCCTTTGAGGACGCCCGTGCTGCTGCCCCAACAGCTGGTGAGGGAGAACCCCGCGACTCCCACCGTCACTAGACCTGTGCCCACCATCTCACCTGCAACTGCTGGGCCGTCTGCCTAGCCTGCGACAGCCACGGTGCCTGCGCTTCCCCTCTTCCCATCCTGCCCACCACTCAGCCGGTCACAGTCAGCCATGAACCTTCCACCTGGGTGAGAGCCACGCATTATAAGCATAAGGTCATGGACTGGACTACGGAGGTGGGGGTGAAGATTTCAAGGGTGCATTTTCTCCTTTCCTGCTCAGTCTGCTCCCAGGCCATCCAGGGGCACAAAAAAATATAAAAAAGTCTTTCTGCCCAGCCAGAATGATGTCCCCCTCCAAAGGCATGACCAACAGAGTATTCAGTTCTTATGAAGAATTCACCTCTGTTGTGGATGGGCTGGAGGAGAAGTCGGGGATGTTGTAAATACTGTTAATAGTTTTTAAATTGTGTTTTCTTTTGTTTTTTTTTGTGTGTGTGTTCTTTATGTTCTGCTCTTACAAGTGCTCCTTTGACATGGCACTCTATGTTCCTTAACTCCTTCAATGCACTTTATGTGTTTTCTATGTTCCGCTCTTACGAGTGCTCTTTAAGGTGGCACGTTGCTGTTAACCGATGCTGTTGCACTCTAGGATGACACCTTCTGAGCTTGTTACTCTTAAACATGGCACTTTAACATGACACACTGTTCCCTATGCTGCAATGTGTATGTGAAGAGTACATGCACCATTCCTCACTTTCAGTCACCTTGTTGTCTGTGCTCTTGTATTTAATTTTACTGTGGTGCACAGTACCTCTCCTGGTGCACTCATTTATTTAATGCATATTATTTAATAAAATACTCTGTGCTACTGTAATAATGTGTTGTGGTGTGTCCATTAACATATAAATACCTCCCCCTCGTCACAAGTCCTTTTACTTAAGACATTAAGTGCCAGACAAGTTTGCCTGGCCTGGCCTTTGTAAAGAGGTCAGGGGATGGGTGGCAGCTTGTGGAGCAGGTCAGCGTGTTGAGGTTCACCAGCACACCAACGTGCCCCTTGAACCTGTCAGCCAGACGGTTTGACCACATGACCTCCCTCTCAAGGGTGCATCGGTGGCCAGACATCTGCAGACGTCGCTCGTTCTTTCTGAGTGGGTTGTCAGTTTCTGCTCCCCTTCTGAAATCATCATCAGACAGTTTTTCAAGGATACAATCAAGATTCAGATTTATAAGTAGAAGTAGAGCTTAATTATTTCATTCTTTCACTGAACAACAAAAAAATGAACATTGCCTTAATTGAATTTTTTTACAGCTCACCCAGCAAAATGTAACTCCCCTCCCGTCCAAAAGTCTAACTCAAAGTGTAAAATCACAGCAGCTTTACCCTCCCTTATAAAAAAGACCCATTCAATGTGTCAAATGAAGCATTTCTCCAAAGCCTCTCAAGCCAGATATCTGCATGTTGTGCATTTTGTCAAATACTTTCAGGCTTCTTCCTGAACCTCAATGTCCTCAGTGTTCACTTCCTCAACATCTGACTCCTCATCCTCTTCAGTGTCTGTGTCCAACCTTGTTGAGGATGGCTCTGTGTCTGGCTCAAAGAGCCCAAGGTTTGCCCGTATGGCCACCGATTTCTCTACTCCCTCATTTGTTAGCCTGTTGCGAACCTTTGAGTGTGTGTTCCCAAACAGTGACCAGTTGTGCTCAGGCTACAGGTGCAAGGGCCTCAGATCCACAAAGTCCCTTCCACCAGGTTGATGGAGGAATGTGCTGCTTGACTGCCAGATCCCATCCCGTTGCCAAAGGCCTTGCCTTGTACGATACTTTGCCAGACTGCCCAGCACATTACCTACATCAAGACCCAGGTGGTGAGACAAGGCAGTGATAACGGTGTAAGCACCATTGATCTCCTCTCCACAGAGCATGCTTTGATTATATTTGGGGTCCAGCATGTATGCTGCAGCATGCACTGGCTTCACACAGAACTCCTGGCACTTTTCCACTAATTTCTCTACTGCTGTTTCCTCTGCCTTTAGTAGTAGTTAATTGGGCAGGGCTGTGACGATTGCTGGTCTGATTTCCCCAAAAAGACTCTGGACATCGACAGGATGGCATCATCACACTCTATTTTTGCGATTGCTGCAGCAATGGGTTTCAGGACAGTCAGGCTGCTGGTGAGTCTTTCCCAGAATACATCATCCAATAGAACCCTCTTGATGTCAGGTTCCAATCCTGCAGTTTGAGAGATGGACATCTCTTGGAGAGAGTCCTTTCTCTCTATTGAACTGTCTTACAACCCCAGCCCATCGTGTGACGCTAGGGAGCTTCACTGTGGTACTCTTGTTTCTTTCCTTTTGTTTTGAGAGGTATATTGCTGCAGGTACTCTTTTCCCTTCACATACTTCACAACTTTCTTGGCCTCCTTATGCAGTGTATCCATTATCTTCAGTGCCATGATGTCTTTCAAGAGATTACTGAGAGTGTGAGCAGCACAGCCAATGGTTATTATATGAGGGTAGGTTTCCTCCACATGTGCCCAGGCCGCCTTTCTATTCGCTGCATTGTCAGTCACAACAGCAAAAACCTTCTCTGGTCCAAGGTCATTAATTACTGCTTTAAGCTCATCAGCAATGTAGGATCCTGTATGTCGGTTGTCCTTTGTGTCTGTGCTCTTGTAGAACACAGGTTGAGGGGTGGCAACAATGTAGTTTATTATTCTTTGTCCTGGAATATTTGACCAGCCATCCGAAATGATGGAAATGCAGTCGGCTTTGTCGATGGTTTCCCTGACCTTTGGTTGAACTCCTCATCCAGCAAATGGGTAGACAGTGCATGTCTGGTTGGGGGAATGAATGCTGGTCTGAGAACATTAAAAAATCTTCTCCAATAGACATTGGTTGGCAACATCAGAGGTGAGGCAGTTGCAAAGACTGCTCGAGCTAAGCACTCATCTGAATTTTTCTGGCTATTTTGATCCATTGAATCAAAGAATCCTCTGAGGGACCAGGAGCTGAGCTGAGAGTGCTGGACTCTGATGCCACAGATTCATTTTCACCTGGTATGGAACAGTTGTCTCCTGTACTTGCTGAGCTCTGGGGGAATTTGGGGCACTTAGTGATATGCCTATCCATTTTTGTGGCATTCTTCACATATGTCTTTGCACAATATTTGCACATAAACAAAGACTTAACGGTAGTTGGTGTAAAATGCTTCCACCCACCAGAGGGCGTACGTGGCATTTTTCCATTAAATACGATGGCAAAAAATGTAGATTGTAAAATGAACTAATGGAAAGGTCTTCAAAACATTTAAATGATGTATACAATCGTCTGTGGTTAAATAAAACTATTTAGCAAGAGGCAGATGTAACAGCATCATATTCTCTGGTAGCTAGCACCATGGTAAGCTAACTTCAAAGAAAAGGTGCTAGTTAGCTAACATTTAGCATATCTGCATTACTAGTGAGCTAGCAATACATTTTGATTTTTCTAATTAAAATTTAATATCATACATCAAATATAATCTAATCTACATTATAAACTCCTCAAAACTTACTTGGCTGTATGTAGTCGTTAGATGTGCAGCTTCAAATGTCTTATTGATGTTCAGAAAGGTTGCCTTTGTAGAATGATCCACAAATCTTTGTGGATCTGATGGACAGATGCACAATACATGTAGGGGGTGTGGCCTCAAGAGCCCTGCAATAAGTAGTGTGTTATATTCCTGTGATTGAGGAATAGCACATCAAATCTAATTGTTCTAGCCAGTATTATGCTACAATATTATTTTATACCAACCATCTTTGGCTACCAGCTTTGATCATTCCCAGTGTATTCCCATTAATTCCCATTATTTCCCGTTAATTCCCATGGAAAGTTTCCAACTTTGAAAATTCCGGAAATTTTGCAACCCTACGTCTGAGAGGGGACCTCAGTTTGTGTCTGAGCCCTGTGGTCTAAGGCCAGACCTTTGGGCACGTAGGT
>CAJVRN010000122.1:247500-282500 GCA_911728415.1 Lagocephalus sceleratus
CCCGCAGGCCCCGCCCACCGCCACCGGCAGCATCGACGACGAAGGAGCCCGGCGGGAGCGGCCTCAGACCGGAGCCCCGCCCCCGGGGAGGGGCCGCCCCCCCAGGACGGACGAGGCGGTGTGGGCGGCGGCGGCGCTGGGCTCCCTGCTGGTGCTGCTGGCGCTGGCGGTGCTCCACACGCGGCTCTACCGCCACTGGAGGAGCGCGCCCAGCCTGTACTGGTACGACCCCCGGCAGGACTACGAGAGCGTGGCAGGTAGGCCCCGCCCCCACGCTCCTCTGACCCCCCCACGCTTCCTCTGACCCCCACTATGCTCCTCTGACCCCCCCCTCTGACCCCCCCCCTCTGACCCCCCACGCTCCTCTGACCCCTGACCCCCCCTACGCTCCTCTGACCCCCCACGCTCCTCTGACCCCCCCGCTACTGCTCACCCCCTCTGACCCCCCCCCCCCTCTGACCCCCCCCTCTGACCCTGCCCCCCACTACGCTCCTCTGACCCCCTCTGACGCCCCCCACGCTCCTCTGACCCCCCCACGCTCCTCTGACCCCCACTACGCTCCTCTGACCCCCCACGCTCCTCTGACCCCCCCACTACGCTCCTCTGACCCCCACTACGCTCCTCTGACCCCCCCACTACGCTCCCCCTACGCTCCTCTGACCCCCCCCACGCTCCTCTGACCCCCACTACGCTCCTCTGACCCCCCCCTCTGACCCCCCCCCTCTGACGCCCCCCACTACGCTCCTCTGACCCCCACTACGCTCCTCTGACCCCCCCACTACGCTCCTCTGACCCCCCTCTGACCCCCCTCTGACCCCCCCTCCTCTGACCCCCACTACGCTCCTCTGACCCCCACTACGCTCCTCTGACCCCCCCACGCTCCTCTGACCCCCACTACGTTCCTCTCCTCTGACCCCCCCCACTACGCTCCTCTGACCCCCCCACGCTCCTCTGACCCCCCACTACGCTCCTCTGACCCCCCCATGCTCCTCTGACCCCCCACTACGCTCCTCTGACCCCCCACTACGCTCCTCTGACCCCCCCCATGCTCCTCTGACCCCACTACGCTCCTCTGACCCCCCACTACGCTCCTCCTCTGACCCCCCCACGCTCCTCTGACCCCCCACTACGCTCCTCTGACCCCCCCCATGCTCCTCTGACCCCCCCCACTACGCTCCTCCTGACCCCCCACTACGCTCGTCTGACCCCCCCCCGACCCGTGTCGTCCAGATGTGGTCCGCAGGAGGCTCCGCATCGGCAAGAGGAGGAGCCAGAGGAGCAGGAGGCAGCAGAGCGCTCTCCTGCCCATGTCCTCCAGCTCAGACGAAGACTGAGAGGGAACCTCCACCAGGGAACCTCCACCAGGGAACCTCCAACCTCCACCAGGGAACCTCCACCAGGGAACCTCCAACCTCCACCAGGGAACCTCCAACCTCCACCAGGGAACCTCCAACCTCCACCAGGGAACCTCGTCCCACCACCAAGAAACCTCCACCAGGGAACCTCCACCAGGGAACCTGTACTTCATTCAGGTGACTCTGGATCAAAGGAAGAACTTTGCTGTACAATCATTCACAAAATGAATGAAGTTGTCCCCTGACATGAGCCCCTGGAGGATGCTGGTGGGGCTGAGCTCCAGCAGCTCCATCAGCTCCATCAGCTCCATCAGCTCCATCAGCTCCAGCAGCTCCAGCAGCTCCATCACCTCCAGCAGCTCCATCAGCTCCATCAGCTCCATCAGTTCCATCAGCTCCATCAGCTCCAGCAGCTCCATCAGCTCCATCAGCTCCATCAGCTCCAGCAGCTCCAGCAGCTCCATCAGCTCCAGCAGCTCCAGCAGCTCCAGCAGCTCCATCAGCTCCAGCAGCTCCAGCAGCTCCATCAGCCCCAGCAGCTCCATCAGCTCCAGCAGCTCCAGCAGCTCCAGCAGCTCCATCAGCTCCAGCAGCTCCAGCAGCTCCATCAGCCCCAGCAGCTCCATCAGCTCCAGCAGCTCCAGCAGCGTCCTGGAGCCACCAGGTCACGGGGGGTGGAGCAGCTGCTCTACTCAGGAGAGAACAGAGAAGCTGCTCAGGAAGCAGACGTCTGAGGAGACTCCAGGTTATCAAGAAGGTTCAGAGTCAAGAGGGCAGAACCCTGATGAAACAAGCAGGGACGACTTTTAGTCACATCATCAACAGGCTGCTTCCAGCCCTCAATCTGACAGATTAGAGCAGATCAGATCAGACCAGATCAGATCATAGTAGATCAGATTAGAGAAAATCAGATTAGATCAGATCATATCAAATCAGATTAAAGAAAATCAGATCAGATTAGAGCAAATCAAATCAGATTAGAGCAGATCAGAGCAGATTGGATAAGATTAGAGCAAATCAGATTAGAGCAGATGAGATCAGATTAGATCAGATCATATCATAGTAGATTAAATCAGATTCGAGCACATCGGATTAGAACAAATGAGATCAGATTAGAGAAAATCAGATTAGAGCAGATCAGATTAGAGCAGATGAGGTGCCTGGTGAAAAATAACTGAAACCTGTGATGAGGTTTCTCTGCTGTTTTCATCAGACCAGTTGTGTTAATGGTTTGAGTTCCCAGAACATCTGGTTGTTGTTTCTAACCCAGAACATTCTCCAGAGGAAGGACATGTGGCCACTTCAGAAGATCAGGAGATGGACATGGAGCAGTGACACGATCCTGACAGTGGTCCACAGAACACGGAGGAGCAGACGCAGCAGGGTGAGGCTCCTCATCTTCTCATGGACTCCTCATCAACTCCTCATCTGCTCCTCGTCTCCTCCTCATCAGCTCCTCATGGACTCCTCATTTGCTCCTCATTGACTCCTCATCTGCTCCTCATCTGCTCCTCATGGACTCATCTGCTCCTCATGGACTCATCTGCTCCTCATCTGCTCCTCATCTGCTCCTCATGGACTCATCTGCTCCTCATCTGCTCCTCGTCTCCTCCTCATCTGCTCATGGACTCCTCATCTGCTCCTCATCTGCTCCTCATCTGCTCCTCATGGACTCATCTGCTCCTCATCTGCTCCTCATCTGCTCCTCATGGACTCATCTGCTCCTCATCTGCTCCTCGTCTCCTCCTCATCTGCTCATGGACTCCTCATCTGCTCCTCATCTGCTCCTCATGGACTCATCTGCTCCTCATCTGCTCCTCATCTGCTCCTCATGGACTCATCTGCTCCTCATCTGCTCCTCATCTGCTCCTCATGGACTCATCTGCTCCTCATCTGCTCCTCGTCTCCTCCTCATCTGCTCCTCATGGACTCATCTGCTCCTCATGGACTCATCTGCTCCTCGTCTCCTCCTCATCTGCTCCTCATGGACTCATCTGCTCCTCATGGACTCATCTGCTCCTCATGGACTCATCTGCTCCTCATCTGCTCCTCATCTGCTCCTCATGGACTCATCTGCTCCTCATCTGCTCCTCGTCTCCTCCTCATCTGCTCATGGACTCCTCATCTGCTCCTCATCTGCTCCTCATGGACTCATCTGCTCCTCATCTGCTCCTCATGGACTCATCTGCTCCTCATCTGCTCCTCGTCTCCTCCTCATCTGCTCATGGACTCCTCATCTGCTCCTCATCTGCTCCTCATGGACTCATCTGCTCCTCATCTGCTCCTCATCTGCTCCTCATGGACTCATCTGCTCCTCATCTGCTCCTCGTCTCCTCCTCATCTGCTCCTCATGGACTCATCTGCTCCTCATGGACTCATCTGCTCCTCGTCTCCTCCTCATCTGCTCCTCATGGACTCATCTGCTCCTCATGGACTCATCTGCTCCTCGTCTCCTCCTCATCTGCTCCTCATGGACTCATCTGCTCCTCATGGACTCATCTGCTCCTCATGGACTCCTCATCTGCTCCTCTGTGTTCTGATGATCAGAGCGCAGCCGCATCAGGAGGATGAGGGTCTCCATGTGGAGAAGATGTTGATGTCACATCAGACAAGTCAAATAATAAAAGCTTCTGGAGATGGTTACAGTCCCACCTGGTGTTTGGAGCCCCCCCCCTCCACCCTCTCTTCCTCCACCCTCCTCACCCCCCTCCACCCTCCTCACCCCCCTCCACCCTCTCTTCCTCCACCCCCCTCACCCCTCCTCACTCCCCCTCCACCCTCTCTTCCTCCACCCTCCTCACCCCCCTCCACCCTCTCTTCCTCCACCCCTCCTCACCCCCCTCCACCCTCTTCCTCCACCCCCTCACCCCTCCTCACCCCCTCCACCCTCTCTTCCTCCACCCTCCTCACCCCCCTCCACCCCCTCACCCCTCCCCTCACCCCCCACCCTCTCTTCCTCCACCCCCCTCACTCCCCCTCCACCCTCTCTTCCTCCACCCTCCTCACCCCCCTCCACCCTCTCTTCCTCCCACCCCCTCCTCACCCCCCTCCACCCTCCTCACCCCCTCCACCCTCTCTTTCCTCCACCCCCTCACCCCCTCCTCACCCCCTCCACCCTCTCTTCCTCCACCCCCCTCCACCCTCCTCACCCCCTCCACCCCCCACCCCTCCTCACCCCCCCTCCACCCTCTCTTCCTCCACCCTCCTCCCACCCCCTCCATCCCCCCCACCCCCTCACCCCCTCCACCCTCTCTTCCTCCACCCCCTCCTCACTCCCCCTCCACCCTCTTCCTCCACCCTCCTCACCCCCTCCACCCTCTCTTCCTCCACCCCTTCACCCCTCCTCACCCCCCTCCACCCTCTCTTCCGCCACCCCCCCACCCCCTCACCCCTCCTCACCCCCCTCCACCCTCTCTTCCTCCACCCTCCTCACCCCCCTCCACCCCCCCCACCCCCTCACCCCTCCTCACCCCCTCCACCCTCTCTTCCTCCACCCCCTCACCCCCTCCTCACTCCCCCTCCACCCTCTCTTCCTCCACCCTCCTCACCCCCTCCACCCTCTCTTCCTCCACCCCTCCCTCACCCCCCTCCACCCTCTTCCTCCACCCCCTCACCCCCTCCCTCACCCCCCTCCACCCTCTCTTCCTCCACCCTCCTCACCCCCCTCCACCCCCCTCACCCCTCCTCACCCCCCCACCCTCTCTTCCTCCACCCCCCTCCACTCCCCCTCCACCCTCTCTTCCTCCACCCTCCTCACCCCCTCCACCCTCTCTTCCTCCACCCCCCTCCCTCACCCCCCTCCACCCTCCTCACCCCCTCCACCCTCTCTTCCTCCACCCCCCTCACCCCTCCTCACCCCCCACCCTCTCTTCCTCCACCCCCTCACTCCCCCTCCACCCTCTCTTCCTCCACCCTCCTCACCCCCCTCCACCCTCTCTTCCTCCACCCCCTCCTCACCCCCCTCCACCCTCCTCACCCCCTCCACCCTCTCTTCCTCCACCCCCTCACCCCCTCCCTCACCCCCCTCCACCCTCTCTTCCTCCACCCCCCTCCACCCTCCTCACCCCCTCCACCCCCCCACCCCTCCTCACCCCCCTCCACCCTCTCTTCCTCCACCCTCCTCACCCCCTCCATCCCCCCACCCCCTCACCCCTCCTCACCCCCCTCCACCCTCTCTTCCTCCACCCCCCTCCTCACTCCCCCTCCACCCTCTTCCTCCACCCCCCTCCACCCTCCTCACCCCCTCCACCCTCTCTTCCTCCACCCCTTCACCCCCTCCCTCACCCCCCTCCCACCCTCTCTTCCCGCCACCCCCCACCCCCTCACCCCTCCTCACCCCCCTCCACCCTCTCTTCCTCCACCCCCTCCTCACTCCCCCTCCACCCTCTTCCTCCACCCCCCCTCCACCCTCCTCACCCCCCTCCACCCCTCTTCCTCCACCCCCTCACCCCCTCCTCACCCCCCTCCACCCTCTCTTCCGCCACCCCCCACCCCCCTCACCCCTCCTCACCCCCTCCACCCTCTCTTCCTCCACCCTCCTCACCCCCCTCCACCCCCCCCCCCCCCTCACCCCTCCTCACCCCCCTCCACCCTCTCTTCCTCCACCCTCCTCACCCCCTCCACCCCCCCCACCCCCTCACCCCCCCCCCCCCTCCACCCTCTCTTCCTCCACCCCTCCTCACCCCCTCCACCCCCCCCCCCCGTCCTCAGACCATCTCAGAGGTCTCCAGTGAAACCACCAGGCACTCGTTCACCATTTTATTACAAATGTACAGCTTATGAGTTTCCATAGTTGACCTTTAAAAGTCGTGGTTTCTTCTACGTTTGACTTCCTTTGATCCTCTTGACGATGGCGCTCCCTCGCCCACCTCCTCACCTCCGCCACAGCAAGGCGCGGTACCGCGGGCTTCTAACCCACAACTGTGAGGACGCGTCGAAGTCTGTACATGAACCGTTGGGGCAGCGTGCAGGAGTGGAATGAAGCGGGGGGGTCGGCGCGAGGCTCCGGCCTGGGGAGGTGAGGGAGCCCTGGTCGGTCAAGAGGCCTGCTGCCTCGGCCCTGGAGCAAGGCTAGAACCTGTAAACATCCTTCAGCCCACGAAGGGGGGGGGGCGCTCCCATGGACCAGCACAACCCCATCTGAAGACACGTCCGTCCTCCTGGTTCCAGTGAAAGACTTTTAGATCCAGTCATCATCCTCTCACATTGGGGGGGTGGAATGAACACATGAGCCAGATCAGCAGGTCCTGACAGGAATCACTAACATTCATGAGCACACATCTGGTGAGAGCGCCCCCTGGTGGACACAAGCTGCCTGTAGCGGTCAGCTTCAGCGGGGGGGGGGGGGGTCAAGCTTCGGGGGGGGCAGGTAAAGGCCTCGTCACCGCCCCAGTGGAGGGGAGGACAACGAGGTCCCGAGTGAGCGAGCTCGGCTCCACCGGCGACGTTAACGACGGCGCCGGCTTCAGTTGTGATAGGGAATGTGAGAGGACGAGGACAGCAGGCGTCCACCAGCCTGGACGGCCTCGTCCCCGTCGGTAGTGGTCAAACTGGGCCGAAGCTTGGACCCTCCCCCACGTCCTTCTCAGCTGTGCACGCCTAAACCCACCCACACCGTCAAGGCTCTTATCGATCATCTGAAAATAACAAGAGTTAATTCAAGGTCAGTGACAGCGATACAAAAGAGAACAAGAGTAATTCCAGTGTACGTCAGTATTCTTGGTACTTAGTGGTGCATCAAAGAGTTCAGATCAAAGAGCGCCGTCGTGTGGCGGCGCCATCAGCTGGGCGCTACCACCTGAGGTCTCCTCCTCAGCCTGATGATTCCTGCACTTCCCCGTCTCTCCTGTAGCTTTTCCCATTTTCTCCCAGTCGAGGGCGGCCCCGCCCCCTCCCTCAGGCTCCGCCTCTGCTTGCTCCGTCACTGTTTTTTTTCTCGAGTGGTGATGGTGACCAGCTGCTTGGCGGCCTTGGCGATATCGTAGGCGCACTGTATGACCTGCTGAGTGAGGAGCTGGTAGTCCACGGCAGGGGCCCCGGGCTCCGGGGGGGCCGCCTTACGGCACTCCACCTGCAGCCGGGAGGCGCTGGAGGCCAGCAGGCGCAGGGAGCAGTGCACCGCCTCCAGGGCCGGCCGCTGGACAGAGGGCAAAGGTCAGACTGGGCGGGGCCACGCACTCAGAGTGGGCGGGGCCACACACACTCAGAGTGGGCGTGGCCACAGGGCCCATCAGGACCTCACCTTGGGGAAGAGCGAGGCCATCTCCGTGACCGCCGTGTGGATCTTCTCTGAACACGGGACAAAGCTGCAGGACAGAGCTGAGTCAGCGCCGGCCGCCAAAGGCGCAGCAGCAGAAGGCAAGCGGTGCCGCTACCTGTCGTGTTTGGACTCCTGCGCCGCCCTCAGCAGCTCCTGGATGTTCTTGGTCACCTGCTCCGTTTTCAGGATGACGTTCTCTGTACAAGGCAGGGTGGGGTCCGGTTCTCCTGCCTCTCCACCGCCTCCCTCCTCAGGCTCCCCGCGACCCTCCTCCTCGCCACAGCGGCCCAAACTGAGAAACGAAAAGGAGGGCGGGGCTTCATCAGTCAGGTGACACGCCCACACCAGCCTACCCACAGCTCCACCATCACCACCTCCCTGGACCTCCAGCACAACAGACAAGTCTGCTCTGAGACTTCCACACCTCCACCACCCCCAGACTAGATTGGGTTATACTGGACTGGACTGGGTTAAACTGGACTGGACTATACTGGATGAGAATGGATTAAAACAGATTAAACTGGACTAGATTAAACTAGACTAGACTGGACAGGATTAAACTGGACTGGACTTTATTAAACTGGAATGGGTTAGATAAAACTGGACTAAATTAGATTAGGCTGGCAATCATCATCCATCATCCCTCCATCACCATCATCCCTCCATCACCATCATCCCTCCATCACCATCATCCCTCCATCATCCCCTTGCTCTCAGGTCATGTAGATGTGGTTCCTCACCTTAACGACACATCGTACGTATGTGTGTTGTCGTAGTCGCTGTCATTGCCACTGCTGTGCTTCTCCAGTTTGGGTACCTGGGAGAGAGAACATCTCCAACATCATCCCCCCAGCACCATCACCCCCCCCAGCACCACTATCACCCCCCCAGCACCACCACCATCCCCCCCAGTACCACCATCCCTCCCCCAGCACCATCCCCCCCAGCACCACTATCACCCCCCCAGCACCATCCCCCTAGCACCACCATCACCCCCCAGCACCACTATCACCCCCCAGCACCCCCCCAGCACCATCCCCCCAGCACCATCACCCCCCAGCACCACTATCACCCCCCCAGCACCACCACCATCCCCCCAATACCACCATCACCCCCCAGCACCACTATCACCCCCCCAGCACCCCCCCCAGAACAACCTAAGGGAGGCTAGTTCCTGAGTGGAATAGCTGAGGAACAGCTCCCCCAGGGAAGAAGGCACCAGGCTCCCAGGAGCAATGTGTGGTAGCTTTCTGAAGTCTCTACAGTCCATTATCAGTAGAAATAATCAGGTTAATATGACCCACATGTCTGACTTAAAGAAAACTCCAAACATCAACCAGCCATCTTCTACCCAAGATGACGAGGCAGAACAACTATTTTGATTTGATCTTCATGTGGTAAAGGTGCATACTGACCAGGTATCTGCCCATCTCCGTGGATCCAGACAGAGGCTGATGAGGAGCTAGAGCCCCGGCACCGCCCTTCCTCACCTGGGAGAGGGGACGAGACGGGCAGACAACATGGAGGGAAGTAAAAGACAGAAACGTGAGCGGCCACACATGCTTTCCTCAGCGTCACATGACCTCACCAGCCATGTCCCTCAACCAGACACCTTCATCCCAGTGCAGAACCTTCTACACAAACCACTCCTACACTGCTCTCCTTACTGGGACACTAATGTGGAAACAACACGACACACACCAGTCTGATCTGGAACCACACCAGTCTGATCTGGAACCACACCATTCTGGTCTGGAACCACACCAGTCTGATCTGGAGCCACACCAGTCTGATCTGGAACCACACCATTCTGGTCTGGAACCACACCAGTCTGATCTGGAACCACACCATTCTGGTCTGGAACCACACCAGTCTGATCTGGAACCACACCACTCTGGTCTGGAACCACACCAGTCTGGTGTCTGTCCACACCAGACTGGAACCACACCACTCTGGTCTGGAACCACACCACTCTGGTCTGGAACCACACCACTCTGGTCTGGAACCACACCAGTCTGGTGTGGACAGACACCAGCCAAACCCAACTGTTGGGTCTGCTACAGTATAGTTGTGATCAGGTGATTCTAGATGATCACTGAGAGAGCTGAAGTTGGAGCACGTCCCATTTCAATGGGGGACAACCCTGTCAGAGGAATGTCAGGAATGTGGAAATAAAGATGGAGATTAAGGAAGACCAGAAATGGACTAGCACACAAAGGTTAAGCCATGTGGAGAAGGAAGGAAGGTAGGAAGGAAGGTAGGAAGGAAGGTAGGAAGGAAGGAAGGTAGGCAGGAAGGTAGGCTCTGGCGGAGTTCTAACTTACACTGGGAGTGTTGAGAGGCTGTAGGCGGGCTGCTAGGGAGTCCAGGGCTGGGGGACCGTGGGCCATGGGGCCGGGGGGTGCCCCTGGCTCATACATGGAGAAGGCCTGGCGGTCTCTTCGGGGGTGGGAATAGGGGGTGGCTGAGGAGGGAGCCGACAGTCCTGGAGGATCCATCCCTGGCCCAAAGATGCCCAAAATGCCTTGGCTTACTCCACCTCTTATTCCAAGGCCTTGCCATTGCCCCCCCCCTCCATCACCAGGGCCCCCGACACCATGACCGACTGGACTCCCAGCCTGCTGGCCTCCTTGCAGTACACTGTTCTCTGCCTGCATCCGCGATATCTACAGGAGAGGAGGGGAGGATGAGAGGATGTAGGGAGGGACAGAAGAGGTTAGAGGGAGGGAGGAGGGAGGGGTGTCAGCTGGATGTCACTGAGAAGCATTCACAGACACAGATAGAGCATTACAGGTCAGGTGTGTTGGCCCAGCTCAGCCCTGGGGACAAGACTAGTGACGACATCTCAGATGGTAGGATGCTAGGGCAGCTCAGGGCATAGTCCCGAGGGGGAAGAATACGTACCTGCACAAACACTCCTTCTCCTTCGTGACACCCCCACTTCAAAAGTGACTCAATATTCATGTCTAATCTCAGTACAAGGTCTGTGCTCCCTGCAGGAGCTCCTCGTAACTCTGGTGTCAAGTAAAAAAACGAATGGATAAGATGAGGGTGGGAATAAGAGTAATGAGAGTAACATTGACTCAAACATAAATCAACAGTGACTGACATGATGGTCATAAGTGATTGCTGCCCTTGTCTACCGTGGAGCGTGCAGGTTGGAGCCCTCGGGCATCACCAACTGAGGACTTTCCTCCAGAAATGTTGCTGTTGGTTTGAATCAGCCGTCTTTCTTTAGCAGCTTCAGCAGGAGGTTTGTGAACCTTAAAAGTTCAGTATTCATCCATGTCTGTCAGAATCACCTCGATAAGCAGCAGTGAGACCAGACCACTGACATGCATACGTGTCTGTGTCCAACCACTGTCTCCATCATGACACCATCCACATCTTCATCCTCATGTGTCCACACTGGTTCCAGATCAGAGAGGCTTTGGTAGATGCTTTCAAGCAGCCAATTGTCCTTTTCATAAAAGTTTTTCTTTATCATGGGGAAGATTCTGAGATCATCTCAGTCCCTGACCAAAGGCTTCTCACCTCGACATTATAGGTTCCATCTATTTGATCAGCTGGAATCAGAAGTGGCCACTATGAAAGGCGAAGTCTGAAGTACGTGGGTTTATCTCACATTGATTTTTTTCATTAAATTAGGATAGGTTCATTTTTAGTTCTGACCTCCAGAAGTAATGTAGAAATTATTTTTGTATTCTGAATGTACAAATATGCTACAACAGCATCAAACATAAAGTCGTGAATCATGAATCATCTCCAAGAGCTTGGACAACTGCATCCATACATCTCAGCAACGACTCAAATAACTTGCTGACAAAGTCCTCTGGAAGACAACAGTTTTTTCTTCGGTTTCATCTTCCAAACCTCCTCCATCTCAGCCCTCATGCTTAGTAGCGTTCAGGCTTGGTGCTGGGCTGACAATACTGGAGCCCCGGTACCTTCTTCACTTCCAAGAACCAATGTTGAGGCTGCTGAAGGGTTAGCAGGAGCCATCCTGCTGCAGAACTTGCCCTCTTGTGGTTAGGAACATATCCGGTAGCAGCAAGTTCTTGATATTTCAGGCTGTTGATGCTGCCAACTACTCTGCAGATCTCTCACACACCTCCGTCACCTCCTGATGGAGCCTCAAACCATGATGTCTCCTCCACTGAACTTGATTGCTTTCTGGGTGAATTTTGAGCCCATGTGGGTTCCCACAGGTCTTCAGTTCCATGGGTGCTCTAAATGCTAATGAGCTACTGTGTAGCCCCGCCCACTGATGCTCCACCCATCTCTGTTACCGTGGGGGGTTAGGATGGCTTTATATAGGTTTACCATTGCACATGTAGCTGTGGTTGTATGTATCTGGTCACACAAATAAATGAACTACAGGCCGGAGAGAGACATGTCCCCTTGAAAGACAACACCTTCCACCTCAGCAGCAGTACTAACACTTGTACTAACACTTGTGTTGAAGTGTTTCTTCTGTACATCCCAATCAATGGGGACTAAAGCACATGTAGATGAGCTCCTTTCTGTCCACCTTATTTAAATATGTAAATGACATAATTCCACCCTGGACCAGAGAGACCAGAGAAGTTCACCGAGTCGGAGCTCCAGGGTCTCTTTAATGAAGTGGAGAAGGGCACGGGTATATTGTAGGTACCCTCAACAGGAATACGTAGGGAGTGTAACGAAGTCGGTCCAAGCAGCACACTAATCTAAAGATAACTAAACAAATGGTTGGACATAAAGGCGATGTGAAGTAGAAGATTTCTTCTTTATGTTATGATATCTGTATGTGACAAGACTGTCAATGGCTGTAGCCGTCTTGTAGACCCACTCACTCATAGACTGCTTAGTATAGAAATGATATTTTTCCATATATAATTGATAGTTTGGCTGTCTGAGGGCAGATGAGCTGAAGAGGACATGAAGCCAGTTTAGCTGCATGAACAAAATGCAACAAATGCTTCATTCTTTAATTTTCTTTAATTGGGCTCTTTCCAGAAATGTTGTTTCATTTACCAACTAGTAATATTCATCTTTTGATGTTGTTGGTGTTTTGTCATATTGATGTTTGTTGGACAATTTACAGTTGAAGTGGCAAAACCTTATTTTAATGCCCATTCCATGGCAAAGAGAACTTCACTGTTGGTGAAGCACTAAGAAAAGAATCTAGAAGAAGAAAATGTGTGTGTCCTTTTGAGTGTTCAATCTGGTCTCTCCATACCTCCTTCTGCAGACGCCGCAGCTCCTCACTTAGGTTGTTATTCACTTTCATCAGCTGCTGCACTTTGGCTTCTGAAGAAGCGAGAGCTTTCTTCACCTCTAGGTACTCCTGCAGGGTGATGGGACCGTCTGACAGGTCCGATGAGTCCATGCTCTGCAACGGGAGGAAGGTAAAAGAAATCGCTAGGTTGCTCTTTGAATAGTTAATGGAGGAAACCTTCATCAAGAGGGTGAAGGGATGAAATGGGTCCATCCATCAAACTGGTGTAAAAACTGATAACTATGGTTAGAGGGACGGTTGGTCTGTTACACTTGAGGACATCTGTGTTTTATCATCTACTCCTCACAACCTTTCATCTGAAGGTCTTGTTCTCCCCCTCTTGTTTCCTCCTTTTCCTTCCCTCCTGCATTGACTATCAGACACTGCTGTATACCCTTTTATAACTCAGGGGCTACACCCCAAATGGACTCCTCTTTCTCCCCGTCCTGTGCTCCATCGTGATGAAGAGGTCTTCCTGCACTTACAGGCAGTCCTGGGTCAGCTGACTGAGAGTCAGCCAGAGCAGACCTGTAACCTGGACCCCAACACTTTCCCCCACACTGTCTCCTTTACTGGCACTGGCTGTGAAGGACCACGACGAGGAGTTCAGGAGGGGGTGAGGGTAGTTCACCTTTGCACGATTGCTGCGTTGTGTGTTGTTGTTCTGGGTGGTCAGTTCGCTGTCTGTGTCTTCATCAGAGGCTACGCTGTCGTAGTCGTGTTGGTCGTCATCATCAAGGCCCAGATCTAAAGGCTCTAGAAGTAGAACACTGGGCTCAGTTCACATGTTAAGCATGAATCAAACAGAGGTGTCCTGCCTCAGTGTCCAGCACCGCTGAAGCCCCTCTTACCGATGGGGCTGCTCAGACCCTTCCCCTGTTGTCTCCTTTTGGCATCACTCAGAATGTCAATAATGAGTGTGGCAAACTCCCGAGCATTGAAACGGGCCAGCTTCTGACGTCCCTACGAGGAGAGAATTACATATCGTATCATAATTATTGTTCATTGGTACTTGCATGAATATTACCAACCCTTTTCACACACAGCCTAAAGCCACCAAACTGCTACGACCTCTACTGGCCTTCTTGTTCTAGTATCCTCAGATTTGACCCTTCGTTCTGTCAGCTGACTGATTACAGAAAATTGATGCAGTCACCGTAGCTGGACTAGAATGGTCCCAGAGTAACAGAAGGTCCTGCATGGATGTCCTGCAGCCATGTCTCTGCCTGGTACCAGATGTTATCCACCCTCCTCTTTTGAGTGAGGTTGTCCTCTGTATCTAAGCTGAGGGAAGGTGAAGTAACCAAGGCCAGTAGTGATCATCCCACCTCTTCACGCATACTTTGGGGCAGCATAGAAACAGGTGACGGGGCAGTCGTGGAGAAGTGCTTACATACTGCTCACTTTATTTGACAGGAAACAAAAAGATGTTTTTTGAGATTTATGGGGGAAAAAAATCAAACAAATCCCAATGTCAGGTTCAAGAGCAACCTGAAACTCTGAAAAGCTGGAGGGTGCAGTGGTACAGCTCTCTGCGGGTGCCCAGGTCACCGTGCGTATTCTGGTCCCTCACTAGATGCTGACGTCCAGCTTCTGGTGGAGCTGAGGCCCCAGCTACGTGACAATCAACAAAACTGTCCCCTGCAGACCACAACGTAGCAAAAACCAAGCTATAAGGGGTGTAGAAGGAGGGGGCAGAGGTCTGAGGCAACTCTCACTACCGATGGCACCCTGCCGTGTTGGGAAGAGAGCTCATTTCTACTGCAGGATGGACACAAATGGATTTGGTTGAGATCAGATCATAATGAGCTGGATTTAAAGCTGCAGGGTCAGAACTGGTCAGAAGTACTCAGTTGCTAATTTGATTGCAGCTCTGATTCTCAAGAAAACATTTGCTTGTTATCAGTTCCCCAGATTCACCTCTAGGTGTCGCCAAAGCAACAACAGCTGTAGAAACGCGTGTACGCAGCCCTGAGGTTGGTTTCTATGTTCATGATTGACACATCTAAATGTCAGCGTGGAAAAGGACGAACGGAACATTTGTGTGCGCATGCTTCAGTACAGTGGGCCACTGGTCTTACCTGTGTGTGTCTGTGCTTTGTCTCACCTGATTGCGAGTGGCGGAGTATTCAGGATTGACGGGGAGGAAGGGCACAGCGCTGCGTTCTGTTACCAGTGTGCTGTGGTTCTGGGTTGTAAGCCACACTGGAAACACAAAAACAAAATCTGTGTGTGTGTGTGTGTGTGTGTGTGTGTGTGTGTGTGTGTAAAACCCACCTACACACAGACATGTACAGACATACATTAACCCCGAAGGGCTTGTGATGGCGGCCGACGACAGCGCAGACGGCCTTGGCCGTTTCTCCATTTGGAAGGAGCGCAGAGAGGCAACATTCATTAAAGCTGAGGACAAGTAGCAGTTGTCCAGAGAACAGTCAGAAAACAGTCTGAGCATGAGTCGTTCTGAGGAACGACCAGAGTCCGTTCACTTTAAAGTGACAGTGAAGGGCCAAAAGATGGAGTCAGGTCAGAAAGCTCCAGCCGCTGTTAGGTGACCCAATCACGGCTCCCCTGGTCTGCATGAGGTTTTAGAAGGTCAGTCCCCCGTGAACCCCCTAATGTGTCCATTCTCACCCAGTCATTCAATTCTGTTTTCTTCTAGATGAAACTAATGAAGGAAATGCTCACAACATAATAGAGCCTCTTTGTTCCTCAACTCTGTGCTTTAAATCGACTCTTTCCGGTATCATGGACGTGGACATGCTTGACATTAAACACCAAGGCTCACCTGCATCGTTTTCTCTGCGATCGACTTCGTCATAGACGTCCATGGCCAGTTCCTCGAACAGACGATTGTTGAGCTACAACACACAAACACAATCAACACCACTGCTTGCTCCCTGGTGCTGGCTCCTCTAGGGTCAGCTGACCCAGTCTCCCCCATCTCTCCTAATTACTAGTTCATTACTGCTTTTGTATCTGCTGAGTGTGGCAGACACACCGCTGCCTACCAGTGGGTCCAGCGTGCAGATTGGCCTGTTCATTAGGGATTACTGCTGCCCTGTGGCTGAGCTGCCTGTTCCATCTACAGTCCTCCTCAAGTCCTACCTTCTGCTGAGCTACGCTAACACAACTACTGCTGTCTGCAAACAGGGTAAGGTGTAAGACAGATTCAGACACACATATATAACCCAGCAGGTCCCCAGAGTTTATTTTTCATTTATCTGCACAAGGTTTTATGTAAACATATTAACACAACCAAACTCACTGCTTGTAGCTTCTTCTTGGCAGCCTTTGCCAATTCAGACAGGTCCAAACTACAGTAGACAGAAGAAAGCCTGATTCAGCACAACAGGATGAAGACATGGGCACAGACATGCGTATGGAGAGGACATAACCAGGGAGGAGGTGGGGCGACTGCTGAAACACACAGTATGCATCTGGCCGAATGCAGGGTGCAGCTTTTACACTTCCATATTTTTTAAATATCAGCGTATGCCTCAGGTTTGGGAATCTATATCACTTTCTTTACAAACCAGAAAATGGTGAAAATGCCTGTTTCTAGTGTAATAGCTGTGTGTGAGCTGACACAGGCAGAGGTTTAACAACATGGCTAAAGGTGAACATGAACAACTGTGGGTGAAACATGTCTGCAGAAGATAACAGAGCCTGCACAAGAGCTGAGAGAAGACATTAAACTTCTCTGGAACCAACAACCGAAGCTTTCACGTGACCAGTGTAGCATCGCCACATCTGTGACCATGTGACCTTTTGTCACGCAGGGCTGCTGACGCGGCCCCACCTCAGCGAGAGTCGTCATCACCTCACATCTTCTGACTGTCTGAGCCCCACTCAGGCCTCCATTTAAATGTAGCGGGTGACCCTACCCAATGCCTGGAGGATCACCACTGCACGTGTTCATTCAGCCAGGATGCGTTTTAGTTTAGTAGGGGACTAAATAAGAGAGGTGGTATATACGGAGGCATATAGAGAAAAGAAACAAGGAAAGTGATGATACCTCTGTGTTGGACACTTAGGACGAGCTCTGGCTCCACCAAGCACAGCAAAAGAGAGAGAACATAGGATGAGTGTGGAAAAAGTGGAAACGGAGAAAGAAGGATAGAGAAGTCACATCACAACTGATATTATGAAGGATAACCATTTTACAGAGCAGCACAGAGGCACGAGATGGCAGCTCCCTCAGGAATCATGTCCAGCACCTTCTCCTTTAAAATGCCTTTTGGATACAAGTCTGTCTGTCTGCGCTGGCCAAAGGGACTGTGGCCTTGCACGGCCCTTTACACACGCCCAGCAAGGGTGTCTGCCTTTTTCTGAGAAGGCCTTAAGGATCTCCAGGCCTGCACATCTTCTATCTACAGCCACTCCCTGGGTACAGAGAGCCGTGCAGAAGCAGAGCGCCGCTCCAGCGTGCTCACAGCAGCTGCTGCAGGTCATACCAGCTCAGGCAGAAAAGTTGAAAAAGACAAAGAGCGTGACCAGAATTCAGAAGGACAGTCCATGCACTTGTGCAGCTCCACGCATGCCAAGAAAAGGTACGCACACATGCCAGGCATCCTCACCTGTCTGCCATTTGAGGGATGATATAATGAACATTCTTGTGATCTGAGGACAAATGTAATTAGCAAAGGCCACACTAGAAACACCAATCATGATAATAAGTAGATAATAGATAATCAGAGCTTAGAGAGTGTTACCTGGTCGACGGCCACAGAGGTAGAAGGCCAGTCTGTCGGTCAGCTCATACTGACACTCCACCAGCCTCTCTGCTAGCTCCATGTGGCCCGCCTGCCTGCAACACACACAGCAGCAGCAGGTCAGAAGATCATGCCGGCCAATCAGCAGACACCTGGAACACTTCTGTTTATGGCCTTTAGTTGTCCCAGGCCAGTCAGTAGACCCAACTGGTACGAGGGGAAGCACTGGTGGAGGTGAAACGGCCTCCTTCAGGGACAGGGATTGGAAAGTTGAGAAGGTGTCTTGATCACCTTGACCCCCCCACGGCAGCACACCATCCACAGCAGCCGCAGTTTATGGAGCGCTGCTCATCAAATGGGGAAGAAGGGGAATTAACAATGGAAGAGACCCTTCAAAGGTAGGTTCTCAATCCTACAGAGAAATTAAAAGAAAGTCTTCACCTTCAGGAGGAACTCAGGAACTGGGGGAAACTCTAAATCAGAGAAGCTCCCCAGGTGACAATCTGGGTGAGATCCAGCTCACAGGACAAGAGCTCCAAGCTTCAAGCAGAGTTTAAGGTGCTCCTGGTAATCTAGAAGCTTCAAGCTTCAAGCAGATCTTAAGGTGCTCCTGCTAATCTAGCCTCACTTTCAGCTGTGAGGGGCAACTCTGGAGCTGCAGCAAGAAAACCTTGGCTAAGAAGTCACAATAAGACTAAGAGGCCTTCCTGGACCATGAACCACTATCATCAGACTGAAGACTGGAAGAAGGAACGGGCTGGGACATCAACTGTCCCACATGGAGGGTTAGGGGCTGGATTTCTGGATCCAGGCTGGCTAACGTGGACAGAGTGTCTTGGTCTAGTTGGTCAGGAGCAGAGGGCTCAGCAGGTCTATCTGTTGATGAAGGCTTAGAACACATTTGGTCCAGAAATTCATTATGCAGTGTTGTTTTTGCTTTAATGTAACTTTGAGCTTTAATTTTAGAGTGTATTTAGACATTAAACTGAATAAGTTTCAATTGAAAACTGGAAAAATTGGGGGTTCTATAATTTTTGACTATTAGTGCTTGTCACCAGGACTAAAGGTAACCTGTTTGATACAGTTCCGGTTCCGGTCACGTGAGTTCCCGCGGTTCGTTTGACTGTACTGTGCACGGTGTGTTGGTTTCACTCTAGTTTCACTGCAGTCTCACCCTAGTTTTACTCTAATTAAAGAAAAATAAATAAAATAAACAAATAATCCACTACACTTAAGTTTGTTGTTATCAGTGAGACTGGGACATTCCAGTCTCACTGATAACAACAGTGAAAAACAACACTTATTAAACACAGGGCTCCGCTGAGTATTAGCAGTATTAGCATTAGCAGGACTAGCGCTAGCGTTAGCATGGCCTCACTGTCTCACCCGGTGTCTTTGCTTGTTGTTGCTTGACATGTTTAGTTACTCCTCTGCCTCCTTTAGTGAAGGGACAAGTGCAGAAAGTGTAGTGTTTTAATGGCTCTGGAGGCGAGGCTTCGTGAGCTTGAGACGCGGTTCCGTAGCTTGGAGTTGTCGGGAGGTGCGTCAGTAGCCAGGAGAAGCTAGCTGCTGCCTAGCATAGCTACAGCTAGCGGCCCCCCGGCAGCAGCCGAGCAGCCGGCTAGCCAGGGCGGCTGGGTGGCGGTTCGAAGGAAGCGTAGCCCAAACCAAAGGCCCACGGTGCACCACCAAACGCTTCCCGTGGCTAATCGTTTTTCCCCACTCAGCGACACACCCGCTGAGAAACCGACCCTGGTCATTGGCGACTCAGTCCTGCGTGAAGCCGACCCCAGCGACCTTAGTCAAGTGTATCCCGGGGGCCAGAGCAGCGACATTGAAGCCAATCTAAAGCTGCTGGCGAAAAGTAAACGAAGATACAGTAAAGTTATTATTCACGTCGGCGCAAACGACACCCGGCTTCGCCAGTCGGAGGTCACCAAAATTAACATAGAGTCGGTGTGCAAGTACGCAAAAAAGATGTCGGACTCCGTAGCATTCTCTGGTCCCCTTCCCAATCTGGCCAGCAATGAAATGTATAGCCGCATGTCGTCGCTTCGTCGCTGGTTGTCACGGTGGTGCCCCCAAAACCAGGTGTCCTTTATAGATAATTGGAAGAGTTTTTGGGGAAAACCTGGTCTGATTAGGAGAGACTGTGTTCATCCCACACGGGGTGGTGCCTCTGTCATTTCTAGCAACTTGGCTGATTTTATTAGACCCAAAGTGACCTGACAAACCAGGGTCCAGACCAGGATGCAGAGTTGTAGTCTTACACACCTCTCTGCTGCTTCCATAGAACCCTCATCCACCAATAATAACATACTTAACACCATAGAGGTGGTCTCTGTTCCACGGCCTAGAGTTCACCAAGCACAGAGTAGGGGAGCGGTCAATCACCATAATCTTATTAAAATTAATACTAAAGCACAAGTTGGAGAAACCAACATCACAATTAAATGTGGACTGTTAAATATCAGATCTCTTTTGTGTAAATCCCTGTTAGTACACGACCTGATAGCGGATCATCACATTGATTTATGTTGCCTCACTGAGACCTGGCTTCAGGAGGAGGATTATGTTAGTTTAAACGAATGTACTCCTCCTACTCATCTTAATTATCATATTCCTCGTCTTACTGGTCGTGGAGGGGGAGTGGCAGCAATCTATCACTCCAAGTTATCAATCAACCCTAGACCAAAACATAGTTCCAGCTCATTTGAAAGCCTGACTCTTGGCATCACCCATCTGAACCGGAAGACAGAAAAGCCACTTCTGTTTGTAGTTGTATATCGGCCCCCTGCTGGGCCACATTCAGAGTTCCTATCTGAGTTCTCTGATTTCTTATCCGACTTGGTCCTTAGAGCAGACAAAGTCATTATCATTGGAGACTTTAACATCCATGTAGACATTGTAAATGACAGCTTTAGAAATGGCTTCATTTCATTACTTGAGTCAGTTGGTTTCCTCCAGCAGATAAACCAACCAACTCACACCTTCAACCACACCCTAGATCTAGTTCTGACTTATGGTGTTGAGGTAGAACATGTGTCAGTGTTCCCTCAGAACCCACTTCTGTCAGACCATTCTTTGATCACTTTCACATTTATGATTAAGGATTCTTCTATGCTCAGAACAAAGTCTTACTATAGCAGATGTCTTTCAGATAATGCTGTAGCTAAGTTTAAGGAAGTGATCCCAGTGCTAATCCCAGGACCACCGTGTGTTTCCCCAGGGATCAATCATTATAATCTTAGCCCTGCTGAGGTTGACTATATTGCTGAAGGTGTAGCAGCCTCACTGAGAATCACACTTGATTCTGTTGCCCCTCTGAAAAAGAAAACAGTAAATCAGAGGAGGTGTGCCCCCTGGTATAATTCACATATCAGGACCCTCAAGCAGAAAGTGTGAAGACTGGAAAGGAAGTGGCATTCCTGTAAAATAGACAGCTATCATGTAGCCTGGAAAGACTGTCTATTAGTTTACAAAAAGGCCCTTTGCAAGGCTAGAACAGCTTATTTTTCTTCTTTAATTGAAAACAAGAATAACCCCAGGTTTCTTTTCAGCACCGTGGTCAAATTAACTCAGAGTCACACTGCTTTAGACCCATGTATCCCTTCCTCCCTTACTGGTGAAGACTTCATGAGCTTCTTCACTCATAAAGTTCTAGCCATTAGAGAGAAAGCTAAGCAGGCCATCCCAACATCTGGACCATCACCAGATGTGCTGACCGTGGGAACATACAGGTTCTCCAACGAGCCCTTAAACTCCTTCAGCCCCATATATTTCTCTGAGGCGTCATCACTGATTCAGAAATCCAAGACCACCACGTGTCTTTTAGATCCCATCCCAACACACCTGTTGAAGGATGTTCTACCATTGATAGGCAGTCCTATCCTGGACCAGATCAATGGTTCCTTAGTGACAGGTTATGTACCCCGGTCCTACAAGGTGGCAGTGATTAAGCCTTTGCTTAAAAAACCATCACTGGATCCTGACGTATTAGCAAATTATAGGCCGATATCCAACCTTCCGTTCATTTCTAAAATTCTTGAGAAGGTGGCGGTGACTCAGTTACTGGAGCACCTGCAGAGGAACAGTCTGCTTGAGATCTTTCAGTCAGGCTTCAGAGCTCACCACAGCACAGAAACAGCACTTCTTAAAGTTACCAATGATCTTCTCATAGCTTCAGATCATGGACTGGTTTCTATGCTGGTTCTGCTGGACCTCAGTGCTGCTTTTGATACAGTTGATCACAGCATCCTGTTACAGAGACTGGAACACTTGGTTGGGATTAAAGGGACAGCACTAGACTGGTTTAGATCATATTCATCTGATAGGTACCAGTTTGCTCTTGTCCATGGTGTTCCCTCTTCATACAGTAGGGTTAGCCACGGAGTCCCTCAAGGTTCTGTACTTGGACCAATCCTCTTCACCCTGTACATGCTTCCCTTAGGGAACATTATTCGGCAGCATGGGATAAATTTTCATTGTTATGCTGATGACACACAGCTCTACTTATCCATGAAACCAGAAGAGACAGACAAGTTAGTGAAGCTCCAGACCTGTCTTAAGGACATAAAGTCTTGGATGTCTTCAAATTTCCTTCTCCTCAACCCAGGAAAAACTGAGGTCATGGTGTTTGGTCCTGAACCTCTAAGGGATAGGTTAGATCACATTATCACTCTAGATGGTATCTCCTTAGAAACTAGTCTGTCTGTGAGGAATCTAGGAGTAACTTTTGATCAGAACCTCTCCTTTAACTCACACATCAAATTAGTCTGTAGAAGTGCCTTTGTTCACCTGAGGAACATCACAAAGATCACGAAGTGTTGCAGCATGATGCTGAAAAGTTAGTCCATGCTTTTGTTACCTCCAGGCTGGACTATTGTAATTCTTTACTATCAGGGTGTCCAAACAACTCTTTAAGAAGTCTTCAGCTTATCCAGAACGCTGAAGCCAGAGTTCTGACAGGTATTGACCAAAGAGATCACATAACTCCTGTACTGGCGTCTCTTCATTGGCTGCCCGTTAAATTCAGAATCATTTTTAAAACCCTCCTCTTGACCTACAAGGTCCTCAGAGGCCTAGCTCCATCCTACCTGGAGGAGCTAGTGATACCTTATCAGCCCAATAGACCGCTCCACTCTCAGAACGCTGGTCTACTTGTGGTTCCCAGAGTCTTTGGGAGTAGACTGGGGGGCCGAGCATTTAGCTACCAGGCCCCCCTGCTATGGAACCAGCTCCCTGTCCAGGTACGGGAGGCTGACTCCACCTCTACTTTTAAGACCAGACTTAAAACCTACCTCTTTGATAAAGCTTATTGTTATTAATTCTTGTAGTTCCAGTTACTATCATAGACAGACTAATGATCACACTTAGGGGTGTCTAATCACTAGGTTAAGATACTAGTTATGCTGCTATAGGATCACTAGGTTAAGATACTAGTTATGCTGCTATAGGATCACTAGGTTAGATACTGTTATGCTGCTATAGGATCACTAGGTTAAGATACTAGTTATGCTGCTATAGGATCACTAGGTTAAGATACTAGTTATGCTGCTATAGGATCACTAGGTTAAGATACTAGTTATGCTGCTATAGGCCGAGGCTGAGGGTCCAGAAACATGATCACCTGACAGGCCTCTGTCACCACACTGGTCATGGTTTCCTCTCCTCTCCTCTCCTCTCCTCTCGTCTCCTTTCCTCCTCCTCATCAAGCAGACTAGTTATGCAGATTCCTGTGTAGTTTTTCTGCCCCCCCCCCGATTTATTTATTTACAGGTATCGCCGCCTTCGGAGCTGCATGACAACATCTGGCCCGCCGACCTGTTGTATAGTGTATTTTTGTATCTTTGTGTGTGTTTCTGTGTTCTGTGCCTCTCCTCTCCTCTCCTTCTCCTTCTTCTTCTCCTCTCCCTCTCCTCCTCTCTCTCTACCCATCTGTCCATCAGCAGGAGGGTGCCCCTACGTGAGCCTGGTCCTGCTCAAGGTTTCTTCCTGTTAAAGGGGAGTTTTTCCTTGCCACTGTTGTTTGTCTGGGGTTAGGTCCTGGGATTCTGGAAAGCTCCTTCTTAACTATTGTGATTGTAAAAGACGCTGTATAAACAAAGATTGATTGATTGGTTGGTTGGTTGGTTGGTTGATTGATTGATTGATTGATTGATTGATTGATTGATTGATTGATTGTGCATCTATAGCCAAAACAAGAAGTTTCCTCCGCAAAGAATGTTGTGAGAGGAAGCAGCTACCTGTGGGCCTCCTCCAAACTAACACTAACAAGTTAAATATCAAAGTTCATGCCATCAGAAATGTCACAAAACAGTATTTATAAAGCACCAATCTTCATCCATGTCCATCAGACTGGACAACTAACTCCCTGTTTAATATTAAAGGGTATCTTCAGCGAACTCATTGAAAACCAACAGGGACCAGAGTCAGCTCCATCAGCAGAAGGTCTGTCCACCTTCTGAGGGAGGAACTAGGTCCAGAATAAAGTGATGAGATTAGAGCAGCAGATCAGCAGGTTACACTAATGCTGGTTCAGGAAGGCCTGAGCTGAGGTGGACATGGCTCAGCCTGAATCTTCTACTGGGACACAACTGGGTCTGTGCTTCAACCACTAAGGCCATCTCCTTGACCCCCCCTCATTTGGCCCTGGGGCCCTCTGTTTTTCACAGATGGAGCTCAGCCACGGACGTGTTCTTCATTTAGTCTTTCCAGAAACAGCAGTTGGAGACTGAAGGGTCAAGTGTGCTTGATATAAGCTTTAAAAAAGCTTTGTGTGGGATGCAGGGACTTCTGCTTCATCTAAAAGAAACCTTATGGGTTTCTAACCCAGAAGGTGATTTGTTGAAGTCAATAAAATGATTTAAGTTTGAACTTTCTTTCCTTCTTGTGTGAACAGAACTGAACTGCTGAGATGAACGTGTATCTTCTGGGTTACAAAGCAGCTTTAAGGAGTGATGATGAAATTAAAGGGTGCACTCTGTGGTTACCTTGCGTAGTCCATGGGGGTGCGTCCGTTGATGTCGGGTGCCCCGGGGTCTGCACCGTACACCACCAGCAGCTCAGCCTGAAGGATCTGACCTGCCTTTGCTGCCACATGAAGGGGAGTGGTGCCTTTTTCCTACACAGTCATGCAGGCTCAGAGTTACAGCGGAACAACAAGAAATACTGTGGAATTTATCCCAGACGGAGCGCATCGTTCCTGACCGGATGAAAGAAATTGGCTTGAGCACCGAGGGAGAGCAGTCGCAGACACGTCTCTAAGCTCCCTGTCCGCACGCTTGAGTGGAGTTGCTAAAGGACGGAGGGAGCAGAAGAATGAGGATGGTACAGAGGGTTACAGCATGTCCATCTTCACCAGAGGTGCTTAGTGTCTGTCAGTCACTCCCTGCGTTGCTTCTAGAAGTATGTGCTCCTTGTTCAGCTACAACAGAGGTCTTCACCTTACTGAGGTCCTTAGTTGTGACGCCATCGTCGTCTCGACAGGGTAACTTGTGCACAAAAGCCAGCATCTGGTATTTGGCTCTGATGAACTCGGACTTGGTCGGACTAGACACGGGGAAGTGAAATCAGTGATACTCCAGATGTACAGACTCACAGGACACTGCTGGGGGGAGGGACACTTACTGGACTTTGTCCTGCGGGTTGGGTTTCCTGCGACCGCTCTGAACCTGCGCGGGGTCCAGCAGACTGTGCTCCCAAATGGAGTTTGCCCCGTTGCTCGCTAACGTCTGGACCATCTGAAACAGAACAGTTCAGTCCGTAAAGGTCAGGGAATGACCCTTTCCTGCGTGGCCGTACAGCAGACCATCTCTACAAGTCAAGATTCCTCAACCTAAAGCGAGGCCCAGGCAGGCAGCAAGAAGAAGAGCTCCAGCCTGAGTCAGTGATGGAGGTGAGTCGGTGAGCTTTGTGGCTCACTATGTGGTGGCTTCAGGCCACCAAGGCTCTACCGGTGCAGCCTTACCTGCAGCAGAGCAGGAGGCCATCCGCTGTGCCTCAGGTGTTTGACGATGGAGATATGGCGTCCTAAGCTACGATGGACTGAACAGCACTCGTCACAGATCAGGACCCCTCGGTTGATGCTGGTCCAGCCGGGGTCTGGCGGTGACAGACACATGGTGGTAAATGTAACAGCCACACGCAGATTCGCCTGAAATCTGATGAGGTCATACAGCTCGCCCCACCCCCCTCTGCAGGGGCCAAGCCACTGGTCTAATGTGGTTCTTCTAAAGTATCAGACAGTGGAGGTGCACACCAGGGGAGGTCAGGAAAAGTGCTATCAGAGCATTTAAACAGTGACGGATCAAGCTTTGGATCACCTGCTGTGGTTGACCCGGACCAGCAAGAGTGTCCGGACCTTTAAGGGACTTTCCAAGGTTGCAGCAGCAGAAAGTACTGAATACCTGCATACAACTCAGACTCCAGTCCTCCACCTGCTCCTGCTGACTGTACACTAACGTATGCTATGGTTTGGGGCCGGCGTACATTTCCACCAAGGGCCGTTACCATGGTAACAGCTGTCTGTGCTACACAAACAAACACAACATCATTACAGTATCGTACAATGTAGCTCAGTAAAGAATTCAACCACGTAGGATTAACAAGGTAAGGATCCTGACTTCAGTTGTGTATTTACCATTAAAAAGAGCAGTAAGAAAATATAGAAACCGAGTTTGACTGTTGTGGGACCAGTTCAACCTGTGAGCTGCTGGGGCCTGTGGACAGAAGAACCCTGCTCGTATTGTTGACCCTGACCTCCTCATGTAACTATCAGACATATATACCTGTTTACATACATAGGTCCCAGCTGGCTTTCCTAGACAAGTTAAGAGGTTAGTTTTATGTCTACATGTTAGATTGAGGATTTAAACCAAAGCTTATAACTGCATCAATGCTGGACTTCACCTGTCCTCTGTTTTACCAAAAACAACACAAATGTTTAAGCTGACGGAAGCATCTAAAACCTAAATAATGCCTTTGTATGGATTCTCTTATCTTGTGCTATTTTGAAACAGCCGTATAGAATCAGCGCGTATATGTTGGACTTTTGTGTGTTCTTGTGGCTGTCTTCATGCTTGTTCATGTCCAGCTTGGACTATAACCCTGAAGATGAGAACATGTGAGAACAAAGCCAGGAAATATCATGACTGTAAGGCTGGAAATTACTGATTTAATGTAAATCAGCCAATGAGGTCACCACATTCAGACCCAACCCAGGCCCAGCACAGCGTGACCAGTGGAAAAGAAATGAGCAGTTCCAATCACATGACTCCGTATTACACCTGGTCTGGCCCTGCATGCTCCTGAGAAGATGGAGGGTCAGCGTGGAGCAGTATGCGCTACGTGTGTGGACATGTCCTCGTGGGGAGGGACAGGACGCCAACAGCTGATAACAACAGGCAGCTCTTCACCTGGGGCGGTCCAGCACACTAATAATGGAGCGAGGCTTTGGCTGATCCGCTAAGACCTCCACCTCTGAAGACAGAGATCAGGCAGACAGCAAACATGCACAGGCCACGGAGGAAGAGGTGCTTCTGGAAGATAACCCTAACCAGCACTCCATCAGGTCAGGTGAGGTCAAAGACGCAGACGGGAATTACGCCGCTCCGGCATCGTAACGTACTTAAGCACTCTTTAAATGAAAGCAAATGCTCACACATTTATTAGATATTAAACAACAGCAGGGAACAACAGCAGGGAACGCTGCCTTATTCAGCCACAACAGCGCTGTTTTAAATCTATATTCCCTTGGTTTCAAATAAATGAGCTATCAATACGGCACACTAGTCCGTCTACCTCTTAATGAAAGCACCAATGCATTCAAAATGTATGCTCCTGTACTGATGGGAACAGCTCCTGTACTGATGGGAACAGTTCCTGTACTGATGGGAACAGTTCCTGTACTGATGGGAACAGCTCCTGTACTGATAGGAACAGCTCCTGTACTGATGGGAACAGCTCCTGTACTGATGGGAACAGTTCCTGTACTGATGGGAACACCTTCTGTACTGATGGGAACAGCTCCTGTACTGATGGGAACAGCTCCTGTACTGATGGGAACAGTTCCTGTACTGATGGGAACACCTTCTGTACTGTACTGATGGGAACAGTTCCTGTACTGATGGGAACAGCTCCTGTACTGATGGGAACAGTTCCTGTACTGATGGGAACACCTTCTGTACTGATGGGAACAGCTCCTGTACTGATGGGAACAGCTCCTGTACTGATGGGAACAGTTCCTGTACTGATGGGAACACCTTCTGTACTGTACTGATGGGAACAGTTCCTGTACTGATGGGAACAGCTCCTGTACTGATGGGAACAGCTCCTGTACTGATGGGAACACCTTCTGTACTGTACTGATGGGAACAGTTCCTGTACTGATGGGAACAGCTCCTGTACTGATGGGAACACCTTCTGTACTGGACTGATGGGAACAGTTCCTGTACTGATGGGAACAGCTCCTGTACTGATGGGAACAGCTCCTGTACTGATGGGAACAGCTCCTGTACTGATGGGAACACCTTCTGTACTGTATCGATGGGAACAGTTCCTGTACTGATGGGAACAGCTCCTGTACTGATGGGAACAGCTCCTGTACTGATGGGAACACCTTCTGTACTGATGGGAACAGCTCCTGTACTGATGGGAACAGCTCCTGTACTGATGGGAACACCTTCTGTACTGTACTGATGGGAACAGCTCCTGTACTGATGGGAACAGCTCCTGTACTGATGGGAACAGCTCCTGTACTGATGGGAACACCTTCTGTACTGTACTGATGGGAATAGTTCCTGTACTGATGGGAACAGCTCCTGTACTGATGGGAACAGTTCCTGTACTGATGGGAACAGCTCCTGTACTGATGGGAACACCTTTGACTGATGGGAACCAGTTCCTGTACTGATGGGAACAGCTCCTGTACTGATGGGAACAGCTCCTGTACTGATGGGAACAGCTCCTGTACTGATGGGAACAGCTTCTGTACTGTATTGATGGGAACAGTTCCTGTACTGATGGGAACAGTTCCTGTACTGATGGGAACAGCTCCTGTACTGATGGGAACACCTTCTGTACTGATGGGAACAGCTCCTGTACTGATGGGAACAGCTCCTGTACTGATGGGAACACCTTCTGTACTGATGGGAACAGCTCCTGTACTGATGGGAACAGTTCCTGTACTGATGGGAACACCTTCTGTACTGATGGGAACAGCTCCTGTACTGATGGGAACAGTTCCTGTACTGATGGGAACACCTTCTGTACTGATGGGAACAGCTCCTGTACTGATGGGAACACCTTCTGTACTGTACTGATGGGAACAGCTCCTGTACTGATGGGAACAGCTCCTGTACTGATGGGAACAGCTCCTGTACTGATGGGAACACCTTCTGTACTGATGGGAACAGCTCCTGTACTGATGGGAACAGCTCCTGTACTGATGGGAACACCTTCTGTACTGATGGGAACAGCTCCTGTACTGATGGGAACAGTTCCTGTACTGATGGGAACACCTTCTGTACTGATGGGAACAGCTCCTGTACTGATGGGAACACCTTCTGTACTGTACTGATGGGAACAGTTCCTGTACTGATGGGAACACCTTCTGTACTGTACTGATGGGAACACCTTCTGTACTGATGGGAACAGCTCCTGTACTGATGGGAACAGTTCCTGTACTGATGGGAACACCTTCTGTACTGATGGGAACAGCTCCTGTACTGATGGGAACACCTTCTGTACTGTACTGATGGGAACAGCTCCTGTACTGATGGGAACACCTTCTGTACTGATGGGAACAGCTCCTGTACTGATGGGAACACCTTCTGTACTGTACTGATGGGAACAGCTCCTGTACTGATGGGAACAGCTCCTGTACTGATGGGAACACCTTCTGTACTGATGGGAACAGCTCCTGTACTGATGGGAACAGCTCCTGTACTGATGGGAACACCTTCTGTACTGATGGGAACAGTTCCTGTACTGATGGGAACAGCTCCTGTACTGATGGGAACACCTTCTGTACTGATGGGAACAGTTCCTGTACTGATGGGAACAGCTCCTGTACTGATGGGAACAGTTCCTGTACTGATGGGAACACCTTCTGTACTGTACTGATGGGAACAGTTCCTGTACTGATGGGAACACCTTCTGTACTGTACTGATGGGAACAGCTCCTGTACTGATGGGAACAGCTCCTGTACTGATGGGAACACCTCCTGTACTGATGGGAACACCTTCTGTACTGATGGGAACAGCTCCTGTACTGATGGGAACAGCTCCTGTACTGATGGGAACACCTTCTGTACTGATGGGAACAGCTCCTGTACTGATGGGAACAGTTCCTGTACTGATGGGAACACCTTCTGTACTGTACTGATGGGAACAGCTCCTGTACTGATGGGAACAGCTCCTGTACTGAAGGGAACAGCTCCTGTACTGATGGGAACACCTTCTGTACTGTACTGATGGGAACAGTTCCTGTACTGATGGGAACAGTTCCTGTACTGATGGGAACAGCTCCTGTACTGATGGGAACACCTTCTGTACTGATGGGAACAGCTCCTGTACTGATGGGAACACCTTCTGTACTGATGGGAACAGCTCCTGTACTGATGGGAACAGTTCCTGTACTGATGGGAACACCTTCTGTACTGATGGGAACAGCTCCTGTACTGATGGGAACAGTTCCTGTACTGATGGGAACACCTTCTGTACTGATGGGAACAGCTCCTGTACTGATGGGAACACCTTCTGTACTGTACTGATGGGAACAGCTCCTGTACTGATGGGAACAGCTCCTGTACTGATGGGAACAGTTCCTGTACTGATGGGAACACCTTCTGTACTGATGGGAACAGCTCCTGTACTGATGGGAACAGCTCCTGTACTGATGGGAACACCTTCTGTACTGATGGGAACAGCTCCTGTACTGATGGGAACAGCTCCTGTACTGATGGGAACACCTTCTGTACTGATGGGAACAGCTCCTGTACTGATGGGAACAGCTCCTGTACTGATGGGAACACCTTCTGTACTGATGGGAACAGTTCCTGTACTGATGGGAACACCTTCTGTACTGATGGGAACAGTTCCTGTACTGATGGGAACAGTTCCTGTACTGATGGGAACAGCTCCTGTACTGATGGGAACAGCTCCTGTACTGATGGGAACACCTTCTGTACTGATGGGAACAGTTCCTGTACTGATGGGAACACCTTCTGTACTGATGGGAACAGCTCCTGTACTGATGGGAACACCTTCTGTACTGTACTGATGGGAACAGCTCCTGTACTGATGGGAACAGTTCCTGTACTGATGGGAACACCTTCTGTACTGTACTGATGGGAACAATTCCTGTACTGATGGGAACAGCTCCTGTACTGATGGGAACAGCTCCTGTACTGATGGGAACAGTTCCTGTACTGATGGGAACAGCTCCTGTACTGATGGGAACAGTTCCTGTACTGATGGTAACACCTTCTGTACTGTACTGATGGGAACAGTTCCTGTACTGATGGGAACAGCTCCTGTACTGATGGGAACAGCTCCTGTACTGATGGGAACAGTTCCTGTACTGATGGGAACACCTTCTGTACTGTACTGATGGGAACACCTTCTGTACTGTACTGATGGGAACAGTTCCTGTACTGATGGGAACAGCTCCTGTACTGATGGGAACAGTTCCTGTACTGATGGGAACACCTTCTGTACTGTACTGATGGGAACACCTTCTGTACTGTACTGATGGGAACACCTTCTGTACTGTACTGATGGGAACAGTTCCTGTACTGATGGGAACACCTTCTGTACTGTACTGATGGGAACACCTTCTGTACTGTACTGATGGGAACACCTTCTGTACTGTACTGATGGGAACAGTTCCTGTACTGATGGGAACACCTTCTGTACTGTACTGATGGGAACAGTTCCTGTACTGATGGGAACACCTTCTGTACTGATGGGAACAGCTCCTGTACTGATGGGAACACCTTCTGTACTGATGGGAACAGCTCCTGTACTGATGGGAACACCTTCTGTACTGTACTGATGGGAACAGTTCCTGTACTGATGGGAACACCTTCTGTACTGTACTGATGGGAACACCTTCTGTACTGATGGGAACAGCTCCTGTACTGATGGGAACAGTTCCTGTACTGATGGGAACACCTTCTGTACTGATGGGAACAGCTCCTGTACTGATGGGAACACCTTCTGTACTGTACTGATGGGAACAGCTCCTGTACTGATGGGAACACCTTCTGTACTGATGGGAACAGCTCCTGTACTGATGGGAACACCTTCTGTACTGTACTGATGGGAACAGCTCCTGTACTGATGGGAACAGCTCCTGTACTGATGGGAACACCTTCTGTACTGATGGGAACAGCTCCTGTACTGATGGGAACAGCTCCTGTACTGATGGGAACACCTTCTGTACTGATGGGAACAGCTCCTGTACTGATGGGAACAGTTCCTGTACTGATGGGAACACCTTCTGTACTGATGGGAACAGCTCCTGTACTGATGGGAACAGTTCCTGTACTGATGGGAACACCTTCTGTACTGATGGGAACAGCTCCTGTACTGATGGGAACACCTTCTGTACTGTACTGATGGGAACAGCTCCTGTACTGATGGGAACAGCTCCTGTACTGATGGGAACAGTTCCTGTACTGATGGGAACACCTTCTGTACTGATGGGAACAGCTCCTGTACTGATGGGAACAGCTCCTGTACTGATGGGAACACCTTCTGTACTGATGGGAACAGCTCCTGTACTGATGGGAACAGTTCCTGTACTGATGGGAACACCTTCTGTACTGATGGGAACAGCTCCTGTACTGATGGGAACACCTTCTGTACTGTACTGATGGGAACAGTTCCTGTACTGATGGGAACACCTTCTGTACTGTACTGATGGGAACACCTTCTGTACTGATGGGAACAGCTCCTGTACTGATGGGAACAGTTCCTGTACTGATGGGAACACCTTCTGTACTGATGGGAACAGCTCCTGTACTGATGGGAACACTTTCTGTACTGTACTGATGGGAACAGCTCCTGTACTGATGGGAACACCTTCTGTACTGATGGGAACAGCTCCTGTACTGATGGGAACACCTTCTGTACTGTACTGATGGGAACAGCTCCTGTACTGATGGGAACAGCTCCTGTACTGATGGGAACACCTTCTGTACTGATGGGAACAGCTCCTGTACTGATGGGAACAGCTCCTGTACTGATGGGAACACCTTCTGTACTGATGGGAACAGTTCCTGTACTGATGGGAACAGCTCCTGTACTGATGGGAACACCTTCTGTACTGATGGGAACAGTTCCTGTACTGATGGGAACAGCTCCTGTACTGATGGGAACAGTTCCTGTACTGATGGGAACACCTTCTGTACTGTACTGATGGGAACAGTTCCTGTACTGATGGGAACACCTTCTGTACTGTACTGATGGGAACAGCTCCTGTACTGATGGGAACAGCTCCTGTACTGATGGGAACACCTCCTGTACTGATGGGAACACCTTCTGTACTGATGGGAACAGCTCCTGTACTGATGGGAACAGCTCCTGTACTGATGGGAACACCTTCTGTACTGATGGGAACAGCTCCTGTACTGATGGGAACAGTTCCTGTACTGATGGGAACACCTTCTGTACTGTACTGATGGGAACAGCTCCTGTACTGATGGGAACAGCTCCTGTACTGAAGGGAACAGCTCCTGTACTGATGGGAACACCTTCTGTACTGTACTGATGGGAACAGTTCCTGTACTGATGGGAACAGTTCCTGTACTGATGGGAACAGCTCCTGTACTGATGGGAACACCTTCTGTACTGATGGGAACAGCTCCTGTACTGATGGGAACACCTTCTGTACTGATGGGAACAGCTCCTGTACTGATGGGAACAGTTCCTGTACTGATGGGAACACCTTCTGTACTGATGGGAACAGCTCCTGTACTGATGGGAACAGTTCCTGTACTGATGGGAACACCTTCTGTACTGATGGGAACAGCTCCTGTACTGATGGGAACACCTTCTGTACTGTACTGATGGGAACAGCTCCTGTACTGATGGGAACAGCTCCTGTACTGATGGGAACAGTTCCTGTACTGATGGGAACACCTTCTGTACTGATGGGAACAGCTCCTGTACTGATGGGAACAGCTCCTGTACTGATGGGAACAGCTCCTGTACTGATGGGAACAGCTCCTGTACTGATGGGAACACCTTCTGTACTGATGGGAACAGCTCCTGTACTGATGGGAACAGCTCCTGTACTGATGGGAACACCTTCTGTACTGATGGGAACAGTTCCTGTACTGATGGGAACACCTTCTGTACTGATGGGAACAGTTCCTGTACTGATGGGAACAGTTCCTGTACTGATGGGAACAGCTCCTGTACTGATGGGAACAGCTCCTGTACTGATGGGAACACCTTCTGTACTGATGGGAACAGTTCCTGTACTGATGGGAACACCTTCTGTACTGATGGGAACAGCTCCTGTACTGATGGGAACACCTTCTGTACTGTACTGATGGGAACAGCTCCTGTACTGATGGGAACAGTTCCTGTACTGATGGGAACACCTTCTGTACTGTACTGATGGGAACAATTCCTGTACTGATGGGAACAGCTCCTGTACTGATGGGAACAGCTCCTGTACTGATGGGAACAGTTCCTGTACTGATGGGAACAGCTCCTGTACTGATGGGAACAGTTCCTGTACTGATGGTAACACCTTCTGTACTGTACTGATGGGAACAGTTCCTGTACTGATGGGAACAGCTCCTGTACTGATGGGAACAGCTCCTGTACTGATGGGAACAGTTCCTGTACTGATGGGAACACCTTCTGTACTGTACTGATGGGAACACCTTCTGTACTGTACTGATGGGAACAGTTCCTGTACTGATGGGAACAGCTCCTGTACTGATGGGAACACCTTCTGTACTGATGGGAACACCTTCTGTACTGTACTGATGGGAACACCTTCTGTACTGTACTGATGGGAACACCTTCTGTACTGTACTGATGGGAACAGTTCCTGTACTGATGGGAACACCTTCTGTACTGTACTGATGGGAACACCTTCTGTACTGTACTGATGGGAACAGTTCCTGTACTGATGGGAACACCTTCTGTACTGATGGGAACAGTTCCTGTACTGATGGGAACACTTCTGTACTGATGGGAACAGCTTCTGTACTGATGGGAACAGTTCCTGTACTGATGGGAACAGCTCCTGTACTGATGGGAACAGCTCCTGTACTGATGGGAACAGCAATTTTTCACCCTACAGGTGACGTAGTCCCTGATAGTCCTAGAATCAGGACGAGCAGGTTCCCCTCAGTGGTGCAGATCTTTGGTTCCTCAGTGGCGCAGAT